>BSBN01000142.1:3000000-3498432 GCA_027924645.1 Cunninghamia lanceolata | reverse complement strand
AGGGGGAAAGAGATAAATAAGTCTTAAGAATCCAACCACAAGTGAAACACACTACCCTATCACCATACGCACGAAAAAAGCCAACAAAAACAAGGTAAAGATTAAAAAACACATACACAAACATAAACCAAGAATAAAAACAAACTAACATAGGAGTAAATAGCAAATCAGAGACCAAGGAATAAAGAAAGTAAATATATTAGAGTATGGGATTATATATAAAAAAATAAATGTCTATATATAAGTGTAGACACCCAAAATTGTCCATGTCTTGTAACACCTAGTCAAAAACATTATTAAGACATCATGTAGCATTTTGTCCTATTTTGTCCTAAATCCCACTCTTAATCCCACTTATCTAATTTAGCCAATTAATTAAATAAAATTTATTTATTTAATTAATTTTCCATCATAATCTCATTTATCCTATCCTAATCCCACTATCCAATTAATTAAATAAATCTTATTTATTTAATTAATTTTCTATCCTTTCCTCTAATTTAAATAAATAAAATATTTATTTAAATTATCCCTTTCACATATTCCAACTAATTCAAATATAATATTTGAATTAGGTCCTCACCTTTCACCACATTGCAACACTTCTCCACCTCTCATTTAAATCATGTGTGGTAGTACATTCCATCTTTCATCTCTTATCATTGTTTGTCATCACACATATCAAAATTGGGCTTAAAACGAACATTGTTTGCTATCACATCATTGAAATTGGGTTAAAACAAACTATTGTCTTCCTTAACATTTGGATTTGGGATCTAAAATAACAAGTGCTTGAATTTTCTTTCACACATTTCATTTCTAAAGGGTCAATTAACAACTGCGAGTGTGAATCAAGTGACATCTCACTTGGTTCACTTTTGTTCACCCTACCTTGGAGGCCTACTTCGAGACACACCACTCAAAGGGACGACCTCAACCGAGGCTGAATTGAAAGACACCCTCATTGGGAGTTGTAAATCTTGTCACTTTTGGCTAAGCCCCAAAGAACTTTATACCTTTGAGAAGTGAAGGTGAACGGTGGGTTACCCCTTTCTCCCAGCTGTGTGGTAGGATTTCACTTTCATTGCATCCTTAGTCAACCTTGTGCAACCTAGCTTGAGACCTAATTGGCCATACCCACTTGACTAATCATTAGGGCTTGTTTATGTGTCTTCAAGTGCTTACTTAACAATCATCACATATTTCAAATTTAAAATTGCTTATGTGTCTTGCGTGAATGATTCATGTGTGTATATGCATAATCATTTGTTTGAACATTGCCTAAGTCAAGCTATCAACACACACATTCCACATCATCCTCAACATCATTGTCACAACATCCATCCTATGCTAAGTCATCTTCATCGTAATCCAAATCATAATCATCCTACTTGTCATATCCACACCATCATAATCATTATCCAAATCAATTCATTTCGAGAGTCTACCCATGTCTTTCACCCCACCTATCCTCTTGAGGGGGCATCATTCCACATCATCCAATCACCATCATCCTAGTCACTTATCCAATCCTTCTATTCATTCATATATTCATTCTAATCATCCCCTTCATTATCCAGTCATCCACCTAATCATCCAAGGGCATCATTCCTAACCATCCAACTCATCTTCCTTGTCATTCCATATCAAAATCCTAGTCTTATCCATAATCTAATCCATTTTATCCATCTCATTATCCTAGTCTTTATCCACAAGCCAATCAATTTTATGCATCTCATCACCCTACTCATAATCCCATTCTTGAGCCCCACCTAATCCATCACTTGTCACAATGGTTGTGATCATTAACAAGCCTAGGACAAACTCAAAATCCAAAATCACAATTAAAGGAGCCCCTCTTCCTAATCCAAGTCATGAAGACAATCTAAGATCAAAGATCATAATTAGAGGAGCTTCTCTTCCTAATCCAAATCATGAAGATAAACCAAGACCCAAGGTCACAATTAGAGGATCCCCTCTTCCTAATTCCAATCATGAAGACAATGTAAGGCACAAGGTCACATTTAAAGGTGGATATCCTCCTAATCCAAATAATGAAGACAATGTAAGACCCAAGGTCACAATTGGAGGAGCCCCTCTTCCTAATCCAAATCATGAAGACAATGCAAGACCCAAGGTCACAATTAGAGGATCCCCTCTTCCTAATCCAAATCATGAGGACCAACCAAGACCCAAGGTCACAATTAAATGTGGCTATCCTCCTAATTCAAGTCATGAAGACAATCCAAGACCAAAGATCACAATTAAAGGGGCCTCTCCTCCTAAGCCCAAGTTTATACTTTGAGGAGGCTATCTCTTTAGTTATGAGGATGAGACAAGTCCAAAACCCCATTCATCCACATGTCAAATCAATTCCACATCAATTTATCCCACTTCATACCAATCCAATCCATCCACACATCAAATCAATTTCACATCAACTTATCCCACTTCATACCAATCCAATCCATCTACACATCAAATAAATTCCACATCAACTTATCCCACTTCATACCAATCCAATCCATCCACATGTCAAATCAATTCCACATCAACTTATCCCACTTCATACCAATCAAATTCATCCACATGTCAAATCAATTCCACATCAACTTATACCACATCTTTCTATGTCAATGCCACATCAACATATCCACCCACATCACAACAAGAACATGTGAGCCCAAGTCCACCTTGTAAACAAGATAAAATGCCCTCAACTTCATATCAACCCCAAGATCTTTTATCTACATATCCCACCATTTCACCTTACCATGAAATTCATTCACAAGACTATCAATGGCCTTCACAACAAGAACATGCGAGCCTAAGTTACTCTATGCAGCAAGACCTAATATCCTTTGACAAGGGAGATACCAATCTATATTATGTATCCTATGAGTACCCTTCATCATTATCTACTCAAATGCCAATCCACAAGCCTAATAGTCCTATACCAACATCATCATGTATTTCCAATCCTAATTCATTGGTGCATCAACCTTCTAATCCATCGAGCCCTTCATTAACTTCATGCCCATGTTCCTCCAATCCTCCACAAAAGGATTCTTGGGAGATAACCCTACAACAATTGGTCCAAGTACAATTACTTGAGCTACCCTTGATAAAACCATCCAAGCCAAGTCCCACTCCATCCAATCCAAATCCTAATATGTCCAATCCCATCATCCCTCTATCCAATCAAAATCCTAATCCTAAGCCCACAACACCTTCCACCCCTATTATCCCTCCACCTAATCCCAATCCTAAGCCTACAACACCATCCACCCTTATTATCCATCCATTATATTGTCCATCCACCCATACACTTATGAAGGATGTGATCCATTGTCTATTAGCAAGGAATAAACTATCTCCATGTCAAACACCTATCCTTGAGCCTATCAAAGAACTTCCAAATGCCATGTCCAATCCCACAACCCCTTCATGTAGTCCAAAACCCCTCAAGTCTATTGAAGAGTCTCCAATGATAATTCCAAGTCAAGATCCATCATGCCTTCATGTCGATAACCCTCAAGAGCATTTCAAGCCTATCCAAGAGCCTTCCACTACCATTATAGAAAACCAAGATTTGTGTCAAGAGTCTAATCTAAAGCATGTGGAAACATCAAGCCCTAGTTCTAATCAAGATCAAATCCCTTCCATTCAACCCATCCAAAACCTCTACCTTCTTTATGATCAAGATATTACCTATGAAGAAGCTATCTATGAGCAAATTGATCATATACCTATCCATGAGCAAGAAATCTAAATCCAACCCATCCATAACCTATATCTTTTCCATGATCAAGATATTATTCATGATGAAGAAGCTATCCATGAGCACATTGATCTTATCCATAATCCTATACCTATCTATGAGCAAGATATCCAAATTACTCAAATCCATTCTCCATCTAGCCCTATCCATAATTCCATAACATCTACTTCCCTTGGTGAGACACTTGGCTCCCAAGAAAACATAGATGATCAAACCAATAGCTTAGATCTTAGTGAACACAATGCTAATCAAGCTCCTAATGACCCTTCCACATAAATCATCAACTCCACTTCAAATCCACCATCATATCCACTCGATCTATCCACTCTTATTCATGAGTGTTCTTCCCTAGGAACACAACAACCTTTGTCCTCCACTTCACCTTCTCTATCCAATAATGAACTCAAGTCTAGTGTCCAAAACAAACCTAGTCCCATTGTCAATCGTATCCTCCAAAAAATAAACTACCAAGGTAAAGGCCTAGGCCTTCATGAACAAGGTATTTTGGAGCCCATCCATGTCAAAATCCCTCCATGCTCATATGGCCTTGGATACACACCCCAAGGTAAACAATCTAAAGATGTTGGTAATTCCTCCATGCACCCTAAGTCCAATTTCCATCACAAACCACATCATATACCCAAAACATATGTTGCTATTCCACCTCCCCCATCTCACAAATGTCAAAAGCATGTGATCATACATTTTCACTCTCCACTTTACCTCCACTCCTTCCAACTCCTACTATCCCACCATCTAATTTACTGTCATTGCTCTCAACACCTAACATCTCTATCTTCAATAAATTCCCTTACACTCCTAATCATGACCAAAAAATGCACATATTGTCTAAACATGAAGCTTCGACTCATTCCACCCATCCCATGGGATTCAAAAGAAAGAATTTGGATGCCTCTACCTATAAAGCCAAAAATCTTACCAAAAATCATACAAATCCTCATACCGTAGGGCATCAATGCAAAAAGTCAAAGCCAAATCCATCCAAAAAGATATCTAAGCCCAAGCCTTCACAAGAAAGGGCTAAAACTAAAATGGTTTGGGTCCCTAAGCAAAGAGAAATAAAATCAAATGAGGCATCCAACTCTCAAAACTCCCAACCATCCCCTTCCATCCAAAAATCCCAACCACCTCATTCCATCCAAAAATCCCACAAGTTAAATAAAAATCATTCAAATACTAAGTCTATATGGGTACCTAAATCACTACATCACCCATCTCCTAAGAAAACATCCCCATTGCTTCCTACACCGCCTTCCGATCAAAAGCTTCAATGTTTAACACGGTGTGTGCAACCATTGGTCATGATTCCCTTCCATTCCAAAACATTCCCACATACCTCCACCTCCCCATCTTTCATCCATTATTCTACATCTCTGACCAATCACTTTCCTATGGTACATGATTTTACATAAGTCTTCCATCCATTTTTGCATAAATCCTTCATAATCCACATTATAAATCACTATTCTTCCATACATAATCCCCGTCATCGTCCACTATCCCATCCATCCATCCTTGCATAAATCTTGCATAATCCACTCCATAATCCACTATCTACCTACTCCATCCCCCTTTCATGAAATCCCCTACCAACATCTATGAGCATAATGACATTTGACATGGTCTATGTCACAAAATTCATCTAATGGGACACTATCACCTTTCATAGTATTAAAAACTTGAGTCCCTCCTATCCATTACCATGGTGAAAACCTGCTCATAGATGCCATGTGTAATTGTCATGTTATCCCATCAAAAATCAAAAAAAAGGAAAAAAAAAACAAAAAAAAAGAGAAATAAAAAAAGTAAAGAGAAATCCCTTCATCCAATGGTGAAAACCACCCTTGGTGGCACCTTCGATAAGTACCATGATGAAAACCTCACAAACAGGTGTCATGTGTAGGTTGATCTTCTATGTCACTTACACTTGGGCGCACCTTGTTTCATCTACACTATCTATCCTATCATATCACTTTCTATTTGTAACATCAGAAAATGTCCCCTTGGGGGCTTTTCCCTCTTTAGGTTTAGCTCTCGGGTCTTTAGTGTGCAATTAGGACATCTTGCATCCTAATTTGGCATCCCGATGGAATGAACCCTAGGTATCTTGGAAAATAGGGCCTAGGGGGACCCCTTGAGCTTAACCCTGCCCAAAATAGGGGGGAGGACTTGGGCGCCCGCACCCTAGTCCTGCCCTATTTTGGGTCAAGCCCAAATTTCTAGAGTCGGTTTATGACCATTATTTGGTCCCTAGGCCGACACGGTAAGTTTGAATTTACAAAATCTTGGCAGGAATGTTTGTAGTTGCATATAAAAGCATGATTAGGCATTTATTTAGAGACTAGATTGCAATTAGATTTCAACTAGCTATCAAATTGTGATTCAAGGATTTCATTGTGTTACAAGAGTAGATTTGTGTGGTTTGTGTTTATGTTTGCAGATTTGAGCATCCATTTCCTCATGGAATGAAGAACATCTTCCTCCCATGAGACCTTCACTACAAGGTGACATTATATTGTGTTTTCATCATTATTTCCTTTATTTTTTGCCTCTGCCTCACAAGGGCACGCACGCTCTATCTGACAACGGTGTTCAGAGACTCAAATGTCCTCTGGGGCTTGACTAAGGCAAGCCTCTAAACACCACAACCCTCTCCCAAAGTTTTCATGGTTGCAGGTTACTGGTTGAGGAGATGGACAAATTGAAGTTGCGGGAAGGCATCTTAAAGTGTCAGAAGTGGAGAATAGAAGAAAAAAGGACACCCTGGACTAGGGCACCCACTCCCTAGTCCCCGAAGTTCTATAATGGGAAAATCTCTGGAACAACAGGAAAGAGTTGCAGACTGAGTTCCCAGATCTAGACAAAAACATAGACCTTGGACTTGGGTGTCTGCTCCTGTGTCCCTGACTTTTCTGCCTCAGAATCCTAAAAATAGGTACTCTGTGATTTACCATTTTACATCCCTCTGAAAGAACATTTTCTGTTATTCATCCATTTACTGTCGTTTTCACATAATTAGGGTTTTAATGGTCAATTGAGGATAAGAGAAGGAAAATTGATAATTAAACATCCTAATCCAAGTTTCCCTACATCTCACAGTGACCTAGGGTATGATAGTGCATTTCCACTTGACCCTAGGTCCTTGAATGTTAAGGATGAAAGGAGGATTCAAACATCTAACAACTAAAACATTGAACAATTCAATTTTTATCCTTTACATTTTGGTGAACCCATGTTTTTATTGAATTTGGCACCTTTCTGATTGTTTTGCTTCAGATTTGCATTGATTCCATTCATACATTTCATCATTCATCTTATTGCATTGAGAAAATTACAAAAAAATTGAAAATTTTGAAAAATTCAAAAAAATTGCATTGTTAGGCTTACTAATTTGAATCAACTCTTTCTAATTTTCCATAATTTGTGATTTTTGCATCAGATATGATATAAACTACAGAAAATTACAAAAATACAATAATTTGCATTGCATTTTCATCATTAATTTACTGGGGTTTTGTAGAAATTTTGACAATTTTTATTAAACCTAGTAATTCCAAAATATAGGGTTAGTAGGCAAAATCTTCTTTCAAATTTTTATAATGAATTTAGAGGCTAATTCAAATTATAATTTGTCTGTAGTCTTGCATTTTAGTGTAAATTTGTATTTAGATTTAAAACATTTGCATTTTTGCATAGAAAATTTCAACAAAAAACTAGCAATTTTCATGCATTTTCATTAGATTTGCATTGGCATTTTGCATATTAAAGCTTGGAATTCATTTTCAGATATGAGATAATTTTATGTTCATTATAAATCAGACCTCAAAACATTCATATAGCATTTTGTGTCAAGATCTCAAACCTAGGGCTTCAAAAACAACTCTCTAAACTTGCACCATAGACGTGTTGTGAAGGATATTTTGCACTAATTGGTTATTATTAGGGTAATTAATTTCTTCTCCTCAAAAACTTCACAACACCTTTTGATTGGCCTCTTGCATTGAAAATTTGGTGAAAAACTACACATTTTTGCTATTTTTGCCCTAGGGTTTGGCCTAGTTTGAACTCCAAGTGTGTTGTGACAAATTTTATGGATTGAGGTGACTGATACCATTGATTTTATTTTTTTAACTCCTAAAATTTATTACAACACCCCCTTTGCTAGGTCTTGGAGTCGAAAAACTGTGAAAAATAGCCTATTTTTGCTATATTTTCACTAGGGTTTTACCCTAAGTGGAACTAAAAGTGTGTTGTGTTGAGTATTTTGACATTAAGTGGCTATTATTACTGATATAATTTTATTTCCATCATCATTTTCCTCACAACACCCTTTGTCATACTCTTTTGCATTGAGTTTTGATGAAAAAAGTGTCTATTTTGACAGATTTTCACTATATTTTGACTTGTCATTATCTTGGATTTGCATCAAGAATGTGTTGTGAAGGATCTTATTGTTTTTTTTATCTGATATCATACATATAAGTTTCTTCCCTTGACTAAAATCCTTACAACACCCTTCGCTTTCACTTATTTGCATTGGCAAAGAACAAAAATCAAGCATTTTAGGCCATTTTTGCATATAGTTTTGCACTTGTCTTTGACATACTTTTGGAGAAGCTTTTAAATATGATTTGAATTGATTTAAGCATATAAACATGGCCTCTAATCACAACAACAACAATAGGTTCCCTCCTAGACATTACATGAAAAGAAAGGCCCCTAAACCTGAAATTGTGTTTATATCTCATGATAGAACAATTGGAGACTCTGAAGGACCTCTTTACATCACTATGAAAATAATGGGAAACCCTATAGATGGAACTCTTATTGATCCTAATTGCATGACTAATGTTTCCCCTGAAGAGTTCCTCTTTTAAGATCAATTAATGCAAGGTTCTTATGACCCTTCGAACATGATGATTAAGACACATAAGGGAACCTTTATCAAGCATTTGGGTAAGATATCACTGTTGGTAACACTATCTGGAAAACATGTCAAACAATGGTTTGATGTTTTCCCTATTTCTGACCTCTTTCATATTAAATTGGGACACGCTTGGCTAAAAGAAATGAAAGGTATCCCTTCAACAATACACTATTGTCTAAAATTTCCTTTTGATGGATGTATGATTACTATCCCTCGCAACAAGTATAAACCTTTGGTCAAGAAAAAGCATTACATAGTGGATTACTTTTGGGATAAAACTGAAGTACCTAGTCCTTCTCTACAAGAAATGACAAAAGATAAACAACCTGCATGTGAAGAGAATCTTAGACCAAAAGGACAAGGTCCCTATGTTGAGGTTCCTCCCCCAAAATCCTTACAAGGATCGGGAGGTCATTGTCGACAACAAAACGTTCCACCATGACAAATGAGGTTTGATCCCGGTGCTTCATCTTCTAAATTGCACAAACCTATGAAAGAGGATAGCCCTATCTTACAAGAGATAAGTGGTAAAAGAAAACGAAATAGAAAAGCAAGAGAAAGAAGAAGAAGACAAGCTTATGCTATAAACCTTGCCTCTCAACAAGAAAACATTCATACTAACATTCAACCAAACAAAGATGATCCTAATAATGAACAACATGATGAGAAAGACATGAATTTGGCTATGGTACCTTATGTCCCACTTTCCTATAACATTAGGGAGTGGGAGGATGACGATGATGATTTGCTTAAAGACAACATGTAGCCTGGCAAGGGCCCTACAGGTAAGTATCTCTAACTCTTTATCTCTCTTGTGATGTGCTTCCCCTGTGATGTGTTTGTTGATAACTGAGAGGGGGGGTGAATCGGTTATCTTAATTATTTAAACTTTCTATTCTTCTTAATCAACTAGTGCAGTATCAAAACACATAAGCTTTAAATGAACATGAAAGCAGAAATAAACTCAGTGCACATGACACAATATTTTTGACGTGGAAACCCTGTTAAGGGAGAAAACCATGGGGTGATTAACCCAAGAATGTATTCTCTGTTAGAAGAATAGAAATACAAAAGATGGCACTTGCCAATTAGGGCTCACTGCCCGAGCACACTGCTCACAAGAGGCTCACTGCCTACAAGAGACTCACTGTCTATAGGTTATAAAGAGAGTAGCAAGATACTTGAACTGATGAGAAGCATCCACATATGCTGGAGTTTAGTTCTGATTAGGCTCTGTATACTGATCTACTGCACTTCATTCTTCCTCTTATTTTGTGTTGTCCTTTCACATACCAGACCTACCTTACTGCTTTCACACTATACTTCTACTTTTATTCATACATATCAACACACAACCACCTTTATATCCAAATCCATCTGGTATATATATCCGCACAACGGATTTCATCCTCTTTCTAGTCGGCATCCGAAATAGTCAATATTTTCCCAAACTTTAGTCTGTCGGTTGAATCCTTGCTAACCTAGTGATGCGGATCACGGAGATACTTATAGAAGTCATCTAACATGTCGGCCAATCATGGATGATACCTTAAGAACCTTGATCACAATCAATATCTCATCCAGAATAATTTTGATGCTCTGTCTGTCAGTTCTTCCTCTCTCTACTCTGCCAAGCCAGACCCCAAAACTTAGATACTCATATCTCTTCACTCTCTTATCACTAGAGGCTCAATCCCTGGAATCTATCAGTCAAGGTGTTCCTCTTGACTTCCCCAAGTCCGCACTTTACAAAGATGCTTCCTCTAAAAGATCCAGACCTGACTGTCAGACCTTGCCACATGCTCTGTTCTTGTTTACCGAACCACAACATTCTTTAATCTGACTTCCAGTATAGGCACACCATGTCCTGCGGATGTGTGGGATGATCTTTGTTGCCATCAATGACAACAATCATGAAGCCATAATGTGTCTCTTGCCAACAATCTCCCCCTTTGGCATTGATGGAAACACTTAGTGAAAAATGACTAAGTGTTATACTACACTCCCCCTTGGTTGATGCTCTGTTCTAATGTACATTTTGTTGGAGCTCCCCCTTAGCTGGATTCCACATTTTTCACTGTTCCTCACTCCCCCTTTGACATCAATGGCAAAGGGTAGGGTCCGTACACCAAAAATTGCCCAAAACTTCATCTATACTTAGCTGCATAAGTACATAAATAGGTTATACTTACATATATTGTAGTATGTCTGCAAAAGTTGTCTTCAACTGGACAAGTTTTATTGCCCAACTCTGCTTCATCCTATCCAAAATTGAGATGTGACCACTTAATAGGAATGCAAAGGCTTCTGCCCTTTTGAGATCTGTCGGATCACTGGTCCAGACTATGGTCTGAGCATCAGTTAGACCCTCATGCATGGCCTCTAACATAGGGATAATAATCCCTCTTAGTTCACTTAGCCTACCTATTTTTATTTTCTTCTCCTTTTCAAGCTTCTTTATTTAATTTATAGTTGCAAGAGTCTGGCACTCTTGATTTATTATGGAAGAGGAGAGAGGATCAAAACTTTGAGAGAGGCTTGACAGTTTATCCTCTTGTTCTTTCACTTTCTTCTCAATATCTTTTGTTACTTTTGTCCAGGATATACAAAATTTATATACTTCTCCTCCATCCTTAAGAGCATTTTCTAAGCTCTTTATCCCAATATCCATAGCTCTCCTATCATTTGTTATCAGACCCTGCACTTCAGAGAATCTCTTTTCCAAAAACTCCTTCCAGACCTTTTCTTCAGCTGACTTCTCTAGGGAATCAAAATGTGTATGAGCAAAATTTACAAGGGTCTTTAGATTACCGGATGCGGAGGCTGAGGGATCCTTTTGAAAAGATGGCATGATCTTTTCCAGTACACCAGATGCAATGTCTATGAGCTTGCAGTCCTCCATGTGAGACTTTAGGAATTTTTCTTTTGCTTTTGTCAAAGTAAAAGATGCTAGCTTCATGGTTTGCACCGGAGAGAGGGAATCAAAATTGAATGGACCCTGAAGCAACTCTGGTTTATCAAATTCCAACAACTCTTTGGTCAAGAAATCCTTGACAGCTTCTGTTTTGTCTCTTGCTAGAGACAGAGTTTTCTCCCCTTCTGTAGTCTTGCCACTGTCATCTGTGACTTTTTCTGTTTCACCTTTCTCCTTTTCTTGTACTTCTTTTCCTTGACTGGTTTTCTCCTTTATTTGTTCTTCTCCTTTAGATCTGGAGTCTGCAGGGGAAACCGGAGGAGGGATGTTTACTTGTTCATGGACTTCTTCTTCCGGAGCAGAGGAATCTAAGTCTGTACCTTTTTCTTTACTTGTCTCCTTTACCTCTTCTCCCATTTTCTCAGTGGGTTCTTCTTTGTTATCCATTCCCAAGGGATCATCACCTAAATCCTCTACAACAGGAATATTCAATCTTTTATAGGCATTTCGGAGGATTTCCTCTATTTCTTTTGCCACCTTATCAGTTTCTCCAAGCATGAGCTGATTCATTCTAGCCTTACTCCGAAACTCATCCTTGCAATCTTTGAAGACCATGTTCATTTGTTTCGAAGTGATTGAAGCAAAGAGATGAATGGCTATTTGTTCCCGGATCTCAAGATCCTTTGCCCTAGCATTATTCTTTCTTATCTCTAATTCCTTCTCTAGACTTTTGGGAATGAGAGATATAATTTCAATAAAAGCCTTATTGTATATGTTTAAGTACTTAACTATAGCCTCCACCAAGATCTTTCTATCTGCATCATTATATGCATCATAGAATTCTGTTATTGGTTGCAGGTTCCCATCCATAGTAACTGCTTTAACCACATCATCTAATGACAGAGTGGGCTTTTCAACAAACTCTTATGCCTCTGCCTCCTTGGTTTCACTGGATATTTTCTTCTTCTTCTTCATCTTCTTGATCTCTTCATCAGATTGAGTCTCTTCATCATCCTTCTGACCGATGTAAGACCTTGTTGCCTTTGTTTTTGTTCTCTTTTCACCTTTACCGGATGATTTAGCTTCCAGTTTAGATGCCTTTGAGCTCTTAGCAGTGGTAGATGCAGAGCCCTTAGAAGATCTGGTCCAGGAGGGGGCTTCTACCAGAGCACTTTATTTTTCTCCTTCTTCCTTTTCTTTTTTTGCCCTTTCCATCTTTTCTCTGCTGGCATCAAGTGCCTCTTTTGAAATGCCAAAACTTTTGGCAACGTTCTCAACTTCTTTTCTCACTCTTCTCTTCATTTCTGATTGTCGTAGCTCCACATGGATCTTCACACTTAACTCTTCAAAGGTTCCAAACCTTTCTGCCTTAGGATCCTTTGGCTGACTTAGCATGTGTTGAACATGTAGCTCTACAATTTTCTCATCAACTTTATATCCCATTGATCCACACTACCCTTGGCTCCACTGCCTCCATTAGGCACTGATCAATTTCTACCATAAAGCAAACTGTCTCCTTATATTTTTCTACTAATGATTTGGGAATTCTTTCTCTAGCCTGCATGAAGTTTTGAAAGTTTTTGAAATAACCCCACAATGTTGTATTTTGTGCCTTAGCATCACCAAGTCCATACAAGTAATCCCTGATTTGGATGGCTACTGGTCTATTATTCTGCCACATCCAACCACTGGATCCGAGAAGCTCATTCATGAAGTAGAAGAACAAACACAGTATCAACCCACCATACTTGAAGGAATTCTTCTTGTCTTTCTTTATTTTCTGCAGATTCTCCAAGAGTTGGTTCAGAAGAAGCTCACAAAGATCATAGTCTGCATTCTTCCTCAACATTTCATAAGCAGTATATATATAGCAGTTCCGGATACTGAATTCTCCCTGCTGGAGTGATGTATCTTATATCTAATTATCATTGATGCAAACTTGATATCTGGATCTGTGATATCCTCAATTGTCATTGCTCTTTTATCAAACTTTGATCCGGTAGCCTCACTTACAATTTGGTTTTTGACAAATTTGAGAGTGGGCATCTCACCGGTTGAGTGCAATCCTGTTACTACCTTAATGGCATCCTTAGTGATCTTGAATGGTCCATTTAACCACATGAAGTTATCATGTACCCTGCTCAGAACATACCGGACCCATTCATCTTCTGTAAAACAGGGGAAATGAATACATTGTGCAAAATGCTTTTCCCGGATGGCTTTCTACTGAGTTTTAATTTCAAATGAGTCATCTATCAAATGCTTGTGATAGATATCAACCAGCTTAGATTCCCCAAATTCTTCAATATTCGCACGAATATATGCCCTAATATCTTCTACCTGCAAAACCCTATGCGGAATGCTGGAAAATGCCCCTAAGGGGTCCACTTCTAGAGATTTATAAGGATGTTTCTTAAATTTGGGTCGAGGCCTATCAGAAATCTTCACCACATTTGGAGTAGACATCTTTCAAAGATTTGCAGAGAGATATTCAAGAACGGAAAATACCTTTTACGCTTCTAGGTTTCATGGAGTGAGCCAGAACAATTGCTGGATGAATCGACTTCTGCAGATGAATTTGATGGGCTTGAGGAAATTTGTTGCAGAGCTCCTTTTCGCTTCTTCTCGAATGCAGAATGAACAATGTTTAATAAGAAAAACCCTTATATTACTCCGCAAACCCTAATACCAAGTTGCAATAAATGCTCAACTTAAGTCATTCCGGTTTGCCTTGTTTTCCTTATCCGAATGACTTGAAGAACCGAAATAATCTTGTTCCAAACATCTTGCGGATCTTCCATATCTTAACCATAGCTTATTTAGATGTTTCTCTGAGAACCCTTTAATCCGCAACTCTCCTTGTGCCAAACCCGGCACCAATTAACTGGCTGGGGGAAAAGTGTTTTTCCTTATGTCTCCCCCTGAGTCAGAGCTCACTTTTTAATTTCTGGAAGGAATATCAGCACTAGATTCTGGTGCGGATCCATCCCCTACATTTTATGTACTTCTCTTCACCCAAATCTTGTTCATCTCACTTTGAACTTCATCCACATTCACTTTTCTTTTTCCCTTGTCTTGATTCTGATTATGATGTACCAGACCTCTTTTGTCCTAATTTTTGCTTCTACAAAATTTGGCAATATGACCGGATCTATTGCAATTGTGGCAAACAACATTTCTTTGCATATTTGATTGATATCCTTTTGATCTGCATTGATTAGCCATATGGCCCATTCTATTGCATGCAAAGCATCTACCATTGAATGAATTGTTCATTTGCATATTTCTGCACTCATGAGATTTGTGACCATACCTTTTACAGTTGAAACATTGTCCGGAGAAGGATGTATTAGTCTGATTCATTCTCTTTCTGCACTGATTAGCTTTGTGACCAAAGTTATTGCAGTTGTGGCAGTATCCATTGAAGGATGGATATCTTTGAGCATTAGGTTGCCTTACCAGAGGTCTTCTAGGCCTATTTCTTGGATTTTCTGATCCAAACTTCTTCTGACTGGATCCGAAGCTTTCACCTTTCTCATATCCCAAGCCACACTTGTCATCTACCCTCTTTTGGCTTTCAAGAAGAACTTCAAGTTGAGCATAACTTATCTTGAATTTTTCTTTGTATTCATTTGTTGTTTGAAGATCCCTTTTAAGAGAGATAATTTGATCTTCAAGTTTTTCTTCATTATCTTTAGCATCTTCAAGATCAGATTCAAGATGTCTGATTATTCTATCCATCTTATGGCAGTCTTCTATTTTCTCTTTGAGAGATAGTCTTAGATCATCTTCTATTTTTCTTTTCTCTTCAATTTCTTGAGTAAATTTTATGACTCCTGATTCCATTTCATGTCTTACCATAATGACTTCTTTTGATAACTTTTCACATAACTTGGTTTTCTCCTTCAGATCTTCATTTGTATCATTTGCTTCACCTTGACTTGCCAATTGCTGAAGTAGATCCTTTCTCTTTTTCATAGAGATACTCAGTTTCCCTTTTAGTTCATTTATGAAATCATCAGCCTGTTTGAGTCTTTCCTTCAATTCATTGACTTCAGAGTTAGATTGTTCAAGATCATCTAGGGCAGTCTGAAGTTGTTCCATTATACCATACATATCCATTTGAATTCCCAGATCTTCCTCAAGCTATTAGGCTCTGTTAGGAGGAACTTGGCTCTGATACCAATTGTTGATAACTGAGAGGGGGGGTGAATCAGTTATCTTAATTATTTTGACTTTCTGTTCTTCTTAATCAACTAGTGCAGTATCAAAACACATAAGCTTTAAATGAACATGAAAGCAGAAATAAACTCAGTGCACATGACACAATATTTTGACGTGGAAACCCTGTTAAGGGAGAAAACCACAGGGTGATTAACCCAAGAATGTATTCTCTGTTAGAAGAATATAAATACAAAAGATGGCACTTGCCAATTAGGGCTCACTGCCTGAGCACACTGCTCACAAGAGGCTCACCGCCTACAAGAGACTCACTGTCTACAAGTTATAAAGAGAGTAACAAGATACTTGAACTGATGAGAAGCATCCACATATGCTGGAGTTCAGTTCCGGTTAGGCTCTGTATACTGATCTACTGCACTTCATTCTTCCTCTTCTTTTGTGCTGCTGTCCTTTCACATACCGGACCTGCCTTACAGCTTTCACACTATACTTCTGCTTTTATTCGCACATATCAACACACAACCACCTTTATATCCAAATCCATCTGGTATATATATCCGCACAACGGATTTCATCCTCTTTCTAGTCGGCATCCGGAATAGTCAATATTTTCTCAAACTTTAGTCTGTCAGGTGAATCCTTGCTCACCTAGTGATGCAGATCAAGGAGATACTTATAGAAGTCATCTAACATGTCATCCAATCATGGATGATACCTTAAGAACCTTGATCATAATCAATATCTCATCTAGAATAATTCTGATGCTCTGTCTATCAGTTCTTCCTCTCTCTACTCTGCCAAGCCAGACCCCAAAACTTAGATACTCATATCTCTTCACTCTCTTATCACCGGAGACTCAATCCCTGGAATCTATCAGTCAAGGTGTTCCTCTTGACTTTCCCAAGTCTGCACTTTACAAAGATGCTTCCTCTAAGAGATCCGGACCTGACTGTCAGACCTTGCCACATGCTCTGTTCTTATTTACCAGACCACAACATTCTTCAATCTGACTTCCGGTATAGGCACACCATGTCCTGCAGATGTGTGGGATGATCTTTGTTGCCATCAATGACAACAATCATGAAGCCATAATGTGTCTCTTGCCAACAGTGTTATGTGTTGTTTAGGCTTCCTAGGATGACCCCTGATTCTCCCGTAAGGTCTGGGATACCAGGAGACTGCCTCTGTTGTGACCTTCTATTTGTATCATCATTCTTCTATATTGCCTCTCTCTCTGATTTCATTGTTGTGTGTTGTGTCTTACGGACATAGCATTGTGGTTGGTGACTTGGGGACACCCTCCTAAATGACTGTCCCTAAGACACTTGTTTCTCCTCTCTGATTTATTGTTTCCCTTCCTCTAGTGTTTCTATCTAGAGGGCAGATGGTGAACAACATTTGCACTGATGCGGACCTAGTGTCCCTTTCGAGAGCAATAAAAAAATGGACTTAGTTCCTAATATGATGATGGGGTTGTAATAAATTATCCGATGCTTGTATAGTAGAAACACTTCGTGCTTTTTGCATAGTGATTTTGATGGTGTGCTATCTTATTTACAAACCTTAACAATACTACTGCTCTATGCACCTTTGTTTGTCTTTGAATCTAGCCTTGGTGGTACTTGATTCGGAGATCTTCGTGATATAGCCCCATGGTTATCCTCAAACTCTGAATTCGTTGTATAACCTTGGCTCTTTGTGTGGTTAATCATATGCATTGATGTTGTTTATCATGATTTTGTAGACACTAACATGTTTCTTGTGGGGATGTGTTTGTGGGAACACCTGGCGATCGTGAAGTACATGTCACCTCTGGGGGACATGGCCTTTGCGAGAGCTTGTGTTCCCTTGTGTGTTTTCTTCCTACCTTAACGTGCTTGATATCGATACCTGATATCAACCACCTTAAGGTGGGGGCATATATAAGGTAAGCTGTCTGTTATTGATGTTAGCAATGTGCTTGTCCTTAGATGTAGTTTAAAGACTTGTGCAATGAGTACATACTGCATTCTGAGCTTTTTTGCAATCAATCATGTAAGCTATCTACGGAGGCGGGATATCGCGTATATCCTTTTTATCTTAAGCCCTATGCGGAGACGGGGATGGTGTATTTCTCAGAGCAGATTGCATCATCCTATCATTTTCAAAAGTCCTCTGCAGAGGTGGGGAGTGGTTATGTGACTAACTCAACCCTTAATCCTATTTTCAGCGATTGTTGTGGTGAAGCCCAATTGTTGGTGTGTGCCTGTAATGAGCCTGAGATGGTGATGAGCCTAGAAATAGGGAACACACAATCGCTTGTCTTCCGTGTTTTCTCCATGTCTTCAAGTGTGTGTGTTTGGCGTGCTTGCTTTGTGTGGCATGTTTGTTGCCCCATATGTAGTTTAAAGACCTATGTGATGAGTACATCCTACATTTTGGGAGGTTTTGCATGTCTTGTGTGTGTGTTGCCCCATATATGTAGTTTAAAGACTTGTGCGATGAGTACATCCTGCATTATGGGAGGTTTTTTTACTTTCCAGTACTTGCAACTGTATTTCATATATATGAGAAAGAAAAGAAAAGAAAGCATGCATGTCTTCTATGCATTAATGTGTCTTCTATGTATTTACTGTATTCTCCATGTTTTGCGTGATTGTAATTGTCTTCTCCGTGTTTTGCATGCTTGTTATTGTCTTCTCTGTGATTGGAGTGTCTTCTCCGTGCTTGGCGTGTTTGTTGTGTTTCTAACCATACTTTAATGCATGTATTGGCCTTGCATTTATACATACATTAAAGTGGGGGCTAAATGTAACATAAGAAAATGTCCCCTTGGGGGCTTTTCCCTCTTTAGGTTTATCTTTCGGGTCTTTAGTGTACATTTAGGACATCTTGCATCATAATTTGGCATCCCGATGGAATGAACCCTAGGTATCTGGGCAAATAGGGCCTAGGGGGACCCCTTGAGCTTAACCCTGCCCAAATAGGGGGGAGGACTTGGGCGCCCGCACCCTAGTCCTGCCCTATTTTGGGTCAGGTCCAAATTTCTAGTGTCAGTTTATGACCATTATTTGGTCCCTAGGCCAACATGGTAAGTTCGAATTTATGAAATCTTGGTAGGAATGTTTGTAGTTGCATATAAAAACATGATTAGGCATTCATTTAGAGACTAGATTGCAATTAGATTTCAACTAGCTATCAACTTGTGATTCAAGACTTTCATTGTGTTGCAAGACCAGATTTATGTGGTTTATGTGTTTGTGTTTGCATATTTGAGCATCCATTTCCTCATGGAATGGAGAGCATCTTCCTCCCATGAGACCTTCACTACAAGGTGACATTATATTATGTTTTCAACATCATTTCCTTTGGTTTTTTCCTCTACCTCACAAGGGCACGCACTCTCTATCTGACAACAGTGTTCAAAGACTTAAGTGTCCTTCGGATCTTGACTGAGGTAAGCCTCTAAACACCACAACCCCCTCCTAAAGTTTTCATGGTTGTAGGTTACAGGTTGAGGAGCTAGACAAAGTGAAGTTGCAGGAAGGCAGCTTAAAGTGTCAGAAGTGCAGAATAGAAGAAAAAAGGACACCCTGGACTAAGGCACCCGCTCCCTAGTCCCCGAAGTTTCGTAACAGGAAAATCTCCATAACAACAGGAAAGAGTTGCAGACTGATTTCCCAGATCTGGACAAAAACATAGGCCTTGGACTTGGGCATCCGCTCCTGTGTCCCTGACTTTTCCACCTCGGAACCTTGAAAATAGGCACTCTTTGATTTACCATTTTACATCCCTCTGAAAGAGCATTTTCTGTTATTCATCTGTTTACTGTCATTTTCACATAATTAGGGTTTTAATGGTTAATTGAGGATAAGAGAAGGAAAATTGATAATTAAACATCCTAATCCAAGTTTCCCTACGTCTCACAGTGACCTAGGGTATGATAGTGCATTGCCACTCAACCCTAGGTCCTTGACTGTTAAGGGTGAAAGGAGGATTCAAACATCTAACAACTAAAACATTAAACAATCCAAATTTTAACCTTTACACTATCATCTTCCTCCATATCCTACCTACCATCCTTAGCCATTACACCCATATACCTATCATATTGAGTTCATTCATCCTCCTTTCCTCCTTTGATCTTGATAAAGATATGGGGGTAAAATGTTAAAACATGTTTTGGATATCTCTTGATATGCCTCATCTTTTTCCAACCCATCCTATTATTACCCTCATGTCATTCCCTATCGTCATAAGTTTTGTCATGAAAAATCCTAAGTATTTCACCAAGAATGGGGCATGTTATTCCTATGCAACATAGCCTTTGGAGATCACATCCTTACCCTATTACATGTGTATTCCTTCCATCCACTATCACTCATCCTTCTATCCATCCATCCTACCTCGATCCTTGCATCTAGACTTAGTTTTCCCTTATCATTGGTATCTAGCACAAAGGCCTACCCAAAATTGTCATCTAATGCCATCCCAAAGAATTCAAAAAACCAAAAAAAAAATCAAAAGATTCCCAAAAAAGAAAAAAAAAATCAAAACATTCCCAAAAAATCCAAAAAAAAATCAAAATATTCTCAAAAATGCAAAAAAATCTAATATTCTCAAAAATACAAAAAAAATCAAAACATTTCAAAACACAAAAAAAATCAAATATCCAACAAAAAAATCCAAGCAATAAGATGAAATCATCATCAAACAATACATCACATCAAATCCACAAGACAAATCCAATCAAATCATCATCATCAATCTTCAAATCAAAATCACATCAATCCAATCCATATCATCCCATCAATAACATCATATATCGTTAATCTTCAAATCAAAATCACATCAATCCAATCCATATCATCCCATCAATAACATCATATATCGTTAATCATCAAATCAAATCAATCAATTCATCTATTTTCATCATCACCATCAATAAAACATTATCAGAACTACATCTCATTTTTATCGTTAAGTGCCTTGATCCGTGGATACAGGGTATGTAGGCAATCTAGGATACGAAGAAAGTGCCTAGATTCAGGCATAGGCGATAGACCCCTTCTTCCATCTTTCATCCTTCATCCAATCATCATATCCTTACATCATCATCTTCATCCATTTCATATTTCTTCTATCATCTATCTCCCATATCATCAAACACCCAAAATCAAATCAATTCTTCTAATTTAATCATCAAGTCAAATCAAATCAATTTTTCAATCATTTCTTCAAATCAAACTCCATCAAATTCTTGCATCCAATCAATTAATCCATGCAATAAATCCAAATGCGAGTCATCTTCAATTCATACCAATCAAGCTAATCAATCTTGTCAAATTATCCAATCGCAATCAATGGTCTTGATCCTAATCTTTTTGTAAACCAAATCAATCAATCATCATCATCAATGGGATATATCATTCCCACATCCTTGTGTTGATCTAGGGATATATCATTCCCCACCATGATAACACTATCTATTATCAATCATTAATCAATCAACCATCATTGGTTTACAACTTGACAGGGGAAATACCTTGTTTGTTTTTGTATCATTTGTGCATGCTTGCTTGCTTGCTTGTGTGTGTTATCTTTTTATCTTGCATTTGTATCACATCAGTAATCTTTCCAACTAATATTCATATCTTGTGTACGTTGGAATAGATTTTTGCATCATCCTTTGCATCTAAGGTCATATAATACCTTTTGTGCATTAGGACTTCAATGCTCTTAAGTTTTCTTCCTCATACATTAGACAAGGTTGTATTATCCTGGGGCACAAGGTACATCGTCACCCTGGTCCTTATACCTTGGTGCATAACGTCTAGTGCTATATCAAACATCATGGTTGCTCACTTTCATTGCAGCATAACGCATTATTCACTTCTTCTATCCATTCCCTTATCTTTCTTCCTTGACCAATCCATTTCATTTCGAGAGCCTACCCATGTTTGTCCAACCCACCTATCCTCTCGAGGGGGCATCCTCATCCTATTTTTCCATCATCATCCTATCCTTTCCACCGTCCTATCCTTTTCCTCTATCCATACCTTAGCTTCTTTGAAATGATGTTACTCGACACAAATCTTATCATCTTGAACATCATCTCAAAGAGGGGCAAAATGTAGACACCCAAAATTGTCCATGTCTTACAACACCTAGTCAAAAACATTATTAAGGCATCATGTAGCATTTTGTTCCTATTTTGTCTTAAATCCCACTCTTAATCCCACTTATCCAATTTAGCCAATTAATTAAATAAATTTTATTTATTTAATTAATTTTCCATCATAATCCCATTTATCCTATCTTAATCCCACTATCCAATTAATTAAATAAATTTTATTTATTTAATTAATTTTCTATCATTTCCTCTAATTTAAATAAATAAAATATTTATTTAAATTATCCCTTTCACATATTCCAACTAATTTGAATTAGGTCCTCACCTTTCACCACATTGCAACACTTGTCCACCTCTCATTTAAATCATGTGTGGTAGTACATTTTTCATTTAATATCTTTTGTGTACACAATCACACATGAACTACTTTTTATGTACACGATCACACATGATCTTTATCCTCCTCTTGACACTTGTCACATGACTACAACTTCCTTAAAGATTGGGAATAACTAATCATTCCTAGCCGTCCACAACGTCCATTTAGCCTTTCAATCTCAACCATCCATTTAAACCAACCCTTACCTATAAATCAAATCCCTCACAAGCCATTTGAGAATACACCTTTCATGCATCCTTATGCTGCCAAAATTTCTCTACAATCTTTCATCCATCTTTCATCTTCTATCTTCTCCCTATCTTATCGTTATGTTATCGAATTGAGCGACCAACATATCAAATCAATTGATCAATTCAATCAATTCCATCATTGCATCTATTTTAGGTATTGAAGGTTTGGATTTAGGTAATGCATTTGTATTGTTTTATCATTTTCAATTTATCCAAAAAAATTTATCACAATAAGTATCACAAAAAAAACTAAAGACTAATACAAACTTTGAATATATATATGTGATTAAATATATATATATATTAGTTGTATAAATATATAAGATTGTATGTATATATATATCAAGTATAAATGCAATAGATATTAATGATAAAAACACAAGACGCATGCAAACAAGTATGTATATATATAGAACTATACACACACACACACACACACACACACACACACACACACACACACACACACATACACACACACATATATATATAAAGAACAAAAAAGATAAAGAAATAAAAGATATAGAAACAAAAGACAATGTATATAATTATATGCGAATAGTTATATACATATGCCTAACTATCTAAGTAGACTGAGTATATGAAAATGCAAAATTATAAATATAATAAATAAAGAAAGTAAAAAAAGCCCAAGCAAAATAAACCACAAAGAGAGCAAAAATGAAATAAATATATATAAATGTATAAAGAAAGAGAAGGCTAAGATATACTACCTGACTACGACCACATCGAGACTAGAGGAAGAAAAGAAAGACGGGAACAAGACAAGGAGAGAAGAAGAAATAGAGAGGCAGACCAAGAGTTGAAAGACAAGAAGAAGAAGGAACTGGAGGGGAGGACAAGAACAACAAGAAAGATAGGAAGAGGGAAGAGGAAGGAACACCAAGGTAGAGAACAAAGAGGACCTAGAAAGGGAGGAGAGAGATAGGAAAGGGAAAGGAAGCACAAAAGGATTGAAAAAGAGACAAAATGGGAGGAGAGAGATGAGAGGGGAGGAACAAAAAGGGGCTTGGGTGGGAGTGGAAAACTGAGGAGGCAAAGGGGTAAAAAGAGAGGGGGCAAGATGAAAAAGAGAAAACAGGGGAAACCACAAAAGGGTCAAGAGGGTGGACGTGAGCCATTTCGAATGTAGGTAAGCAAGGGGTTCCAAGAGAAACTTAAACTCCATCCATTGTTGTGGTTGAGATTGATGGGATGGTTACTGATCTCTATGGCCTCTTTGAGTTTCCTCTTGAAGAAGTTGTCTTCACTAGATAGGATTTGAGTATCCTCTAGGCAGATGTGGTGTTTGGTTAAGGTTGAGTGCTCTACAAGGGCAGATTTTTGGACAGGTTCGTGTCTTATGTCTACACTATGTTCTTTGATTCTAGTGTTAAAAGAATGCCCCATCTCACCAATGTAGGGGGTGCCACAAGAACAAACGATCTTGTAGACACTAGAGTTGAGAAGGAGGTCTCTAGGGTATTTGGGTGAGGGAATCTGATTCTTAAGAGTGGAGATGGTTTTAAAGGTACATTGGAGGCCGTTTTTAAGGACCTTAGAAATTTTGTTAGAAAGGCCTTCAATGTAGGGAAGGGTGGCAATAGGGAGGGGAGAAGGGTTGGTATCCTTAGGCTTGGAGCTAACCCGAGACCTAGCTTGCTTGAAAGCTCTCAAGATATGCTTTCTCTTGTAACCACTTAATTCAAAAACTTTGGTGATGTGTGTAAGCTCTTGGTCTAGGTTATCATTATCGTAGATACAAAAGGCCTTAGTGGCTGAAGTTTTAAGGATACCAACCTTTTGAGCCAGGTGGTGATGGGAGGAAGAGTGGAGGTAAAGGTCTATGTGGGTATATTTACGAAACACACGTCGACCCAAGGATCCATCAGGTTTTTTTATGAGAAGAATGTCTAGAAAGGGGAGCTCATTGTCAGTTTCAAGATCTTTGGTAAAGGAGATGCTCTTAGCTATGTTGTTGAGATGTGAGTGGAATTCTTCAATCTTTTTAGGGCCATGCGGCCAACAAATGTTGGTGTCATCAACACACTATTTCCACCATTTTGGTTGGAGTGGAAAGGAGTTAAAGGAAATGTCTTCGAAATGTTCCATGTAAAGGTTGGCAATGATTGGGGAGAGAGGGGATCCCATGGCAACTCCATCCAACTATTCATAGACAACTCCTTGGAAAGTAAAAAAGGTGGATCTAAGGCAAAGTTCTACCAAGGAGGCAATCTCATTGTTGGTTTTACGTCTAATTATATCAATGGAGTCAAGAATGGGGACTTTGGTGAAAAGGGAGACCACATCAAAGCTAACAAGGAGGTCTCTACTTTCCAATTTTTTGTCCTTGATGAATTGTATGAAATGAGTAGAATTCTTGATGAAGGAGTTGGCCTTACTAACAAGGGGAGAAATAAGCTTGGCTAGGTGGGTAGTAAGTTTGTACATAGGAGAACTAATGTTGTCAATAATTGGGCGCAATGGGATGTTAGCTTTGTGGATTTTAGGAACCCCATAAATGTGGGGGGTGGACTCTTTGGAGGGCATAAGATGCTTCTTAGTGGTATCATCAAAGGAAGAGAGGGAGATGGCAATCTTGACTTTTTTTAGAATTTTGGAGATCAGGTTGAGGGGCAAGACTTTGTAGTTGTTGCTCTATCAGATAGAAGATCAAGCATCTTGGAGACATAGTCATGCTTGTTCATAATGACAATGGCATTACCTTTCTCTACCTTGACAATGATGAGGTTAATATTGTTCAATAAACTCTTGAAGGCCCAAAGTTTAGTTTTTGGGATGTTGTACTTAGGTAGCTTAGCATGATTTAGAGCAACTGCACGATCTTGACAGATTTATTTGGCCATATCCACTGGAAGGGAACAAACTACGTTTTCAATCTTGATCATGAAATCAGCATAAGGAACATGGTGAGGGGTGACAGCAAAACCAAGACCTTGCTTTAAAAAATTGAAAGCGAGAGGGTCTAAGGGAACATTAGAGAGGTTGACCACTAATTTATTTTCCCAATCAAGAATGGTATTGGGAGCAAGATGGGGACATCTAGCATAGGAACAAGGACAAGGGGGAGAGATATTTCAAGGGATCCGGGTTGAGTAAATGATTGGGTAACAGGAGTGGTTGGTTGGAAGAGAAGCACAAACATCAAGAGAGGCTTAAGGGTTGAGAACTAAGGTAAACATGGGAGGAGAAGAATCTGACGAAGACATGTGGACCAAAGGAGGGTTAGGTAAAGGCAAACCAATAAGTGCAAGAGAAGAACTGGGGATGACTGCTTGAGGGAAGCCTGGACCAGCTGGAGGGATCAAATCACCATTAACGAAGTGAGAAGAATGTTGACCAATAGAAGGGGAGGAACGCGCACCTAGGAGAACATGGAGTAGACCGTTGAGGCTTGGTTGTCCCTGGAGCATGGTGAGGTCGTAGCGGTGTGAAGGATGAGGCTTGGTTGTCCATGGACCGTTGAGGCTTGGTTATTTCTATATCTTTTTATTTCTTTATCTTAACTAACCCCCTTGTTTCCATGACTCTAAGTGTCTATCCTCCATCACAAACCAATCTAATGGTCCTTTTCTTAACCTGAGCTCAGTTAAGATGCCTTATTGCTCATCTGGTGCTATCTCCATGCCAATGGAGACCTGCCCCTCACCTTGACCTTCTGGACTATCGTCCCCTCTCATCCAACCCATGGAGGACAGACACTCATCCTTCACACCACTGCAACCTCGCCATGCTCCAGGGACAACCAAGCCTCAATGGTCTGCTCCACGTTCTCCCAAGTGTGCGTTCCTGCCCTTCTATTGCTCAACATTCTTCTCACTTCCTTAATGGTGATTTGATCCCTCCAGCTAGTCCAGGCTTCCCTCAAGACGTCATCCCCAGTTCTTCTCTTGCACTCATTGGTTTGCCTTTACCTAACCCTCCTTTGGTGTGTTGAACATAGGTGTTATTGTGTGTTGGACATGAAGTTATGCTAAATACAAATTTGTGGGTGTAAGGTCAAAAATTGCATACACTACAATTTAACATTACAAATTGTACTTTAGTGCATGCTTTTGGCATATGTTTTAGAATGTGTTCTAGACCATTTTTATGGTATTTTTCATAGACCAAATGTCAAAAATGTTATGTCATAATGTCTTCTATCTATTTCAATGCTTTCATGTCTTGCTTCTTATGGATGTTACCACCAGAGCACACACATCTATGTAGGCGCATTAGCATTCATCAACTGTACAGTTGTATGGACTTCATTTGGCACTCAAGACAAAAGTGGTTTTGATGCTTCCTATTCGTAACCGACATCAAGCTTGATTTCGTACACCTCCATCAATGATCCTTGTGATATCTTTTTAAGTTTAACAATCTTCAGATGCAAGTAGGAATGACTCTAGCTCTCACATCTTCCATGACTGATTTTTGATACAGAGCTTCAATCTTCTTGCAACTCCCAACATCTTCTTGCAATTTGCAACTTCTCTTGCAAAATCTACAAAATTTTCTCACATTCTCAAGCCTTCAATATCACTTGATTAAAATATTCTCACATTGTAAGGATTGTTAAATTTTTTGCATTCAATATTTTTATTGTTATGAAACATTCATCTTAGCAGAGCTCCTCATTGGGTAGATACAACTCTCTCTCTCTCTCTCTCTCTCTCTCTCTCTCTCTCTCTCTCTCTCTCTCTCTCTCTCTCTCTCTCTCTCTCTCTCTCTCTCTCTCTCTCTCTCTCTCTCTCTCTCTCTCTCTCTGGTATAATTCTTACATTGTAATGGTTACAGCTAGACTTGTCAATGGTGCACTTGGCAAAGTGATTGCTATCATCTACAAAAATGAAATCAAGCCACCAAATCTACCTCTCTTTGTTGTTGTGAGCTTTTAACAATACATTGGACCTACATGGAGAAAACAAGAAAACAAATGGTTCTAATTGCTTCAATCACAAGTGGTGTCCACTAACAAACCCTACTAAAAATGACTTGGGCATTGACAATCTATAAAGCATGGGATCTAACTATAAATATAGCAACAATAGACATTGGAAACATAAACCATCAGGAATTCAGCTTCACAATATTGTCAAGAGTTTGAAATATTATAGTTCAATACTTCAGGAATAAACTGTGTGCAAGTTTTTATCTCAACATTTCAGATCAAACTCCATGATCCATCATCAGGAAAAAGAGCAGGAAAAGAAAGCAATAGAAATGGTAATTTACAGACTAGGTACTCTAAAATAGGAGGGGCATAGGAACCAAACAGTTACTAAGAGAAAAAAAGAATTAAAAAATAAGAATACGATACAGTCATACATCAAAAACCTCAAGATCTTAAAAGTACAAGTGAGAAAACTATGAAACATAATAAATTAAAAGATAAAGATGTAAGAATATGAAAAAATATATAAAAGAAAGAATTAAATAAACTAGGAAAAAATATATAATTGAAAAAAAGTAGAATAAAAGGATTAAATTATAATGTAAAGCTAATACAAACATGCAAACTAAGGGATACCAAGATCACAACAAAAACTTTATAAATAAACTAAAGAGGAAGAAATGAAAGAACCCTGTAAGTAAAACCACCCGATGAACAATTACAAATAACTTAAGGGGGAAAGAGATAAATAAGTCTTAAGAAGCCAACCACAAGTGAAACACACTACCCTATCACCATACACACAAAAAAGCCAATAACAAAAACAAGGTATAGATTACAAAACACATACACAAACATAAACCAAGAATAAAAACAAACTAACACAGGAGTGAATAGCAAACCAGAGACCAAGGAAAAAAGAAAGTAAATATATTAGAGTATAGGATTATATATGAAAAAATAAATGTCTATATATAAGTATCAGAAAAAAAAAACTAAAGACTAATGCAAACTTCGAATATATATATATATATGATTAAATCTAAATATATAGATATATATGTATACTAGTTGTATAAATATATAAGATTGTATATATATATATATATACAACACAAATATAAATATATATGGCTATGCGATTATATAAATATAAATATATATTTAGTCTTGGGTGCCCAACCTTTGCATGGTTGTTTTTGGACAAGTGTAAGATGCTTGTAAGATGGTAATTAACGTTTATAGGTTGGAGAATCTTAGGAGAGTGAAGGTGAACACCTAGGATGAGTTGGAAAACATTTCTATAAGTATTTTCCATGTATTTATTGTTGCAATACAGATTTTAGGTACGCAGGTGTTGCAGGAATGCTATCGGATTGAAGACTGAAGGAGAGATTGGTGGTGTTGTATTGTACAATCTTTTGCAGATTAATACAAACTTGGGCCTCTTTCCTGTGTGGAATTTTTTACCTGCAAGGGTTTTCTCCATGTTAAACACTATGTCATTGTGTCTTGTGCTGAGTTCTTCATGTTTGGCATTTTCTCTATAGTGGGTTTTATGTTTTGTTACAATCTCCATTGTTAATGCACACTTAAAGATTGCTGAAATTTATCTTAAATCAGATTTCCATTAAAGTAGTGTTGCTTTCATTTCTAACAGTCAATTCTGCTACTACTTCTTCAACATGTGATTGCACTTCTCATTTTGACAAGATTATTAATGTGGCCTCTCCTCCTCTGTTTGATTTGTAGACACATTATGGGCCTAGATTCAAAATCATTTCTAAACATGGATACAATGAAAATATTTTAGGGTGTATGGAACAAGGAGTTAAGGTTCCTGTGAAACTAACACCACACTTTTCTAAAGTAGGTTTAGACTTTCGGCCTTCTCCTCTATCTACATCCCCTTTGTCATTGTCTAAGGTCTCTATGGCTTCTTATTTTTAGAAATCAAACTTCTCTCCACAACAGAAAGGGTTGCTTCCTAGTCCATCTGCTTCTTCTCTTCTATCTCAACAAGAGTGTATTTTTCCAAGTCTACTCAAGGCTCACTTGATCACTCTTCCTCCTCTGACATGAAAAAAGTTTCCACAAAACACTCAATCAACACTTGCTTTCTGTGCATATCATCAAACACTTGGCTATTCCACTAGTGATATCCGAGCCTTGCGTGACAAAATTCAACACCTTCGTGACACATATGCTCGCACTTTCTCTTCTGTTGTAACACTTGTTCTTACTTCGAATAACAAGCAATAGTGAGGATCACCCCTATCCAGTTCATTTTGCATAAAAAACATTCTTTTCTCTACATCATTATGATTGAGTCTCCTTTGTTATGGCATTGAGCACCTCTATCATCACATTGCAACAGAATAGAATTTTACATAAGCAACATGATCATTGTCCTCACTCCTATTTTAGGGGCAGTGACAACTTGTTTCAGAAGCAAACATCCTTCCTTAAATACTCTTATTTTTCTACCCCCTCTCACTTACCTTAAAATCAATTGCATACATTGCTTTATGCAATTATTTTAAGAGGGCATATATTCTGCTCACATCTGCATTCATACATGCACCTTGCTTTATTTTTACCCCTTGAGGTGTTGCATATTAATTCACCCCCTATGGTGTTGTTCATTTTAAATGCTCCTTGAAGCATTCACCCCTTGTGGTGTTGGTGTTTAATACGCTCGTTGAGGCATTGTTCATTTTTATGCTCGTTGAGGCATTGTTCATTTTTACGCTCGTTTAGGCATTGTTCATTTTTACTCTCCCTAAGGCATTAGTAGTCTATAAATCACCTAGCATAATATAGCTTGCTAGCATGTGATCCATGTAGTCTTCAAGCCACCTAGAATAACACAACTTGCTAGTCTGTGTGCTTTGTATGGTCACCTAGCATAATACAGCTTACTAGCCTATGATTCATGTAGTCTATGAGACACCTAACATAATGCAACTTGCTATCATGTGTGCTTCATATGACCCAAATTGTTACACTCATGGTCACCTAGCATAACGCAGCTTTCTAGCCCATGATCCATGAGGGTATTGTAATTTGCATGACCCCTAGTGACAGAGGAAGATAGTGCCTGAGTCGTGTACTCTTCTTTGTCCATATTGATTGCTTCCCTGTCTATTTGTATGTCTTCTCTCTTTAATGCAATCAATCGACTCATTATGTTCTTCTATCTCCTTTTTAGAATTCCTCTATTTTTTGTTTTCTTTTATTTTTGTTATATTTTGGGGACAACACATGGTATTGAGACAACCTTTCATACCGAGGTCTCTTTACTTTGCTGAGTCATTTTTTTTTCTTTTGTTTGCTTGTGTGTTTTGCTTTAGATAGTGTTAGTGGTGTATTGGATCATATGGTTTACCAACTTTGTTGTATGTATGTATGCTTCATGTATGTTCCATGTATGCTTCATGTATGCTCCATGTATTCTTTGTATATCCTTTGTGTGTATATGTGTGATTTTTTCCTTGCGTCTTGTGTATGTGTAACCTATTTATCTAAGCATTGTAGATTGGTAGAATCCTAAGCTTGGGGGCTATTGCATCTCTCGACTTAGCGACATTCTACATCTTCAAGATTTTGGTGAGGCGATTTGGCCCTTTCATACTTTAATGTGCATATCAACGTAATTTCATATCGCCGCTAAAGTGGGGGCTATATGTACTGTCGTAAATTATCGTCGCTTACAATTTCACGCCTACTATCTTGGTAGTTGGCAGTCCAAAAGATTTTATTTAAATGTCAGCCTTGTTGCCTTGAGTGATCCACCTTGTCGGTCTCAACCCAAATGGGCCCTCAAAAAGTACTTTGGATTCATATATAAACAACCCTCTCCGCCTCATTTGGACACATGATCTCTCTATCAACAAGCTCTCTCTCTCTCTATAAGCCCTTTATTTGTGAAGAGTATTGTTGTATTCACTAACCCTTGCATGTGTTGGAAGAAGCTTCTTCCTCCATCAACTCCTTATGGGTGATTCATGTTGCGACATTAATCCAACAAGGGTTTCACACTTATGGTAACTCTATTTCATGGTGTTTATTTATTACAGCCTTTATCATTTGTTTTGTCTCTATTCATTGTGAACACGCACTCTTTATCATCATTATCATTGTTGTTGTGGAGGTGGGAACACCAACATAGGGTTTGACTGAGGCAAACCCCTATACAACACAACCATTTTTCCTCTTTTGTTTGTGCAGATCCGAATCAGAAGTTTTAGACATCGAGGAGCGATGGGAAGATACGAGGATCTAATACAGAAATCGTCAGATAGGAGTGCAGACCGTACCAAACCTTAAAAGCACTAGCGTTGGGCGCTAGTGCCTTGCTCATTTTTCTTCCACTTTTGGTGCCAGGTTCCATTATGTCTACTCATTCTTGTTCTATGTCTGATTTCTATAAACAATAACCGTTGTTTGTACTTTGGCTCAGTTAATCAATTAGATCTACACATTGCTTAGTTTAATCAATACATTTTTTCATCAATCTCTCATCATTACAACAAAGGAACAGAACCCCCACCAACACATCTTGGCTCTTCTCTAGGGACAGAAGCCAAGCATAGAGTCATTGGTGGCTTGTGTTCCAATGTTTGATAGAGAAGATTGATCTAGTTAGTTCATAATTGATTAGGTCATCTTTTACTATCTTACAATAGCAAACCATTGTTCTCTCTTCAAGAAGATCCTCCATTTTTAGCTTCCACAATTCATAACCCATTCCATTGAATTTTTTGATGTCCAATCGGGATGAAGATGCAACCATGGATTCTACACAAATCTACAAAATAAGTTCAACCAGAACTCTCACTACATCTCAAAAAACCCTCACACTTCCACCCAAGACACAAAACTAACCAAGATCTGATACCAAATGTTAGAAATGAAGGTGAACAACTATAGAATGGAAATATGATTACAACTGTAACTATTATTCTAGTGCAGAACTGAATGGAGATTATAGGAAATCAAATCAGCAATACAAAGAAATAAAGGAATAGAAGAACTGAACACATTGTTAGAAATGAAGGCAACAACTACCCAAATGGAAATCTAATTATAATATTTTATAATCTTAAAGCAGTGTAATATGAACAGAGATTGCAAATGGAAATGAAATTACAACATGGGAATAAACACCATAGAAGAATAAACCATATGAACACTAGATATAACGTGGAGAAAACCCTTTCAAGTAGAAACCCCAAGAAAAGAGGCTCACGTTGTATTATCTTCAAAATCTGAAATACATAATACATGCACTTCCTATGTCTCTTCAATCTTCAATCTGATAGAGCCTATGGACAAGAAAACTGTGAAAGTCACACAAGGACTCACAAGAGCCAAGATCATCTGCAGGAAATCTTCTACAAGAGAAAGCTACAAGAGGATAATGCACAAGCCAAAAATATTTGGGAATAAGTGCTTCACATTCTACTGTTGGAGTTATATTATGCATTAATGAAATGCAAATATATACACACCACCATTGTCTAATGAAGAGACAAAGTGGGGAGTTGAAGATGAAAAGCCTATGACACATGTCATGAGGCTAAAATAAAGTGTCTCCCTAATTAACTTATGTAAAGTGAAAATATTTCACCAACACCCCCCCATAAGTGCAACTTAGGGAGATTTCCAAAAGCTAAAAAGAAATAAATATGGATGCATGGATGGATGGGTCCCAGCAACAAAGGCCTGATAAGGTACCCATTTACAAACAAAATCTCTCATAAAGTGAAGAAAAGGAGAAAACCTCGTGGGAAAAAACTCCCCCCCAAAAGAGAAAACAAAAATGCAAATGAACCAGTGATGGAAAAAAGGGCTCAAGACCCCCAAGAATTGAATCCATCATAGAAGTACAATCATGAGTCCCCCTATAAGAGGGAAAGAAAGAGGCAATGAAATCCTTCAACACTGTAGAATCTCCAAAACCAAAAGAGGATGGTCGAATGCATAAACCAATCCACTTATGGAAAATCACATTTCTTGTCTTAGAAAGAAATTTCACAATTAGTGATTTTTGAAGAACCTGTAAAGAAGGTCGCCTCAAAATGAATATCTCTAAAGACTGGATGGATGTCCTTATGTCTAAATATGAAGATGCCACAACAGAATCAGGAACAACCTGATGAATATCTGAAGGTGACAACTAAAGACAAACCCGAACAAGTGTCTCCAAAGATGGAATATGACATATAACAATAGTGCCATTACTGTCATCAAAGAGGGACTTCAAGTCCTCAAGAATATCATCTTGCTCAACCAAGGAAGCATCAACAAAAATAGGATGCAGAGGAGTAGAATGAGTGTCATCAAGATGTGAATCAGGAGCAAGAATGCCCAGATTCAAATATCCAAACTTCTTAGAAGTGGGGTCCACACAAGAAGTGTGATCAATAGTCAATGGATCTGAATCATCATCTGGAGTAAAACCAGCAAAGGTGTATAACCGAGTTTCATGATCAACAACTCCTGTAGCAATGATCTCTGTACTCTCCAAGTCTCTGATGATGACTAGATCAAGTGTGAATTCTACAGTCTTCCCTGCACCACTGTGAGTAATTTGATATATGGAAAGCATATTATTTGTCAAGGAAGGTACACATAGTACATCATTGAAGGTACCACCACCAATCTCAATTGATCCTTTCCCAATTGCATTCACATATGTATTATTACCCATCAAAATTGGTTTCAAAGGGCAAGATTCAAAGGTAGAAAACATGGATTGAGATGAAGCCATATGATGAGAGGCTCCTGAATCAAGAATCCATTTACCTAAACTGGAACTTGAAGATGCACAAAGTGCTTTACCTTTCTATTTATTAGCTCCATTAGCATAGCCTGCATGCACTTTTTTCAGATGATTCTGACTGTTTTGATGATGGAGTAGATGAACTAGGAGAAGAAGTTGAAGGAGTACTAACATTCAATTTCTGAATAAGATTCTTCAACTCAACTATGTTTTTGTAACAATCTTGTTCACTATGCCCACGCTTCTTGCAGTATGCACAAGTGGGTCTCTCCTTTTTCTCCTTTTTGTTGGATGAAGATGACTCAGGGGTAGCTGGAGGTGTTGAATTCTTGTCTTTCTCACTATTCTTGTTGTTTTGTTTCTGTTCTTTGCCACTTGAAGCCTTTCGCTCTTTTGCAACAAGAGCATGAGATTTTGAAGACTTCATAGTACCCATCTGCACCAATTTTATTTGTTCTCTTATGAGAGATGAAGTAAACTCATCAAGAGAAGGCATTTTGTATTTGGTACTCCAAGCATCTTTAGTAGCATAAAAGGCTGATACAAAAACAAATAATCAAGACCAAGTTTAGCAAGAATGGACAAAATCAACTATGTGTCCTCTTTTTCAATACCACATTGTTTTAGCTGCAATCTCAAAGATTTTAGTTTAGTAAAGAAGTCTTGGATACTATAAAAGTCTGTAGGTTTCAAACTAACAAGTTCATTATCCAATTCATATCCTTTCATTATATCTTGTATTCCAAATAAACCCTCTAATGTTATCCATATTTCATTTGGAGATTTACAAGATGAAATATGAAAGCGAAGATCAGGAGAAATTGACAAAGCAAGAGTACCAAATGCTTCATCTTTCCTTTCATTCCATTTCCTCTTTTCTTTTCTAGCAATAGTGGATTCTACATTTGTACCCATAACCATTCTATGCAAGTGCAATTTATGCAAAACATACTCCATTTCTTCTTTCCATTTATGGTAGTTATGAGGAGTAAGAAGTTCAATTTTAGGAATTTCCATAATGATTACAAAAAAAAAAAGGGAGAACAACAGTAAAATACCCTCACAAGCAAGAAATTATCCACCTTGTTCACAGAAAAAACCACTGAAATATTTTTTGTCCAAAAAAATAGAGATCTCAAAAACACATATACCTGATGATATTTTCTAAAAAAATTAATCTGATGGCTATGTTGAGGATGGAATCACCTTTCCAATGATATTTTGTTTGTCCAATTCCGACACCATATGCAAAAGATATGCCCAAAATACTGAGGGCAATGCTGAAAAAGAAGACCTGACTTCTGGTGAAAACAGCAGGCAATTGAGAAATAATCAGAAAAAATTACCTACAGCACTGGAAAGTACTCTGAGTCCTCTTTCCAACAATATCTTGTTTGTACAAAATGGAGTCCGGACGTGAAAGTTATGACAGTTTTCGTGAAACTGCTCTCAAAAGGCACAAAACAGGGACTCGGATTTGTGATCTAATTTTCTTGAAATCCATGCACTTTCTGCAAAAAATAAGAGATGCCCAAATAGGATTTCGATGCTGGAAACAAAACCCAGAAATATTTTTTCTCCAAGAGGCACCAATCAAATGATAATGACTAAAACCCTCTTCGATTCAAGAAGAACCAAACAGACCTGGAGCTCTGATACCATGTGAAAGTCACACAAGGACTCACAGGAGCCAAGATCATCTACAGGAAATCTTCTACAAGAGAAAGCTACAAGAGGATAATGAACAAGCCAAAAACATTTGGGAATAAGTGCTTCACATTCTAATGTTGGAGTTACATTATGCATTAATGAAATGCAAATATATACACACCACCACTGTCTAATGAAGACACAAAGTGGGGAGTTGAAGATGAAAAGCCTATGACACATGTCATGAGGCTAAAATAAAGTATCTCCCTAATTAACTAATGTAAAGTGAAAATATTTCACCAACAAAAACTATGATAAACAACACATACAAGGCACTATATTTATAGATGTTTTTAACTCCCCAAATTAGGAGTGAACCACTTTTGCTATCCTTGGAAACTCTAGCATGCAACATTAAATGACACAAAACAACCTCTACCACTTATCACTAGTCAACTATGCAATATTGGGCATCCGTGGACAAGAATAGGCACTTACAAGATAATAAATGATGTCATAACTATCATAGATTCTATCATAACAACCCTTGAATAGTATCTCTCCAATATAGGTGCCTAGTGCTAAGTATAGCAACTTACAAGCAATAAGCGTTCGTCATAAGTTGTCATATCATCTTAGAATCTTATGACAACTCACAGTTGTCAGATTCTCTTACAATCACTTACCAACTTTATGATAGGTGTCATAACTACCAAAAATAGTAGATTCCTCCAAGGTGGCGCCTACCCTCAATAACTCTTGATTTTTACAATTACCATTAATAAATGTTAATAACTACCGTTGGTAACTCTGGAACTTACCGATACGGTAACTCTGGAACTTACCGATACAGTAACTCTGTAGTTACCGTCTTCGATAAATAATTTTTACTACTGCCAGTGAAACTTATACATCTCTTATGGGTGATTTACAAACAATATTAGGAATAATAATTACAGGGATTTACAAGGTTAATGGCACCTTAATCTTAACACACATAACACAGTGTTTATGTGGAGAAACCCTTATGGGAAAAAGCTCCACACAGGAAAAGATGCACAGTCTATATTAACTTCAATAGAGTTTACAATACATCACTAACAACCTCCTCTTCAGTCTTCAATCCAACAACACTTGTTTTTCGGTCTCAACTCTCTTTACCTATACACAGTTGTACTATAATATCCTCATAGAGCGGTTGCCTTCTAGAACTCAAAAAGCCAACATAACTTCTACCATCAGATCTGTGACTTGATGATGAACGGTCCATATTTACAATGAAAATTTATATATATAATGTGGCTTTCGAGGGCGTTGCCCCCGAACCCCCACTAGGGTGCCCGGCCCCCGGACCCCGCAAGGGAGGTACCCCCCTGCACCCCCAAACTGAAATATTCTCAATAACCAACATCCGTCAAGTACCATGATCAAACATGCTATTGAAACAAAATCGCTACTTGGTGAAACCTTTCATCCCTTATGGGTGATTTACAAACAATAATAGGAACAATAAGTTACATAGGATTTACAAGACTGATGGCACCTTAATCCTAACAAATCATACTTAATAACATTCAAATAACACTCCATAAATCTACCCATTGCACAAAATCCCTTTCTTTTCTCACCCAACAGGTGTGGTTGCTTTCAACATCAATGCATCAAACATTCATTTATCACTTCACATACTGATAAGAGACATGAACCCTCTTCAAGATCAAGCTCTATCAACTTTCCAACAAAACATAATTACATTCTAATTAATGAAATGAGCTTCATTGGACTAAGGTTGTTAGAGCACATTGATAGTAGGCTATGTAAAGCATTCCCATATCATAATCAAAGCCCATTTGGTGGACGCCCTATTGTTTTTGTTGGTGACCTAAAACAATTGCCACTGATATGTGACATTCCAATGTATGTTGGATTGTCATATGGGACAGCTATTTGGAGAATCTTTCAAATAGTGGTCACACTAGACACAAATTTTTGACATGGGGATGAACCTATCCAAATCAAATTTCATAAGCTTCATAAAAATATAGAACTGCTAAGGCAACACAAACAAATTAGCAACTCCTCATGTCACATACCAATGACAACCTATTAGCAAATGAACAAGATAAATTTTGTTTGTCTATCATTTGGTTGCAACACAACAAAAAATGTTAATCAATGGCCAGACAGTAGCATGTTGCATGGCTAAGCAAAAAAGGGGCACAATAAATTTAATTTCAAATGATGAACAACTACAAACATAGGTGTTATTATGTGTTAAACATGAAGTTATGTTAAATACAAATTTGTGGGTGTAAGGTCAAAAATTGCATACACTACAATTTTGACATGACAAATTGTACTCATTTTAGTGCATGCTTTTGGCATATGTTTTAGAATGTGTTCTAGACCATTTTTATGGTATTTTTCATAGACCAAATGTCAAATATGTTATGTCGTAGTGTCTTCTATCTATTTCAATGTTTTCATGTCTTGCTTCTTATGGATGTTAGCACCAAAGCACACACATCTATCTAGGCGCATTAGCATTCATCGACTACACAGTTGTATGGACTCCATTTGGCACTCAAGACAAAAGTGGTTTTGATGCTTCCTATTTGTAACCGACATCAAGCTTGATTTTGTACACCTCCATTAGTGATCCTTGTGATATCTTTCTATGTTTAACAATCTTCACATGCAAGTAGGAATGAGTCTAGCTCTCACATCTTCCATGACTGATTTTTGATACAGAGCTTCAATCTTGTTGCAACTCCCAACATCTTGCAATTTGCATCTTCTCTTGCAAAATTCGCAACATTTTCTCACATTCTCAAGCCTTCCATATCACTTGCTTAAAATATTTTCACATTGTAAGCATTGTTAGATTTTTTGCATTCAATATTCTTATTGATATGAAACACTCTTCTTAGCAAAACTCCTCATTGGGTATAGACAATGTACTCTCTCTCTATCTCAATTAATCTATCTGTAAATCTAAGGGTGGCATAATTTTTACATTGTAATGGTTACATCTAGACTTGTCAATGGTGTGCACTTAGTGAAGTGATTGCTATCGTCTACAAAAATGAAATCAAGCCACCAAATCTACCTCTCTTTGTTGTCGTGAACTTTTAACAATACATTGGACCTACATGGAACAAACAAGAAAACAAATGGTTCTAATTGCTTCAGCCACAAGTGGTGTCCACTCACAAACCGTACTAAAAATGACTTGGTCATTGACAATCTATAAAGCATGGGATCTAACTATAAATAGAGCAACAATAGACATTGGAAACATAAATCATCAGGTATTCACCTTCACAATAGTGTCAAGAGTTTGAAATTTGTTAAATGTATAAGTATTCTCCATATTTTCATTCCAAAGATACAAACATATGAATAAAATGTTTATAACCCTGCATAAAGAAGACCAAAACTACTAAATCTAGATTTGAAATGATTTTAAATTTATTGTTCACCTTTACTTATGAAATTACAATGAAGTTTTCTTAATTTTTAGAACTTGAATTTCGTAATTTGGTAAATTATTGTCTTAAGTCCAAAGTATTATTTTAGTGCTGCGTTTAACTATTTTTCTACTTTACAATAAGTCATTGCACTTCCCATCCTACAAATAATCTATTTAATAAATTGTATATACCTTTGTATCATTTCCATATAATTAAGGATCTTACTATGAAATGATTATATCAATGTAAAAAAATCTTTTTATAATCAGGGTGCCCATTCCTATAGGTCCAATTGGTAATTGCTGAGTCTTTAGATTCGGTGGAGATAACGAGGTCCCTTTTTTTGGGCCTCGCGTGTATATATTGCAATCCGATTACTCCTCTTTACTGAGCACAAAAACTCGAAGCGGAATATGAACATGAGCTGGCAAGCATGACAAGCCTTTATCATGACAAATACAGCAAACATTCCCAGGTCAGAAGTTATGGCACCACAAGTAAACACGCTTTTCCAAAGGTCAATTCTGACTCCTAATTTTGGCAGGCAGTGTATGACAACCCATAAAATGAAAATACTTCTCCACATCTCTTATTCTTCATTTTAGTTTTATACCCCACTTCAGATTAGGTGTATGGTCAAATCTCTGCCAGTCCTCCTCTATGAAGACCAAAATTGATTGAAAATCTGGACCATCGTTATCGCAACAAACTTATTAAAAACTCGGTTTTCATTATGAAGGCCAAAGAATCAATTAGAATTAAATACAATGAAAGAGGACCGTGACCCACATGCATTGTGAGTAAATTAATAATATTTGTCTGTCCCCCAACACACAATGATGACAGAACTAACAGCTTATTCCTGAGATGTAAAGCACATGATGTACACAAACATTACTTGTTCTCCAACAATTTTATGTCATTTTCTGTCCAATTGCTTGTAGAGTTGCCCCACGCTCACAAAATCATAGATGCGGAAGGCTATCACCGAGAAATTTAAAGTCGATTTTTTTCAGCAATTGATGTCAAGACCTCAATGGACCTGATGTTAAGAGACCAATTTGTGTCCACTTGAGCATGGAACAGAAGGCTTCGTAGACATTAAAGACATTTCCTTCTAAAAACTTATTTTTCTCTTACCACACTAGGATGGTTTAGTGGTGCTTGTATCTTTTGTAAGTCCCCTTGTCTTTGTAATTTATTTCCATTCTAGAAAAGTAAAACTATTAAGTTTCGAGCCTAAAAATAGAAGTCATTTACTGATCATCTTCTATCAGTACCTACATTGGAATCCAACTATTTTTTTTTTCAATCATAGAAGTAGGTGCCGTTCATGAAGATGCATACAAATGAGAACCACGAGCTTGTAGCCATGATAAGGCCACAACAAACATTTCAGACTAAAAAGTTAAGAACAGCTTTTGTAAAAACCACTCTGACACAAAAATTAAAGGGCTGCTATGTAAACCTATTAAAGCATTAGAGAACATTCTCCGTATTTTTCAATTATAATTTTACTTGCCCTTAAAATAAGGTAGAGTCAAATCCTTTTCATGTACTCTCCTTATCATTTTCTGTAAAATTCCTTGTAATTAAACTACACTCACATTCACAGACGTGGAAAACTAAACTACAACTGAGAAAATAGCAGCCAGCATTTTTCAACTTACAGAAAAGGGCCCTACAAAATTAAGAGAAAAAACTTGTTATAGATACATCCAGCAATTTCAATTTGTTTCGAAAATATGGTGCTAATGCATACTGATTGAAAGAAAAAAAGAATCTGTATATGGTGAACAAAAAAGGGTTACAAAAGTTACATGTGAAAAAACAAGGAAATTAAATGCTGATGTTTACTGAAAAACCATATAATTAGCTGGCCTTGATAATCAGGATAATCTGCACACAATGCCGTTGGAAACCATCACCATTCTATCAAAACAAAATGGCTAATTCAAACCAGACCTGCTCTGCTTTGCTTCTTTAGAAAAGAAAACCCCAAAACACTCGGAAGCAGCAGAAGCAGCACCATTCTATAAGGAAACCATGATACCAAGTAGATTTTCTTTTATCAATCCAGAGGTTTCCTTTCCGAAACTTAAAACTTATGTTTGCAATTTTCACCGGCAATCTGCAGATGTAAAGGACTCTGCAAATCCCATGGGCTTATTAGGAATGCTCGCCAGTGTATTATCCAAACTCCTGAGAGAATCTTCATCCATTATTGAAGACCCCTCAAAGGCCTGCCATTTTCTGAGTGCTTGAGGTAGGGTCATATCAAGGTCTATTCCGTAGCAGTCATCTCCGTCTATGTCAATTGGCTTCCATTGCTCAACAAGAGGAGAGAGCACATTCACGGCATGACCCATGTCTGGGCGCTGGGAAGGTTCCCGGACAGTGCAGTGACCTGCAAGCTCCGCCACTGTGCAGACACTCTGGAAGGTCTCATCTGTGAATTCTCCCAGCATGGGGTCTATGGCCTTCCTGAATGTGTCACGGCTTAGGTACACACGGCGGAACCATGTGACTAGATGCATACTTTCCTCAGGTTGTGTCTCATCCAATGCTTTGCGGCCTGTTATGAGCTCCATTAACACCACTCCAAAGCTGAATACATCCACCTTGGTTGTCACACGGCCAGTCACTGCAACAGTATCAAAATCGGTCATTAGTCCAAAATTTGATGGCATGGAGAAAAACAGAAAAATGGAAACAATAGTTCATGCAAATTCAGTGGTATCAGAAAACAATGGAAATACAAACAGAATACCACAACCACCCACTGACCCCAATAAATTGACACTGGAAAACCATGGACTAGGTTAGACCAACCTTCAATATAAATTGAGTATTTTTGGAGAAATACGGACGGCAAAATCAATCATTTGGACAAAACTTGAACGAAAAATCTGCCATTGGCCAATTCAGTAGCAGCAAAAAACAATAAAATAACAAATTTAAACATTTGATAAACCATGGAATGACAAATCAAACATTAACTAAAATCCGATGGCGCACTATAGCAAAAAACTGAACAAAAAAATCAACCATTTAACTCAACTCACAATGACATCTAAAAACCCTGAAATAGCAAAAACACCCTTTAACTGAATTTAGTGGCACCTGAAACCGTGGAATAAAGAAAAGGTAAATTCAGTGGCATTGCAGAAACATGGATAACAAATCAACAGTTTGCCCAAATTCAGTGGGCAATGAAATGGCTCCAAACATCAAAGTCCTATTAAACCACATTCAAATAATGAATTATCAAAACCAACCAATAACTCCCATTCAGTGACACTGGAGTACCATGGAATAGCAAAGCAACCTTCAACACAAATTCAATGCCATCGTAGAAATGTAGATGACAAATCAATCATCTATCCAAATTTAGCGGCATCAAATTACCAGGGAGCAGAAAAATCAACAATTAATCCAAATCCAGTAAGCATTGTAAAACCATGGATGAAATCCACTCCCACAAACGCAATGGCATTGGATACTATAGAATGTGTTGGTGATTGAAAAGTATAAGCATATCAAGACTTGAAATCAAGCGCTACATTATACGGTCCAAAACCAGATGAATTATCTACCTTGAAACAAAGAGTTGAATCTTAAAGCCCAAAACCATGGATTGAAAAAAAGTATATGCATTCGTATATGCATTCAAGCACAAAACCTCAAGAGAAAATTTATAAGAATATGCATTGATGAGATTTGAATCCATCCCAAAAACAGAATACGCATTCAAGACATAAATCCCAAATGGAAAAACATATGTAAGTGCACAATAATAAGATTTAAAGGTCCAAAATGCTGCACTGAACAATCAATTTAAAAACCATAATGCATTTGTATCAAAAAAAGTGTTTGAAGCAATCAACCCCAAAATCCTAAGTTGCAAAATGATTAACCAAACCACGGTTGCAATCTTAAAATTCTAAGAGCAAAAATTTATGGGAAATTCATAATATTAATATGTTACAAAATCATGACAACTCAAAAAAAGGATCATTGATTCATTTATACCAAAAGGTTAAAAAAGTAAAACTAAAGGATTTGAAGTATTGAAGCCCAAAACCAACCATGCATTGAAAATCAAAAACCTTCTGATCACCAAAACGGAAAAATATAAAAATTGAACATTATACCCAGCATTAATAATTTGACATACAGGATACTTATGTATAAAAGTAGTGTATTGAATTATCTACAAGTCCAAAATGCAGATAAATGTACCAGAATCTGGCCACATGCAGCTCTCTATAAGTAATGATATAAAGCTCTGCAGATGTGACTCTGACCGTATACAATTCTATTTATGCCCAAATCCAGATATATAAAGCTGTATACGGCTAGATTCTAGTGCACTAATCCCAATGGAAAAAAATCTTGGATGCAGAACACAATGCATGTTAATGCTTTGCAAAACCAACCAACCATTGACACCCAAATGCATGGAATTTTATTAGCAATGGATTTTAGTAAAATTTCGGGTGTTACCTGCATATTCTGGTGCCAAGTACCCAAAAGTCCCTGCCAATTTAGTCTCGACAGAGTATTTCCCCTCAGGTGCGAGTTTGACTAGGCCAAAATCTGACACCTTGGCTCTCATGTCATCACCCAGAAGTATATTTGATGGCTTGAGGTCCCTATGAATGAAGCTCTTCTGTGCTAGGCTATGCAAATACTCCACACCCCTTGCAACATCTAGTGCAATTGTGAGTCTTTGTTTCCAGTCCAAGGGAGGAAGCCCTGTCTGTGCCCAGTCAAACAAGTGCTGACTAAGAGGCCCCTGTGGCATGTACTCGTAGACAAGGAGCTTCTCATTGCCATCAACACAGTATCCCAGGAGGGCAACAAGGTGCCGGTGTCGAACTTTCGTAAGGACTGCAATCTCCGCCTGAAAATGAGTAAAATTTTAAAGCACACATTCCTTAGCTTTAGAAATCATGCCCAATCTTTTTAATTTTGAAATCTAAATTTATCAAGTTGGGGATAATGCATTTATTAAAAAAAAAAAAATTTAAACATTGAATGAAAAATTTTATGTAACTTGCAGTGCAATGTTCCCATGAAATATGAAATGTCTAGCTCTCTATAGTTGTTCAGCACTCTGTGTTCAAAACTATGAGTATAAAAGTTTTAAGAATGAAAAAAGATCATTGCAATATTCTGTATAGGTAAAGATAATTCCTTAAATATCTGAGCTGAATTGCAAAGTTCCATCCTTGCTCTACGGTAGATTCTCAAAGCTTCTGGCCAAATAATTACAGCTCGTAATTTAAAAGATAGATTCAATTTTTTTCTGCTATTCAGTTTAGAGGTTTCAGGGGGTCATGCAGGAAATGTTAGAACAGTGATCCTCCATTGGTTGCATCCTAAGTTCCAGCACCATAGAGGAGCCAGGGATCCTATTTTTCTGTGGATGATCCCATTAACAGATTTTCAGCACTCTGTGAACTCAAAACCAAATAAACGTTTTTTTTAAAACCAAAGTCCCTAAAAGATCTGAGAAGGAGCTGCAGTGTTACTTCTCCCCATCCCCAGTTGCTTCTGGCCATCTCTGGCCAAAAAGAAGTGGCAGTATGAATACAAGATTCAAATTTTTAATGTTTTCTGACTCAGAGATTTCATGGGGGCACCGGTACAGGAAAAACAGAAGTGGTATCCCCTTGGGCCTTCACAGGAATGCATCCTAAGATCAGGTCCTACAGATAAGCTACTACTGCTTCTATATTCCTTATGGGCAGTCCCATTAACAGGAAAACATGAATAGTCTCCCAAAGCTGCAGGCAGGCCTTCAGAGTTTTATTTTTTCAGAATTAAGCTTCGAGTTTGCAACATCCAGTGAGATGTTTCCAAATGCATAGTAATAGAAAAACACTGTAGCAAATGCGATGAAAATTAATTTTTCTTTGAAAAACTTTTGAGTTGATTTTTAATGAATAGTAATAAAAGCACAGGAGCAATAGTGACTGAATTTTTCTTTTTTTTTGTCACCACTGCCTAGCAGAAAAATATTGTTTTATAGTTGAGGCAAATCTTCATTTTCAGATATAGCCAAAATAACCAACTAAAGAATATTAACCACAAAATTTTTCCATACCTGGAACTCATTGATCCCTTTATTGCTCACAACCCCACCCTCCATTCTTTTCACAGCTATCTTTGTCCCATCATGGAGCTCCCCCTTATATACCACCCCAAACCCACCGCGGCCTAGGACATTATTCTCACTGAAATTGTCGGTCACATCACGGAGCACTTGGATAGATATGACCATGCTGCCAGCCTCTACAACATGCAGGTCACTGCCACTGGGACCGCTGCTCGTCCGGCTATGCACCTCACTGCCTGCAGCTGTGCTCGTCCCATTTGGAGCAATGGTGATCTTGAGCAGCTCCCGGTCGGAGGACCCTGTGCGTGGAGGGTGGATTACCACCGTGTTGGGGCTCTGTACACGGTTCGAACCCTGCCGGCAACGCTTCATAACAAACCAGCAGATTGTACCACCTATGCATATTGCAGCAACTACACCAACCACTGCTCCAGCTATTAAACCCGCATTTGATGATGATTTGGAACCTTTTGAAACTTTATCGGTTCCATTACCTGTTACAGGAAAGAACCTGTATTAACTTCTAGAAATTTCTTGCAAAGTTGTTTTACATGATATGTCGAACAGTACAGAGCCTGCTAGGAAATTTTTAACAAAATCAATCTGCTTTCACATGGGAAACAATGATCAGTAAACTTCTTCCAGATTTCTAAACATTAACGCAGCCATTCAAAAAATATCTTTCAAATATTTTTTGTCAACTTCTTTACATACTAGATAAAAGTTAAAACATTATCCGATATTTTTTGCCGAACTTTGTAAATTTTCTGTAACTGATCAATATTCCTAATCTAAATCCCTCTCAGTTGTTAGCCCTAATTCCAACATAAAGAACCTAAGTTTTCCTCAAGGATTCCCTACTCATAAAATACCATGAGAATTAATTCCATAACACCACATGTTTCCAAAGAGACTCTATGACTTGGGAAAAATCAAATAGTTAGCGATTCTCTTCACATCAGTAAAATCGCATTTTCTTTTCTAGGGCACAATTTGAGCAGCAGAAGAATTGCCATTTTATCTGAAAACACGGGAAAAATTCTTCACCATCAGCCATTTCTGCAAATCACAAAAAAATTGAAAGGATTTCGTGCTTGCAAATCGGGGCTTATGGTTTTTCTTTTTCCGAAAATCAAGTCACGCCACGGGCCTGTTTCTGCATAGAGACGCATTAGGGCATGGAAATTCACCCTTAACAGCCGTGCACAGCAATTTTTTCACTGGTTGTAGGATCGTGACCAAAATTTATCATTATTTTATTCATGCTGCACTTGTAATTTCAACTTCGAGGAGGGCGGAAAATTCTGCACAGCAGGTAAACCCTACTGATAATTCCCGTCACCAAAATCCCGTATATTCCAAACTGGCATCTCTGCACACGAAAAGCAAACATCTCCGTTAACACAAAAAAGTGCCCTGAGCAATAATTTAGAATTCGATGAGATGAGATCCTCACATGCGAAAAGGAAAGCTTCATTTTATAAAAGGAAAGTAGACATTGGTCTTTTGCATTTTCACACAGCAAAGAATGCGATCTCCTACAGCAAAGCGGAAACCAGGGCAGAACGGGCCAATTCGGGTGCAGAGGGTGCTAGCCTGCAAGGAAAGAGAGAGGTATTTGCAAGCTACTGCTATAACTGTTATTTATACGGACATAAGAAGAAGGAATGCAGAACACCGGTGCAGCCTCACCCTACATATGATCATCTGAAGGAATTCATAGCTAAGCAGAAGAAGCTAGCGGATCAAAATGGTGATTTGAAACTACATGCATTATTCAGCCAAGAAAGACCAAATCCCTTCATTGATGATTTAGCTCTAGCTAATTGCGTCCCTGCAGACCCTAAAGTAGCACAACAACCAGAAGAGCAAGATCTGGCATCTAAGAAAGAAAGACGAAAGAATTATGCTAGGGTTGTAGAGCCCGATTCCGATTCCAGGGCGATTATGGTAAACCCTATAAAAAAAAAAGGTTGTTTGCCAAAGGTTTTCTCAGTTCAATCATTGGACCGACAATTGAATATTTTCACACAAACCAAATATGCGAAAAATGCCAGAAGCTACGGGGATGCCAAAGGGGGAAGATCTGAGAACTATTGTAGAACCTTTGAACCCCTATCTACAAAGGGGGTAGGCAGGATCTTGCCTTCTCAAGCACCTCCTGTGGGCACAACGAAGAATGAGCTAACTTGGCAAGTGGTAAAAAATAGGAAAAAGGGGAACAGGTACGAGCACTCTCATAATCCTTTTAATATATCTATCAGTAATTCATTTGATGTGCTTAGAGAGGAAGACAATGGCAGAATGAAATTCTCTCCTCCCCACAAAAGGAATGGGACCCTTGAGGATAACGGCTATAAGGCGGGATAGAGTAAGCTCCATACTAATGTCTCAGAGCCCTACCCACAAAATGAACATACACACAGAAGGAATATGAAAAAAGGTCTAACAGGTAACAATGGGTCAAGGTTGTGTCAGGAACAAAACAAACAGGTATACACGCCCCCTCATAAGCATAATAAAACTATTGAGAGTAACAATGGTAAAATAATAGGTAATTTCTTTCAGAATCCTAACATGATTAGAATAGATCTAGTTGGAAAATGCATAGAACAGAGACAAAATTCTTAGGCAGATACAGGGCTGATTTGCCGATGGTCTGGAGTAGGAACCTCCGTCACAGATCTGGTAGCTTGGCTGAAATCTCAACTCCTGAATGAGGTAAGTATATCTATCTTATTAGAAAATTTTATTTTCATTAATTGTAAAGATAGAAATATTAAAAGTAAAATTAGATATGAAGGGTTAGCTAAGTATAAAGACTCTGATTTTTATATTTTTGACTGGGTTCCCCTATTCAACCCAATAAATCTTAAGGACTTTCTTGTAGAAAAAGCTATTGTTCTTAGAAATCTGCCTATAGAATTATCTGATTTAGAAACTGTCAAATTAATAGGAAAACAAATTGGTGACTTTTTAAGCATTATTGATAATGATAATAACCAGTCTGAAAAAATCATCATAGTAAAGATCAACTATCATCAAAAATGGATTCATCCCATTAGATTATGCTTTAATTCAAACTCTATTATTATTAACCCCATTATTCTAGAGGATTTTGTAGAAAGACAAAGAAAGGATCTAGAAACCAAAAATTTAGGACAAACTGACACTCATATTCAGAAGACACCGGAATTGATGGTGAGCTTTAACTCAGATAAAGGAGGTTTCGCTCTAACGTCTCCTAAGGAAATTAATCCGATCAGCATCTCCACACACCCTTCAGACTCTTTGTGTCAACCCCCTCTAGATATTGAAAATGATATATCAATATATGAGACCTTAAATGTTGAGGTCAAATCTCCCCTACCGTTATCCCCTGAGCATAAGAATAACCTTTGCATTCAGAGTATCAAGCAAGGAATTAACACTGAAATTACCTCTTACAGCCCGAATAGAATCTCCAACAGTCCAGAAGATCAAGAGAGATCACTTCTAAAGGAGAACCAAAAAATAGAAGAAGAAATAGTTGAGATCACCAATGAATTAATGGATACCCTTATAGACGAAATATGTGACAAAGAGGAACTCAATCACCAAAAAAGTTTGCTAATTAAAAGCATTAAGGAGATGTCAGCATCAAACAACACTCAGGAAAATGAAGAAAACACGGAAACAAAATGCTTACCAAATCTAAATGAGATAAGAGATATGGAAATGGATCTTAATGATATAGAAGATCCCTTGTATGTTAGGGAAGAAGATATAAATAATACAAGAATTCAAAAAGAGGAAGAGATCAGAATTTGCCTAGAAGAATTCAATAATGATGATAGACAATTAGGCATGGCAACAACCATTGAGGGAATCAAACCCGGCAACAATCTTTCATCGGTTAAGGACTCCATAGAAGGCCTCTTTGGTATCACTAACGAAGACAGGCAGTTAGGTATAGCAATGAAAAGAGGAAGTCTAAGCACCCCTAATATCAATAGAATTAAAAAGAAGAGGGGGAGGAAATCCGCAGTGGAGTTAAGAACTATGAATGTTAATGAAGGAATCCAAAAAGAGATTGCAGATATTCCTAATATTGAAAAAAACTCGAAACACATCCCCTCCGAATCATGCCATCAGACAAAAGAAATGCAAAAAGAAGGAATGGAAAAATCCCCCTTAATGGAGACCATTGACCAAGGCCCACTGCTAGACTTTTTAGGATTAGACCCTGCCTCTATTCTGGAGGATTCTAGGAGTAAAGATATAATAACAGGAATATTATGTTCGCTATCGAATGAAGAACTCTGTGAGGAAAACAAAGAGAACACTGTTAGGAACAATACAAAAACTTTAGGTTTAGGAAAATCAATTAAGGGCAGGTTAGACGCTGATACGGGGAAACTAGTCAAACCAAGAGGAAAAAAATCCCTTGCTGAATTAAGAGCAAAGGAAGGAATGGCGCCAGGTCAGGTTAAAATTACCGATATTCTATACTCTGGGAAGGGGAAGGTCCTTCCCGAGTCCTCATGAAGATCATTAGTTGGAATGTTAGGGGTTTAAATGCCCCTAACAAACGACGCCTTGTGATAAGGCAATTAGCGAAAATTAAACCAAACATGGCTATGATACAAGAAACTAAACTTTCTAATGAAGGATATGAGAATATAAAAAAGAGTATAGGAATAAGAGAATTAATAGGTTATGAAGCAGAAGGCACTTCGGGTGGAATTGCTTTTATTTGGGATCCAAGAGAAATAGTTTTCAATATTCATGAAAAACATAAAAATTGGATGGGAGGTCAAATCAAAAGTTTAAAGTCAGATTTAAAATTTAATCTAATAAACATGTACGCTCCTAAATTCCTACATGAAAAGAGAACTGTATGGAAGGAGATTAAGGATTATATTGAGAGCTTCCTGAACGAAACATTTATACTAGGAGGAAATTTTAATGCTATTCTATCCTTGGGAGATAAACAGGGTGGGACAAAACACATATCAAAAACTACTTTAGAATTCCAGGAATGGATAAATATTATAGGGGCTTCGGAAATTGAATCAGACTAAGGGAAATACCCCTGGACTAACAAACGTAAAGACACAGAATTAATAGTCGAAAAATTGGACAGGTTCTTCTTTATAGGGGAGTTGAGGAACTTTGACTTTAATCTTACTAATGAGGTCTTACCCATTGCCGGTTCCGACCACTTTCCTATAGAACTAGTAATTTCAGAACCAATCAGAAATAAAAAAATCCCATTTAGATTTGAAAAAATGTGGTTACTTAATGAGGAATGTTTGGATCTAATTAAAAAATGGTGGACAGAGGCAAGGTTTGAAGGTTCCAAGATATATAAAGTCATAAGGAAACTAAAATTAATAAAAAGAAATCTGTCTCAATGGAGTAAAAACACTATTGGGGATATATTTGTGAAAAGAGACCTTATAGAAAAAGAGATGGAAAATGTGAATAAGGAGATTATTGAAGATGGAAAACAGATTTCAGACGATAACATAGAGCAAGAACTATTATGTAAATACTATGATTCTCTTTCACAAATTAGCGCCTTCTGGGGGCAAAGAGCGAGAGAGTCATGGCTCAGGGAAGGGGACCGAAACACGAAATTTTGTCACAATAGCGTCAAAGCTAGAAGGAATTTAAATAAGATCTCCAAAATCAAAGATAGAAATGGAAATATAATAGAGGATCCCAAAGAAATTGCAGATTCAGCAGTCTCTTTCTTTGAAAACTCTCTGAATAACTTAGGGAGTGTGGATATGTTGGACCAGGCCAAGCTTTTAAGAAACATCCCTCGTATAATAACCCCGCTTCAGAATAACTTCCAAAATGCCGCATTTACGGAAGATGAAATTCTCAAGGTTCTAAAAGAAATGAACCCGGATAAATCCCCTGGTCCTAATGGATTCCCAACATTTTTCTTTCAAAAGTGTTGGTCATTTATGGGCAAGGAAATTACCGATGCTCTAGAGGGAATGAGAAACTCAGGACACATTCTTAAAGAGCTGAATAACACACTCATTGCTCTTATTCCCAAAAAGGTCAATGCAGAGAACTTTAACGAGTACAGACCTATCTCCCTATGCAACACTTTGTATAAAATATTCTCAAAAGCTTTGGCAGGCAGAATGAAACAACTTCTCCCATTAATTATATCTGAAGAACAAACTGGATTTGTCCCTAATAGGTCAATTCTGGATGGAGTGATTATTGCTCATGAGGCTATACATTCAGTAACAAATAATAAGGATCCGAGTATGTTGATTAAGTTAGACATCAGTAAGGCTTTTGATAAAGTGGACTGGAGATTTTTGTGTAAATGTATGGAAGCTTTTGGATTCTCAAAACAATGGATCAATATGATTTTTGAATGCATCTCCACCCCTCACTTCTCAATCATGGTGAATGGGTACCCTGAAGGCTTTTTTAAATGTTCTCAAGGTTTGAGGCAGGGTGATCCGTTATCACCTTTTTTGTACATTATTATGGCGGAAGCTTTGGGGAGAGCAATTAAGAAACTTCAAGAAGAAGATAAGGTAAAAGGAATCAAGATTACTTCGGGAGTCGAGGCAACTACTCATCAACAATATGTTGATGATAATCTCCTTTTTGGAAAGGCACTTTTAGAAGAAGCTCAAGCTTTCAAAGAAATCCTAAGTACTTACGCTAATGCTTCTGGACAGTGTATAAATGAGGAAAAATCAGAAATATTTTTCATCAATACTGAAGAGAGACGAAAGAATGAGATTAAACGAATACTAAACTTCAAAGAAGGATTCTTTCTGTGTAAATATTTAGGTTTACCTCTGGATAAGGGGGTCAAATCAAATCACCTATGGGAAAATACAATTCAAAATATCTCCAAGAAACTAGATCAATGGAAAGGAAAATGGTTATCAAATGCAGGAAGGGCAGTTATGATCAGGTCAGTCCTCTCTGCCGTTCCTATTTATCAGATGATGAGCATGAAAATCCCGGCAAGTATCAATAAGGAGATAGCACGAAAATTAAGAAGTTTTTTTCTGGCAAGGGTCGGAGGAAAAATCAAAACTAGCTTTAATTGCATGGAATAAGATTTGTAAGCCAAAAGAAGAAGGAGGTCTGGGAATTAAAGACCTTACGCTACAAAACAAGGCCTTGGGGGCGAAATTAGTATGGAGAATGATTAAAAATCCAAAGGCAAAATGGGTTAAAATTCTAAGATATAAATACTTACTAGGAGAAGATGAGGAAAGTGTATGCCATTCTGATAACTATCCGATGGGCTCACGCATATGGAACTTCATAAAAGAGTGTAAAGATATAGTACTAGAGTCCCTTTCTTGGGATGTGAAAAGTGGGGATAAGGCTTTATTCTGAGATGACTCATGGGGTGGAAAACCTGCCCTTAGGGAAATTCTTGGCAATGATCAGCTAATTGAACTGATCAAACAAAGTAAGGGTGAGCGGGTTAAAGACTATTTTTCACAAATTAATAATAGTGTGGGAAGCAGCTGGGCATGGAATTCTCTAGAAGAATTCAGACTTCCCCTCCATTTCCAAGTAAAACTAAACAAAGCTTTACAAGAACGGAACTTCAATCCACGTTCTGGGGAGGACATAATCATATGGGCTGCCTCAAAGAGTGGTGTATATAATTCGAAAGAAGGTTTCAGAGTTATTTCAGGGATAGATAACCCTTCCACCGGTCTTCCCATTGATCTATGTTGGAACAGAAACTGTCTTCCTAAGGCAGGGCTATTCTCATGGGCTGCACTACAAAAAAGGATTCTCACTGCTGAATGGTTTGAAAAAATAGGGTACCATGGTCCTTCCAGATGTGCCCTATGTGAGAAGGAAAGTGAAACGATTAATCATATTTTGTTAAATTGTGAGTTTGCTAATAAATGCTGGCTTTGGGTACTGGAGAAATTAGATCTGAAGACTGCTCTTCAAAATGATATCACAGAAGTATTTAATTCTTGGCAAAGGTCATGTAAAGAGGACTTATACAGTAAAATGAGATACATAATCCCATCTCTGTTAATATGGGAATTATGGAAGGAAAGGAACCGTAGAATTTTTCAAGATAAAAAGATGAACATTGAGAGATTTTTGAACAAATTAGAGGCAAATATAGTAGAAATTACAAATAATAGAAATATGCTGGGACAATCTAGGATGGAATTCTCATTAGAAGACAACAACCAGAGGAAAAAGTGGTATGGTTTGAAAGTTCCACCCTGGATTGGTCCTAGCATTGACAATAAATCCTTATTAAGGGCAAACTATAAATGGAAACCACCGGAGCAAGGGTGGATTAAGTTGAACTTTGATGGGGCAGCCAGGGGAAACCCGGGGGTGGCGGGAATTGGAATATGTCTACATAATGCAGAAGGAAAGCTATTAGGAAGGATAGCAAAACCTATAGGAATAAAGACAAACAATGAAGCTGAAATAGAAGCTATAAGAATAGGTTTGGCATGGTGCAAAAAATGGAAGCTTAAAAGAATAGCGATTGAAGGAGACTCATCTATAATAATAAATGCAATAAGACAGGGTAGAACACTGAATTGGAAACTAAATAGTGCTATAGAACAAATAATGGAAACTCTTTAAGATATAGGAGATTATACAGTGAATCACATCTATCGGGAGGGCAATACAGACGGAGATAAATTAGCTAACCTAGGAGCCGATGGGCAAGAAATCGAAAAAATTGATGTATGTGTGAGAGAAGTACACGGAAGGTGAAGAAAAGCGATTTCATAATAGGAAATCAAGTATAAAGTATAGTGTTACTAAGCTTCTACCTGTTAATTACTATGGGTGTCTTGCTGAATAAAACTACCTCTATAAAGTATAGTCACCAAAGATTTGAGAGTAGCTAAATAAATACATATGTTAGTAACTTCTCAATATGAATATCTAATGTTTAGTACTTTTTATGCAATATAAGACGAATATGAATAAGGTGAATATGAAAGAATTCAGAATTATTTATAACCATGTGGTGAGCAGAGTTGGTGTAGTAGATTCTTATCTTGCAGGAACAAAAAAGTGTGTATTCATATGAATATAAACTGAAGATGATGTTATAACAGCAATAATCAATCTATGATGAATATGAATATGTAAAAAGTGGTAATGGTTTTGATTGCAATATGGCTACTAACACAAATGTCAATACTTGTAGCATCATAGTATAGTTAACTCTTTACTTGGACTGGCACATTGAATTAATATAGACAGAATCATAAAAATTTAGCTAGAAGAATAGAGGTGGTGGGATGCTATCCTATTTTGCAGGTTTATAGGGAAAGTATAACAGCTCATAAAAGCAGATACAAACACCAGAAGGCTTGAAAACACATTAATGCGAGGGCAAGACATAAAAGGCAATGGCAAGAGAAAGCAATGGCACAACCACACAAAAAGACAGCTGAAAGAAAAACAAGATACATTATTTACAAAAGGTAAGGAATTAGAATACGAAACATTGATAAGTATTTATGTATTGTAAAAGATGGGTATGCCCATCAGCTCGATTTATAAGAGCGATGTAATCAAAGTATAATAAAAGCCATGTTCTGAATCATGGACGTATGCCTCCATTAACTTGTATTAGAAAGGGAATGCCCTTTTCGTCTCCATCAAAGGGAGTTTGTAAACCTACGCTTGTAGGAATTCTGTACTTGCTAATATTTTCTGGACTCATGTCCCGGGCCAGACTGGAGGTTTTCTTCCCCGTTCTTTCCTACCAGTGCCCGCACGAACGGAGGAAAAAATGTAAATTTATTGAAAATTAATATAATAAAATCAAGGCCTCGGCCGTTTACTGATCAAAAAAATATATATATATATATTCCTAATCTAAATAATTGGGTTTAGGACTAAAAAAATTGAAAATTGGCTGAATTTCTGTAATTAACGATAAACTATTAACTCATATTTTGAAAATTGGGTGAATTTCTGTAATTAACGATTAACTATTAACTCATATTTTGAAAATTGTCTGAATTTCTGTAATTATAACATTTTAGGAAGAGACCTCCTATGTAACCTATTATAAGATTGATGATACTTTCCAGTTCCTTGGATGCATTTCTCAAAAAAACATTTGATGGCTATGTGCTTCTGTATGGTATTTTTGAAGTTTGTAATTTTGATAGATAAGTTCTGTGTGGGAAACAAGATGTACGACTACGTTTGAAACAGAGCCCTCCTCGCTCAGTCAGGTGGAGTTGAAAGAAGTTCAGGCAAAGATTGGCATTGCTCTTCATAAATAAATCCAGGAAAACAGAAAAGGTGTTCAGTGAATGCCTCTCGGGACAAAGCCACATCTGTTAGCTATCCTAACTTTTTAGGAAGAGACCTCCTATGTAACCTATGATAAGATTGATGATACTTTCCAGTTCCTTGGATGCATTTCTAAAAAGACATTTGATGGCTCTGTGCTGCTGTATGGTAATTTTAAAGTTTGTCATACCTCCACTTGTGCCTTCAGTCCCATTAGCACCACCAGGTACACTAGAACCAGAACCAGGAGAAGATGGCGAGCTGATTCCAAGCTTCGGGTTCCCGTCCATCAAAAACTGCACACCACTTGGAAACACTGGAATGGTCCCCGAAAGACTGTTATTGGTCACATCCAGCAGCTTCAAATTTGGCAGCTTTGCAAGCCCCTCAGGAATGGAACCCGTGAGCTCATTATTGTTAAGAATAATCTTCTCAACCGAAGTAAGATATGCCAGTGCAGGCGAAATAGATCCCTTCAGCTGTTTCCCAGGGAAATTTAGAACCGTTATATTACTGTTTGAGTCGCAGGACACGCCCTGCCAACCACCTGCACAAGGATCATTGCCCTTCCAAGTAGTGGCAAAGTCATATGGATATCCCACAGCTCCAGCAAAGGACAGTAAAACGTTTATTCTTGAATCACAGGCAGCTCCTGGTGATGAAAGACAAAAGCTGTTGGAGCCTCCATTGCTATTTAGGTCAGTGATTACACCAGCTTTGAAACTAGGGTAAGGACCTTGCAAGGCATTATTTTTCAGGCTTACGTTTTGTAGCGATGATAGGTTGATAAGAGAGTCTGGAATGGGGCCTGTGAACTCATTGTCACGAAGCTGCAAATCGAAGAGGGAGGTAGAGTTGAATTCAGGGATCGGGCCAGTGAACTTATTGACATGGACCCAGAGTTGTGTGAGCTGTGTTAGGGACCCCAGGGCTTCAATGTTGCCAACCAGATTCGAAACTGCGCCGTCGTTTTGATTATTCAGCAAAAGTACCTGTATAATTTCAGAGAGAGATGTTAGGCCCGTTTAGACATAGAAATGAATCTCAAATCAGGACAATTATTCGAAATTAACATACGCATCTACAGCCATGCATTATCTTAATGCAAATCCCAAAAAAGGAAAGTTATTCTAAACGTTTGCCTTACTCTTACGAACTCCTTCCAGATTTTCTGAATATTTGTTGGACATTCAAAAAAAATCTGAACCTTGTCAAGATTTTGTAACTTCTAGAAACACCTTTCAACTATTTTTTCAAATTTGCTAAATTTTTCATATAATCATATAAAATTTTAGGCAGATGTTCCAAAATTTGGAACTGGGAGATTTTCTAGACTTCGCCCAATACTTCAATTTTGAAACTATAAAATTTCATTAAATTTCTTTGTTATTTATTTAAAAAATAGAATAAATACTTTAAAACACTGCTAATTACATATTAAAAATAGTTATTATAAATTTATAATTATTAAAAATTAAATGTATAGATTATATTTTTAAATTAAAATAATAATATTATTATTATTATAAGAAACATATGACAACGAATTCAAGATATAATTTATTCTTAGGAGTAGTTCACAATATTTTCAAAATAGAGTCAAGTTGGCAGAAACTATATTTTAATTTAATATTATAAGTTGTCATAATGCTTCAATTATTTATTTATTATAATTTAATAAAGGTAACTTTTAATATCCGCTTTAAAGTTTTTATAAAATAATGACATTCTATAATTTTTAAAAATAATCGTGCATTGGTGGGATGAAAAAGAAAGCAATTGTGGGTGAAATCCACCGTATTAGGTGACAACCATGGTTAGAAGTTCTCTTAAACTGTGTAAAGTTTGTTCTGATTTCTAAGGCTATGGTTTTAACTTCTATGGAGGAGCTGTTGAAAAACTTAGTAAAAAATTTAATTGAGAATTTTTAGGAATCTGATGGTCCAATTATAATATTGAAAAGGAAAACTTTCACTCCAAAATTTACCTCAAAACTTAAAATGTTTCTGAACTTCTCCCAGACTCCTAACCTGTATAAGTTTTCTTTGCAAGTTGCTAATCTTTTTTGTACATAACACTTGAAATCTTAAGCAAAACTTTCAGCAGATTAGATTGGAGAAGTAAGCAAAATTTTGAATAGAAATCGAAGTAATGTTTGCAGGGCTCTCAGAATTGCCAAACTTTTAAACTTCTAAAAACTCATTAAAGATCTACTGGTTGAATTTTGTATAAATTTTAAATGACAAAATTGCTAAAATCTTTGTTAAAAACTCATAATTTCTCTTGACTCTGTCCCGATTTCTAAAGCTTCGAAATGTTTTCTTTAAAGATTTGTTAATTTTTCTGTCAAATCCCCAGAAAGAAACTTCCCTCGAGATTTTTGAATTTCTAAAACAAGTCTATAAAAATTTGGAAAATTTTCCCTTTAAATGTTTCTGGGCTTGCAATGAAGCACTTGATAACGCACTTAATTGAGGTCAGCAGATTAAGGGTTTACATCTTCCATCGTGATCCTGTAAACGTGTTAACAGAAAATGGTAGGCCAAAAAATCCTCTTAAATTTTTGCTAATTATTATGCCGAAAATGAGAGCACTCATTTTTAAAAATTAAATTAAAATAAAAACCAAAAAAGAAGTTAGAAAAATAAAAAATAAAAACCATGAAGGATAGAAAGGTGGAGCAAAAATTATGGAACCAAAAAAACAAGAAATCAAAATCAAAATAAAAAAGATGGAAAACGCAAAAAACAAAACAAACCTCTACAAGATATCTCTTTACATACTATAGATATATTTTTTTAAATATAAATATAAAAGTTTATTTCAAATAAAGGCATAAAATTTCTGACAAAATAACAGATTGCAAAAGTTCAGTAAGTATTCCAACCTAAAAAATAATAAAATTTCTGTAAAAAATGATTCTGAAACATGGCTAATTTTTTGCATATGAATTTCTGAAAATAGCGAGGAACCTCCCAAATTTTCTTAAATTCCTTCAAAATCTACAAAACTAAAACTTCATCTTGTTGGAATTATATCCTCACCTGGAGACTACTGGAGCCACTGAAGGTGGTCGGGATTTCTCCGCTGAGATTATTGTACGAAAGCCTCAGATTCTGCAAGCTCGGCAGTGTACCGTCGCCAAGAAACCCCGGTATTCCACCCACAATGTTGGCATTAGAGGCTGAAAATGTTTGAAGTGACGTGAGAGCTTTGATATCCACAGGAATCGACCATGAAGCGAATGGATTTGAATCAATCGAGATAAGCTGCAGATCAAAAGTATGTAAGAATGAAATATATTTCACAAGTGTGAGAGTTGGCAAATCTTCTTAGGTTAACTGCAAAGGAGCTTTTTGACAGGCATTTCCAGTGAGTCACATCACTCATTATCACGAAATCAGATTTGTGAACTCGCTGGAAATGTCACACAAAATGCTTCTAGCTCTAGGCACAAGACCTACAGCAAGTCGTCTTCCCAGGAGAAAAATCTTCATTCCAAAGAAAAATAGAATGTACTTGTAAAAAATGAAAACTTAGTTATCTGAAATTTAATGGACAAACAATTTTTAAGAATTGTGTGGAAAAATTAAGCCAAGTCGGAAAAAAACTTTGCACTGACCTGCAGATTCGTGAGCCCACTGAAAAAGTCCGCTGGCATAGACGAAAAATTATTGTTCCCGAGATAAGCAGTTTGCAGGTTATTTAAGCCTTTGAACGTCGGCAAAGAGCCTGAAATATTATTATTCTGAAAGCTGATACTCTCGAGGGCACTCAGCGAGTTGAAATTATCCGGCAGGCTACCAGTAACCTGGCCATTTTGGATATTTATATTCGTAACCTTATTATTATTGTTGCAGTATACATTTTTCCATTTGCAAGGATCTGCGCCGTTCCATCCCCACGCACTGTTAACCTGTAAACTCTGCGCCATTTTGTTCATGACGGCTGCGTCGTCTGGATCTGTTGCTGCTTGTCCACAAAAAAAAAATGAAAACATATAGGAGAACAAAACAAAGCCGCGTAAAATCGCGGGGCCATTTTTGGTTCTCATCGGTGCTGAGTTCGAATCTCAGCAACAGAAAAACAGAACCCTGGTGTTAAGTATTCTTCTTTCTGGCTTCTTGTTTTTGCTCAAAGTCTAGCAATGTGTTACTTTTTCTCGCTGTACTTTTCAGTCTCCAATGCACAGAACCCTGTTTTTTCCTCTCTGTTTTCTTGCAATGCACACAATTCTAAGTTTTTTTTTTATTTTTTCTTTCTACTTTCAGGCTCTTTTCCTTCAATGCAGGCAACTGTATTGTTTTCTCGTTAGTCTCAGGTTATCTTTCTTCAATATACAAAACGGTTGTCGAAAGCTCAGGTCACAGCTGCACCAAAATGCCAGCATCTATCCTCCTTTGTAAGCTGTTTACCTTCAATGCACGAAGATTTGATTTCCTTAAATGCATAAAGATCTGTTTCTCCGTAATGAACAAAACGGTGCTGAGTCCGAATCACAGCAGCACCAAAACACTGGTTCTTTTACCTGATTCTTGATAGGTTACTTTTCTTCAATGTATACGACAATCTCGAGCCCAAATCAGGACGGCGCCAAAACGCTGGATTTTTCTAGGCCATGAAAAACATGTTCTTCAGAGCAGACAACAGGTCACCTGCTGAAACAAGACGAGACGCTGGCCCTTTGCCAGCCGCAGCAAAACACGGGCCTTTTCTTCAAATCTTACAGCAGTCACAAGTTCAAAGCTCAGGAGCTCCAAAACACTGGATTTTTCTCAAAATCTACCGCCTTTTCCTTTTCCGGTTCTTCTTCAACACATTACGCGTTCGCGAGGTCGAAGTTTCGAACCCCAGCAGCAGCAAAATGTTGGCTTTTCATCTCCTGAAACAGCGATCGCCTGTTCCGACCAAAGGTAGCGAGACCCCCGCCTTTTTCTTCTCGGTCTTCTCAGCTACGGCTGTCGCCAGAAAGAGCCCAGAAAAACCATAACACTGCCTTTTTCCCTCACCCTTTTCACTTCTTCAAACATATACAAAAATTGCGCGTTCCAATGCCAGAAGCACCACAACGCTAGGTTTCTTGTTTTCTTGTTTTCTGCACTACAACGGTCGCAAGTTCGAACCCCGCCGACACAAATACACAAACAGAAAACGAAAAAATATATATATAATTTCAGTGAATACAGTGGTCTCGCTGGTTGGAACCACAGCAACCAAAAAAACTGTTTTTTTCTCGCCCTTTTCAGCTTATCATATATCACTGCAATCGCAGCAGTAGCGAGATCGAACCACAGCAGAATCACCACAACAACAACAACAGCAACAACAAAAATAAAAATAAACAAACTCTATTCCTCTTTTACTTGGCCTCTGCTGCTGCCGCTTCTTCAAAAACGTATGCAGAGGTCACAAGTTCGAATCACGCCTCCATATTTCTCCCTCACAGCTACCCGCAGCCGACAGCCGTTTCGCTTTCTCCTTTCCGCCAAATACAACCCAACTAGCCCTCCATTAGCAATAACTAACCCACTTTATTATTTCATTCTATAAAGCTGGAAATCATATCTAGATTTAGCAAAATCTCAGCTTTCCCTTACACGAGTCTGGAAAACAGCACCGCCATTACAAACAACTCTACAGAAGCCAGAACATGAACATATAATACATAAATAATAAAGCCTGTCTGCCATGATTTCCTTAAAAATACGTTACATCGATTGTTGCAGCGACGTTCCAGGCTGGCGCTCACAAGGCAGGAGACTAGGGGTTGTAGATTTGAACTGGGGTTGGCAAATGACACGTGGACCATTAAACTTCGATTGCTCCGCTGGCCACCGGATTGGTCTCATCGCCGGCTGACGTGGGCCAGGGCACGTGAGTGCCCTGCACGTGGTGGGGCCACCAGCCTCGTTGTTCATGGCGGTCGGGCCCACCTTACGCGGTGCTAGTATTTTCTTCGTTAAATAATTATTTTAGGGTTCTGTGATCTTTACCGGAGCGGAAAAGGTTTTTATGGGAGGGGGTGGAAATTTTCGTGACGTGTACGTCAAATAGATGGTCACGTGCAATGCACGTAAGAAATAAAAAGTCGTTAACACAAAAACATACGTTGGAAATAAAAAGTTGGTGGCAAAAAAATGCGAAGGCGGAATGATAATCGATATCATTGGCAAGTAAAAGTAAGGATTACACAGGGGTCCATGGCATTTTTTTAAAAAATTCGGGGGATTATTTGTGTAATTAATTTTGCTGGAGAATCATTTTGAGCACTTAGTTGTGTGTAGATGTTTTTTCTTTAGCAAGTGTTTTTATTAAGGTATAATCCTCCGTACTATTGGCTTAGTGCGAAACAGTCTAGGAGTTATCTTTTGTAATGGTGACATTTGTTTACTCATGTGAGTTTCCATTTAGTTTTGGGATCATTTTGATGAAATAGTTTAATATAATTATATATTAATGAATAATTAGTGGATAGGCTTTTATATGCGAGCATTATAGTGCTCGGGATAAAAAAAATTCACACTCTGAAAAAAATTTAGACTCGTTGGTTGTTCCTATCAATGTATTCCTTGAACCTCTTATGGGTGCAAGTGCTAGTATATTTATATTTAAAATTAATATAATTATATATTAATGAATAATTAGCGGATAGGCTTTTATATGTGAGCATTATAGTGCTAGGGATAAAAAATTTCACACTCAAAAAATTTTCTAGACTCGTTGGTTGTTCCTATCAACGTATTCCTTGAACCTCTTCTGGGTGCAAGTGCTAGTGTATTACTAGTATATTTATATTTAAAAAAATATATCTATAGTATGGGGAGAGATATCTTCTAAAGGTTTGCTTTGTTTTTTGCGTTTTCCATACTTGTTTAATTTTCTCCAACTTTTTTGCAATCCTTTTTTTTTTTTAATTTTATTTTTTTCAATTTCTTTTTTTCTTTTTTCTTTTGATTTTGATTTTTTCTTTTTTTGGTTCCATATTTTTTGCTCCACCTTTCTATCCTTGGTTTTTATTTTTTATTTTCTCTAATTTTTTTTTGGTTTTTATTTTTATTTTTTTTTTAATATATTTACACGGAAAAAATGAGTGCTCTTGCTATCATCTCCACCCCGATGTGACTATTATTCTTTTATATTGTTATTTAATCTTATTCACACTTTTTTATATTGTTTTATCTATATTCAAGCATATTTTTATATATCTAATATTTATTATGTTTATTATTGTCTTCCATTTCCATGTTTGAGGCCAATCTTGTGGATGCAAGAATGGATCCTATGTCCACAAATCTAACCCCCAAATTTTCAAAATTTAAATTTAAATTTTGTCAACTCCTACCTATTTTATATTTGCTATGAGTCGATTTGCTTCAGGTGACTTGTTGCTATGTAGTGGTATTTAAAGGCATTTAATGTGCATTCATTTATCATCCTCTCTCATAATCGGTAATCATTCATATATCTTAAGTACAATCATGTTAGGAACACTTCAATTGGTGCTCTTAAAGGAATTCAAATCTGCATAATCATTCTAAAGCATTGCATGTCTAAAGATTGTCCTTGATCATTTCCATAGCCATAAAGTCAATCCTATCAAGGGGTCAACCTAAAAGAACATGACCCTTACAATCTGATGATCTCCCCTAGGTGTTTCTAAACACCACCAATCCTTGACCATCAAAGAAAAGCGGTGAATTGATGAATTAGAAAGTGATGCAGAGACAAAGGTAGTGTTTGTTGAAGTTCACTCAATGAACTTAGATCACTATATACTTCCTCAAGAGGTTTACAAAGGTGTTTGTGATTACAAGCCTACACAAGGCTACTCTGAGAATTGACTTGGCCTAGGACCACCCTCTGGTGTCTTCCACACAGACTACTCAACACTCACTTTGGGGAGTCACAGCTCAACCCAACTTAGAAGCACAAACCACCTTCAGGAGCTCACCACCTACTACCAATATCCCTACCAACATGGTCAACAACAACAATTAACATATGCATGGAACAAGGCCACTGACCAAGAAACCATCATTCTACTCCCAAAGAATTCAGTGGACAACAAATCTCTATATGACTGTCTTTTGACAGTGCCAAGGAAAGCTTATTTCTTGTGACTATTATGAACAACTAAACCTGCATCAACTTCTCTACCAACAAGGATCTTCACCCCAAACACAACATGTACCTACTGAGGACAAAACCAACATGACAACACTGACTCAACACCAAATTTGTACCAAAAAGTACAGTGGACAGCAAACTACCTTTTGACTATCCTAAACAAACAGCATTTCAATAAGGTTTAACCCTTGTAGCATAAGGAATGAATAAACAACTGCTAACTCCTCTAAACCCCAAATGAACTTCACCACTGAATACACAATCCAAATGTCTATATTAAATATATACCATTCCTTAAACTTGCAGACCGTACTGTACCACCACGTGCAGGAACAGCAGACTGTTATTTCTGACAGTAAGTTGTTGTTTTTCTTCTAGAAAACAGTCTAGATTAGGTTAGGAGAAAAAGTATGTATCAAGGCCCTTTGCCTGGATCAGTAGGGCTCCTGTGCAGGTCTACCTTCATTCCAAAATCCAGAGATCAACCACCACTTGATCAGTCTTTGACTGTTCTTGCATTCTTCCTGTCTTCTGCCTTTACAAAACTAACTAGTCACTGTTTTTGACTAGATAGAGGCATACCACACACCATGGAGGAAGGAGAACAACCAAACAAACATCAAAAACATGAAAACTACTTTACCTTCCTCCATCCCACCAAGAAATGGGCGACCACCTTCAGAGGATAGAGGAAGAATAAAGCATTTTGTCCAAAACCCTAGCTATGGAGGGTTAAAAACCAGTTTGCACACAATGGGTTCAAACAAAGCAATAGAAATGTTTCAAGGGCTCTAAATAAATGCAAATGAAAGGTGATTCAACCTACAACAACATTTACCAGACCATGGATCTCTTACTGTCCGTACCAGGCCGTACAAGAAGGCTGTTTTCAACAAAAAGCAGAAAAATACAGTTTTTTCCTTATAAAACTCCTCTCCATTCATTTCCGGCATGTTTTTACAAAAAGAAGTTTATAGAAAGTTTTCTGACCTTTCCACTTCCCATTCTGTCCGTACAACTGCCATGAGAGGCAGTGAAACGATGGGAAAAGCTTTTTTCTTTTAAAAAACCAAGTTTCTAAAAGGAGAAACCTATAGAATAGGCCTAAGCTAACTCCATATTAGACTAGTCAACTAAATAAACTAAGTCCTTATTACATAGCATGAAAATGGCTTTCAAAGCCTTAGGGATAACCAAAATAACATGAAGACAAACTAGTAAATAGCCAACAAAATGACTAAACTGGGGAGCTCCTGCACCAGAAAGCAAGAGTGTGCACTATTCCAAATCAGATTTGTGGGCCACATATTAGATTTTCACCAATAAAAATAACCTTGAGCCATTGATTTGGCCCTCCACAAAATTAACAAACTATTATATTTCAAGGAAAAGTATAGATAGTGAGGAAACGTTTTTAGTCTCGAGACAAGTGTAATTTAATATGACATCAGAGTTATTCCTTCTCCATTGTCCTAGAGCTAATTATCGTTATCCATTACATTTAATTTTCTAGCTTAGCATTAATAATTCAATTATCACTCCCATAGCTCTGATTTATCTAACCTATGTTAACTTAAGCTAAGTTGTATCCATTTCATTTGATTAGCCTAGATTAAGTTTAGGGAAAAGTTTTTTTTCATTACATTTTTAGTGAACCCGTCCATACTTGCATCCCTTCACTGATTTTACAGTTTTCAGATTTGATATAGTTTTGATTTGCCATCTATTTCCAAATGTCCTACAATTTGGCATACATATTGAAGACAAGAAAATGATAAGAGGAAAATAACAAAAATAATGCAATGAACTCAATCTTTCACCTCAAATCACTCCTCTCATAGAACGGAAGTGGAGTGCGCCCTAGCTCCACTTGATTTGCTCTTGATAATGCTTGATAATAGTTTAATTGTTGGTTGCTCACTCTAGCAGCATAATGGCATATCTTGTGTACTCCTTGTCATTCTCTCTCTAGGTCCAAATGATTTGATTAAGAGTGACATTTATATGATCTTGGATGATAGGATGGATGGATAGGATTAGCCTAAAGATGGATGGTTAAGATTTGATGAGACATGGATCAAGGATGAATGGTTGTGATTAGAAGTGTATGAATTGACAAGATTAAATGTGGAAAGGATAGGACCCATCCTCAAGTGGTCGGCTAATATTTTAGATTTTTGTGCAAATTAGATGAGGATTAGGATAAATGGAGAATGATCAATTAAATACTAAAATTATTTAATTAATTATAGGATAGGGATAATGTGGGAGGACAAAATTAATTAAATAAATATAATTAATTTGATTAGAGGAAAATAGATTAAAATTAATTAAATAAATATACTTTATTTAATTAATTTGACAAAAGGAGATGTTGTAAGATGTCACAACATGGTGATAAAGGGGTGATATAAGGACATGGTCAATTTTAGGTGTATACACATATGATCAGAGTGCGATGCCACGCATCCTCCTCAACAACATCATCTAATACTCAACTTCACTTAATGCATGCAACACAATGCTCGTGCATCCACTTATAGTTCTCACACACCACCATGCAACACTTCTTATGTGCATCTTGCACATGCCAATGTCTAGTAAGACCATACATGCCCACCATATGGATCATCCACATCCACTATTATGCTACCATACACTTGTGCCTTATGGCAACCTCTATGCCAAAAAACATGATCATCTAACTAGCACCATCACATATGACACATGGCAGCATTCATGCCACATGTCTGTGTTATATATGAAAACTAGGAAGATGGTGGATAGTGCCGAAGTCTATCAAATCAAGCCCTCCTTTCACAATAACACTCAAGGACAACAACTGATCCAAGTCACTATAGATAAAGAGGACTCAGTTATAGGTTGATGTACTCAGGAATGATATGGAAAGATAGATTGGATTGATAGATATGTCAAACCCTAGATTCAATAGGCCTCAAACCCTAATTATAATGAAATCAGGTACAGATAAATAAACTGCTACAAATTACGGAGCAGGAAGACACTCAAGAAGGATTAGAAACTCACCAGAAGTTGGATTTTTGAAGGCGAAGACTTTGCGGACTACAGGGCAGACGCCCAAGTCTGATAGGCTAATATTTCTACAAACCTGGAACAATGATTAGTGTCGAATGATGATTATCTCCTGAGTTCGGGATAAATCATGTCGAAGAACTACGGAGCGGGTGCCCTAGTCCAGTAGGGTAGAATTACAACAACTTTTCTCCAGATCCTGAATCTTTATCCTTTGAATACCTTCTCTGTACCTGCACTTTGCCAAATCCTACACCTGTAACCTGTAATCACAAAGAGAGGGGTTTGGGGTGTAACATCACTATCCATAATGCTCAAGATTTAACATAAACATCCATCTTAATCAAGAGATTAGTTAACAATATGATTATGCAAATCAAAATTTAACCATAATGATTCATTATCATTTCATCAATTAAGCATGTTATTCTAAATAGAATATAACAAAGCTTACAATACAATAATCACTTACATATCTTTAATGAGTAACCATCACTATCCGTGTACAAGTTACTCCCAAGGCATCATAAATTAGTTTATACATTACAATAGACCAACTGGTCATAAAATGCAAACACTGTATCTGGAACTAATGACATCTGTCTCCATAAGCCTCGACATGTCTCATGCTTGGGAAGGAGAGCATCATCCTGGTGCTTTTCCACCAACCACGGACCTGCGGTCCCCCACTCAACTTCCTAACTAGAAGTGGTCCTACCCTTCATGGAAAGGTTAGATATTAGGAACCATAAGGTTAGCCATCTGAGTAGCTGGTGTTGTATCCTTCCTAATGTCTCACAGTCACACAACTATAGATCCACTCTAACTATGTATGACACTATTGGAGACACTAGGCCATCTGGAGCATTATGGACCAATAATGCATGCAGAGACGGATGCATTACTTTGGCCAAAGATTTACATACATATACGTTTCGCAATGAACGTAGTCGTATGTCCACCACCCTTACTCGACTTAGAGGTTGTCATGTCCTACAGTATGTTTAATGCGACCTCTTGGGGTCTAGTAAAATGTGAATTTAGTTCAGTTTCATAGTCATAGACTAGGACAATTGACTCCTATCTAGGAGTTCATCAAATGTAATAGATTACTTTCACACCAAGGAACCTGTGACTCCTCGTCACCTTGTTCCATTTTCCAACATGACAAAAGCTAAAACAAGTAGGTTGCTTTCACAACAAGGAATCTGTGACTCCTCATCACCCTGTTCCATTTTCCAAAATCTCAATGGTCAAAACAAGTTTTCTAACTTCTGACCTTCCTAGGTTCACAGTTTCATGTTGACCAATCCCAAGGTTTACATTCAAGATCATGACATTTTAGACTTATCTCATAATAGTCTAAAATGATGGTCTTACTAAAAAGACTCTATCTCAAACATCCTCATGGGTTTTAATATCTTATACCTCATTTGTGAAGTATGGCCATTTGTAAAAGATGGCTTCCATTTACGTTGCAATATAAGAGTTTCATACTAATCTTAGTATTCGTTCTCAAAAGTATATAATTATCTAGGAGTAGTACCTCCAACGAACCCGGTAGGCACTTACTGCTTCCTACAAGGCAATTCAACTTACTTCTTATTCAATTTCTCCTTCTTCAATCAAGAATCAACATATCTTTTAAATTAATTAGATGCATCATATATATCATAAAACTATTCATTAATAGTCAAGTTTCATTATAGGGAATATGTGACTCCACCTCACCTTATTCCACTTTCTAATCATGTCAAAAGTCAACCATATTCACCACCCTCTAGTATGCATGGGATCAATTCGATTGGACAATCGACTCCCATCTCGGGTTTGTTTCGACTAATTAGGTTACCTTTGTAGTGAGGAACTTGTGACTCCTCGCCACCTCCTTCTACTCTAGGTTATTACACAATCAAACCACATTTACCATTCTAGGTCCATCGTGGTTCACAACATCTAAATCAATTATCATATAAGATAGAATCATATTCATATTATACTAGGCATTTCTTGCCTTAGTTAATTAGTGTGTTTTTGCCATGAATGATGACTCTTATTACCCTTATGAGCGTAGGTAGTATCTCTAATCTCACTTAAATAAATAGAGGGTAGTTATCATTAATAGATCAATTCATTTCTAATGTCTTGGCTAGCATACAAGCTGCCCCTTAATATAACCATAGTCTTTAATAACTATACCAGTTTCTTATTCGAAGATAACAAGTATAACTTGGGTAGTCTAAATACCCTTATTATACCACATTCAGCTTTTATGCAAGTTGGGTCATCGATGGTTTGAGTGCTTTAAGCACTGTATTGTTTAAGGTCGTATCGGCCATCAACACAGTCACAGAAGCTATGTGCTATTAATGCAGGCTGTAACCATCAATGAGTATTATACATCATTGCTCAACACTTCTTATGCCTTGAGAATCTCAAGCTTGACTCATTTTATGAGTCTTAACCCTATCTTTAACCATGCCACGTCATTATTCGACGTATTTAGATGTTGGGGTTTATGCATGGGCTCGGCCATAATGGCCTCGAGTCACGGTTACATTATGGGTTTCAATATGCAAGGCTTGACCTTCATGGTCTAGAGCCACAACATAGCATGTAGTATATATTACAATATAGTTCGGCCTTCGTGGCCATGAGTATTTAGCATGGTACATGGTATAAAGATTGAAGCTCGGCCTCCATGGCCTCAAGCTGGGCTTAATAAAAGATTTCAATGCATTTCTACTCTGCCATAAGGCCTCGAGTGAAATCTCAACAAAGGTTTTAACATATATAACAATACAGTATAGCTCGGCCGCATGGCTTTGAGCTTAACACAGCAAAGAATGCTTTATCCTTTGGCTCAGCCGCATGGCCTTGAGCTTACACAACAAAGAATGTATTTTTATATGGCTCGGCCATATGGCCTTGAGCACATACACAACAAAGATTACATTATCACATAGCTCATATGTATGGCCTAATGCATATACATAGCAAAGATTACATTATCACATAGCTCGATCGTATGGCCTGATGCATATACACAGCAAATATAAAGCACAGTGTGGCTCGGCCTTATGGCCTTGAGACCTTGCCAAATAAAATATGTCAAAGATACAGATGCCACAACAATAGCTTTATGAGTGTAGGCTCCAAACGATTTGCATGCTAAAAGAGCTCAAAAGAAATGAAACTCATATTCCAAAATGAATACAAGGATTACATCCTTCATTCTACCTATGTATAATCCTTCAAAGTGGAGTTGTGATCAATTCAACCTCTGTTTGATCTTGCTCTGAATGTCTGCTTCCAATGCAGAGCCCCATGCTCTTCTTTTCCCTCCCAAAACTATGTCCTAATCATACTGATCTTTCAAGAAGACTTTTGCCCAAGATTAACACTACAACCAATCCTGCATGCCTATTTTTGAGGAACTACCACCCTCTACCAAGGTGGTGCGAGTGGTTTCTCCCACTCGACTCACTACCACGATCAAGACATGCTCAAACATGACATTTGTTAGAATATGGCGAGCTCGAAGCTCCCATTAGTTATAATGTCATCTATATTAAAATAGTAAACACAATAGCATAGCGTGATATTTAATATCAAGCTTATATAATTATATTATAATATTATTTCTCATATCAACTAGATGTATGAGAATACTAAAATTAACCAAAATATCATTTTCTGACATCACCTCCTACAAGAAGATAGAGTCATCATGTGATTTAGGGATCGCGCTCCACTCTCCCTTCATTGCTAAGGATCCAAAACTTAATGGACCAGAAATGGATTTATAATCCCAGAATAAAAATATTAAGAGAAATAAGATTATGCTCTGACAAAACAAGACCAACTCTCGACTCAATTTGACATTCCGAGAATGTCATTAGTCGAGTCAACACAACATTGTCAAAATGACTAAATCGACAAGATGACACAAAAGGAAAATCAACTGGCCAAGAAGAAGCGTAACTTACGCCAACTTACACGGTTCGAAAGATAAAATGTCTGACACTCATATGGCTATTGACCCCACTTCCCAAAATCTAACTCTTCCTCCAGGATGATACTCCCCTTCCTTCTTCAAAGGACGTTACATTTTCCTATTCAGACTCAGGACCTCAAAACCATGATCAATGCATCATTATCATAACCCATAATTCAAATTATTTAATGTTCAAAACTAATTAACATCAGTCATTAACCTCATAATCAAAGGTTAAATCAGATATTTCCATAATATCAAATCATCAAACTCTTAACTAATCCTCTTGATTACCAAGTAAGAGTAAGATTAAGCTAATCACAAGTTAGGGATGTAACATGGGGGTTGTGGTGTTTAGGATCGGTCAAGCCCCGGAATGACATTCAAGTCTTCCAAGACCGTTGGTAGATAGAGTGCATGCCCAATGGAGGGAAGAGGCCAAAGCAATGATGAAATAAAATGATTGAAACACAAATAGATGTCACCTTAGAGGTGAAGCCCTCATAGAGATGAAGATCCTTCAAACCATGAGGAGATGGATTGATGAAGCCAAATATGCAACAAATAAACACGATAACAACATAATTTTGTTTTGCAACACAATAAATGCCTTGAAATCCCTTAGCTCAATATCACAAGTTCACATTATCCATCTAGGTGTAAAATGAAGAAATAAACTCACTTATTTATGCATTCCCTCTAACTTTCATAATTTAAATTGAAAAGGCCGACATAGGGAAACCTTTTTAAAGGTCCAATGCCGACACACTTAAATTTAGGCCTCGGCATATTAGCCTAAACTTGGGTTTGGGTACCCAAGTTCCAAGGCCTTCTTTTGGTCTTGATTATCATTTAAGATGGGCCCCTAAGCCCCATTTGACATGGGTTTTAGGGGAAATTGCTCTAGGATAAGAGATAAGCTTGTATAATGTAAATGAGGGGACCTAGGAGCTAAACTAGGAGGTAAAATGGCATGAGGTTACTTTTTACTCCATAACATTTAGCCCCCACTTTAATGTATGTATGATCTTACGATCCATACATGCATTAAAGTACAATTGAAAACACATCAAACACACCAAGCACATAGAGCCAAGACATACCCAAAGGTTGGAGGGCTATTTCTAGCCCCCAATCTCAGGTAAGCACTAGAAAACACATGGAAGACACGCAAGACACAAGGAAGACAGTAAGAAGCACGCAAAACATGGAGAATATAGTGGAAGCATGCAATACACTAAGAAGACATGAGAGCAATCACACAATACACAAAAGAATACATTGATATAATATTAAAATAAGAATCCTAAACTAGGGAGTGGAGGGAGCTCATCACTGCACACCTTTAGACCACCAAAAACATGCAAAATAAAGACTCGAATGTGGAGGGGGCTCATCGCCACGCGCCTTTAGACCACACTCAGGGGAAAACATGCAAAACAAGGACCCGAATGTGGAGGGGGCTCATCGCCACGTGCCTTTAGTCCACACTTAGGGGAAGACACAACAAACACGCAAGAAAAACACATGGAATACATGAGCACCGCATAGTATGCCATAGACACATTGTACGTCTTATACATGACAAACACGAGCGATGGGAAGGAGCTTATTGCTAAGTCCCACCATCTAAAACATGCCAAACACACATGATGGTTGAGCTACGCTACCACAACTGCCAAAGACACGCTTAAGGGTGGATGACTCAAGATCCAACCCCGCCTCACGATGAGGATTTTGTATAAAAGGATGTGCACTAGAGCTCAAGAGATACACCATCTCACCTCGCGATGAGGGCTTTTTATAAAAGGATACACACTAGCTCAAGAGATACGTCATCCCACCTCATGGAGAGGGATTTTTGCTTGCATATAAAAGGATGTGCACTTGCTCAAGAGATACACCATCCTGCCTCACGGAGAGGACTTACAAACACACTTTGTCAGTGTCAAAAGATAATCAAACATATACCATTATATATGCCCCCACCTTAAGGGGGTTGATACCACTTGCCGGTATCAAGCACATTAAGGTAGAGTGAAAACATGCAAGGGAACAAGAGCTTTCGCAAAGCTTATGCCCCAAGAGGTGACATGTGCCATGATCCACCGAATGTTCCCACAAACATATCGATATGAATTGCTAAGATAGTCAACAAGAGATAAGGTTAGAACATATTACTCTAAGATAATAACCAAATCACATCACGAAAGCTATGCATAAATCACATATCAAAGAAACTAAGGCTACACTTACGGGCTCGGATCTAAGTATAGTCATTGGGCTTATACTGCAGGTACCTCAAAATTGAGTGTAACAACAAGGTGAGATACAAAACAATCCAAAGTGCACGAAGCAGATTGAGAGTATTGTAAAATGTTAGTTACAAGAGAGCACAATATGATATATCACGTGATTCTACTAGTCAAGCATCGGATATATATATCAACCCCATCTTCATATATGGACTATGTCCATTTTTGCTTACTTGCTGAAGGGACACACGATCTGTATCAGTATTTGTTTATTTTTGTCATCCGTCAACTAGGTAGAATCACTGAAGAAGGTAAGCAATAAAAATGAGAAAGGAGAAACAAGTGCCTTACGAACTCCATGTAGGAAGATGCCCCCAAGACATCAACCGCAACGTTATGCCCCTAAGACACAACACACAACAATAAAATAGAGGAGAGAAGGGTAGAAGAATGATGGAATAAATAGAAGAATGGTCACAACAAAGGTGGTCTCCCAGTAAACTTGACCTTATAAGAGTATCAAGGATCATCCTAGGAGACCTAAACATAACACAACACGGGGGAACACAACACAACACACACACACACATGTATATTTTCATTTTATCTGTGTGGGGAATTCAGACTTGTGAGCATCTTATTAATTTTCTCCATCAAGCGTGACACATTTTGTGAGAAATTCATACCTGATTGATTTTTATTTCTGGAATGATCATGCGGTGCTTGTTTCTCAAGACCATGTATGTTGAAAGTATTTTGTTGCTTATGAGGAGGGGAAACATTGCTATTTCCCACCGATGACAATTGCCTTATTCTTTTTTGGTCCTTTGATTTCTTATTCTAATTTTCTTGATGAAGGAGTCTTTCACGATGAAATGGGATGCTTTCCATCATGACAACTTTTCTTGCTTAATGCTATCCTGTCGATATTGCTCAATTTGCTTATCTAATGCGTCACATTTATCTCTTGATCCTTGAAGGGATAATGTAGGAGGAACCTCAACATAGATACCTTTCCCTTATGGATGAGGTGAGTTTTCAATCATTTCCTTATCCACTTATATCATGTCAATTATTTCATCATAGTCAAGATAGTCACCAGTCTGCTCCATTGTATTTTGTTCTACCATATTGTTGTCACTATGCTTAGGAAAAGGATTTGTAAAGATCTGTAAATTTTGATTTGAAGGGGCAACTGATTTATGTGCATTGTCATTTACATTGGTTACCTGTATTACATTAGAGTCGATGAGGTCTTGAATTTCATGTTTAAGACGCATGCACCGTTCGGTGTCATGTCCTGTCAAGCGGTGATACTAACAAAAGGCATTAGCATCAAATGATGGTCCTTGTTGCTATCAAATGGTTTCATAGGAAGAAGCTTCAAAAGATTGTTGCTTACTACTTGATTCATAATTGATTGAAGAGATTCAGATAATGGAGTGAACTATCTTTATTGTTGTCTGAATTGAAATGGTGCCCATTTAGGATTACCGATAGTAGACACTTGCGATTGAAAATTATTTGAATGTTGTCCATTGATCTTAATGAAACTCTTGTTATTCCTCTTAAAGTTGTTTTGAGATGGTCTAGTTGTGGATTAACCAACTTGAGTCGATAAGTTTTGATTCTCATACTAACTAGATGAAAGCTGGTAATCACAAAGAGTTGTGCATAAATATTGAAAAGAGCTATATTTCATCAAGAGGATTTTATCACGGATGTTAGGTTGTAAATTCGTAATGAATACCTTCTGAAGATCTTCATCTTTAATCAGGTATCATTTGTATTTGCGAGATGAGACCTTGATAGCTACTGATGAATTCTGTCAATTTCTCTTTCGAACCTTGTTTACAATGAACCAAATCAATCAAAGAGATAGTAGGTCCAATGTTTTCTTGGAAGTATTGTAAGAATTGATCAACTTGCTGTGAGAGGGAGTTTAATAAATTAAGAGGTAGAGAGCAAAACCATTCCAAAGAAGTATCTTTGAGAGATCACGGGAAGAGTTTTGCCAGCAAGTCCTCTTCAAAGAAGAAATCACTACACATCATCGTGAATGTTGCCACATGGGTATTAGGATCACCTTTACCACCATACTTTTCAAAGTGAAGAGTCTCAAATTTTTTAGGCATAGGAGTTCGTAGGATTGCATAGGATTAAGGACTATGAGCATGATATGTTGGTAAAGTAGGTTGAGAAGAAGCATTGGTGAAATTTGTCACTTTTTGTTGTAAGAAGTGTTGCAAGTATGTGCTTAACAGGTGTTGTCATTGATGTCAACATATCTATGTTGTCATTGGTGTCAACTGTGCTTTTGTTTTGATGCTTGCTTGTAATGAGTTAGATGCTTTGCATTGGATTATATAAGTGTTGGAGATAATGAGTAAGTGAACTAGATATTGAGTTACCAAGTGCTTTTGAGAAAATTTTCTCCTCCGGTGGAAACAAAGTATAGAAGAGTATCTTTGTTTACAATAGAACAGTCCAGTAGTTTGCTCTACATTTCTTGAAGAATGAATATCCTTGTCTGCAGATTGGAATTTGTTTAGAGGCATGTCTGAAGATGCTATGTTCTAATTTTGAGCCTCCAGAATGAAGATTTGAGTGCTTGTTATGTTCACCAGAGTAAAAACTATTTTTTTTCTGTACATTTAGTGGTGACAGGGAGAAAGTATTTTGCTTTGCATTCCTCTGCATTGAAGTATTATGGTCTGCGGTTATAGAGTTAAGTCTGAAATGATGATAAATGCCTTCAACTCCAATGGTTCATGATTTGGTGGTCCGCAAGCGATATTTTCTTTATGATAGTAGCTAACAGTGTTGTTTATGTGCTCCAGTTTGAAGAATCTTCTTGACGTAGTGTTAGAGATTGTGTGGTTGTTCCTGGTGATTACAATGTGCTTGTGGATGTCTCCTGATTGTGTTCCCACCTTTGGATTGGTCTGCAAAGAGAAATTTGGATCGTGGATGAAGATTGTTCTTAGAAGACTTAATGTTAACACCAGTCTTGGCCGACTTGGTTGTTTTCACTTCTTGCAGAGATACATTGAAGATTATGGAAGCATGTCATGGCGTGGAGGATTGCATTTGAGTCCCAGCTAAGGCATAACATGATCCGCATACATCTTTCCCTTAGCTAATTTTGTTTAGGTCCAGACCTATTTCTATGTATGTTTGTAATGCTGACCTTAGAGATTGTTCCAATGGCTGATGAATGTAGTGCCGACCTTGATGTACATTCCAAGGTTGATGAAGTGTATAAAAACATGTAATGAAGTTGCGAAAAAGATGTCCTTGTGCAAAAATGTGAATATAGGTGAAAAGGTGTAAGAAGAGCAGAGTAGAGGAGTTATATTGTGCTTCAATGGAACTGAACTCAGGCATGGAGTAGATACTATCAAATTAGTTCACCAATCCTTGACAGTGAGCCACCCCTTGGCAATGAGCTGATCTTGGCAGTGAGCATTTTGGGCAGTGAGCCCTAAGGAAGTGAGCCTCTATTTTTTGGTATTGTTATAACATATATATTTATGTGGGCTAACACCCACTGTGGTTTTTCCCTTATAGGGTTTTCCATGTAAAAATCTGGTGTCTCATGTGTTGATTATGTTATTGTGTTGAGTTTCTTAATTCATGTCTTCATGATTAAATATGAATAAATAGTGAACAAGTGTTTGATATGTTAATGTTCATAAGTGGACAAAGTTTTGGAGACAACTGATTCACCCCCCCTCTCAGTTGTTCGGTGCATTTCAACAATTGGTATCAAAGCAGGTTCCTCGAAAGTAAGCCTAATAGCTTGAGGTCAATCCAGGATGTCTTTTAAGAAGCAAGCTCCACAGTTTGATGGGACAAATTATGCTTTATGGAAGGTATGGATGAAAATCCATCTCCTTTGTCTTGGTTATAGAGTATGGAAAGCGACAGAGATGAAGTATACCATGCCTTAGAATGGTTTAACAACTGAAGATGAAATCAAAGAATATGAGTTAAATATAAAAGCTAGAGATGCTTTGTTAAGTGCCTTGTCTGACACTTAGTTAGTGAAGGTCATGGATCTAGATTCTGCTAATGAAGTCTGGGAAAAGCTAAAAATTTTGTATGAAGGAGATGAATATGTAAAAAGAGCCAAATTGCAGGGCCTTAAAGAGAAATATGAGGGTTTAAAGATGAGCAAAGATGAAAACATAATAGCCTACATGCAAAAGGTTGATGAACTTGTCAATGGAATAAAAGGTATGGGATGAACTATTGATGAGAAGGAAGTTGTGATGAAAATTCTTAGGTCATTACCTAAGTCCTTCAATCACAAGGTAGCTACAATTGAAGAAGTAATGATTATAAACGAAGTCGACAAGGACAGTTGCTTGGAAAGCTTACAACCTTTGAGATGAGAGAGATTGATGATGCTCTGCCAAAGGTTGAGACTGCTTTCAAAGTCAATACTTTAGAGAAGATCTCCAGAGCTGATAAGTACAACGTGGAACCTGATGATGAGCTTGATGAAATTGAAGCCAACTTTGTTGACAGACTGTAAAGAGGTTCCGGTAAGTTTAAAGGCAAATTACCTTTCAAATGTTTTACATGTGGTAAGGTTGGTCACTATGCTTCTAGATGTCCTAAGAGAATTGAAAGGAATAGAAAAAGATTTGAGAATAGACCTAAGGTTCCAAAGAGATGCTACTATGTTAGAGATCTTGATGATGAAGGTGTGACAGATGATGAATCTGATGATGCTAGTACTAGTGCAAATGAATTCTTGTTTATTGCAATTAAAGAAGAACATGTGTCTACTAATCCTGCTAGTTGTGTGAAGGAAGAAAAACCAGTGGAAGAAAGTGCTTTGGTTGTTCATGTTGAGAAAGATAAGGATGAATGGATTATTGACAGTGGACGCTCACATCACGTGACTGGTGACAAAAGCAAGTTTGTGAGATTGGAAAAGTATGATGGAGGACTGGTTAGGTTTGGAGATAATGCAGCTGGTAAGATTTGTGGAAAAGGATCTATTTCTTTTAATGGAAAGCACAACACTGATAATGTTCTATATGTGAAGGGTTTAAAGCATAATCTCTTGAGCATTGGTCAAATGTGTGACAAAGGTTATGATATGAGATTCAAAGATAATGGGTGCAAGATCATGGAAAGCTCCGGAACAGTGATTGCTATCGGTAAAAAGACCAGAGGTAACATTTATCAATTATGAGGAACTAATGATTATGGTTTATTGGCTCAAACAGATGAGAGTAGAGCAAAGAGCAATTCTCTACCAGTTTGTTAGATCTAATGCATATAGACTTGTGTGGTCCTACAAGGGTGAGAAGTCTACAAGGAGACATGTATTTTATGTTACTTATTGATGATCATTCTAGAATGACTTGGGTCACTTTTCTTAAAGAAAAATCTAAAGCTTTAGACAAGTTTAAATTTTTCAAGGCAATGGTTGAGAATGAGTTAGAGTTGAGGATCAAATGCTTAAGGTTTGATAGAGGAGGTGAGTTAACATCAAATGAATTCAATATTTTTTGTGAAGAACAAGGGATAAAGAGACAGTTGTCTGCACCTAGGACTCCTCAGCAGAATGGAGTTGTTGAGAGAAAAAATAGGACAGTTCAAGAGGCTGCTAGGACTATGTTAAAGGAAGCTGACCTACCAAAGGTGTACTAGAGAGACACCATACATACTGTTGTGTACATCCTAAACAAAGTTCAAGTCAAAGGTAACAACTCTAAAACTCCTTATGAATTATGATATGGAAGAGCTCCTACATTGAAGTATTTCAAAGTTTTTGGTAGCAAATGTTATATCAGAAGAGAGGATCTAGGCAAGTTTGATGCTAGGTGTGATGAAGGAATCTTCCTTGGTTACTCTACTAAGAGTAAGGCCTATCGGTGCTACAATAAGAGACTAAAAAAGATCATTGAAAGTGCTAATGTGAAGGTTGATGAAGAAAAGGAAAGAATATCAAATCCGAGTGGCTATGAATTAGATGAACCTGTGGCTATAGTGAATGAAGAAAAAGTTGAACAAAAAGACAATCAAGATGAAGAAGAGGCTCCAAAAAGTGTTGTTAAGACTCCCAGGTATGTAAGGATTAATCATTCTAAAGATTAGATTATAGGTGACAAAAACAAAGGGGTACTGAGAAGGAAAAGAGCTGTAGAAGAACAAGTGAATTACTATTTGCTTTCAAAAGTTGAACCAAAAACTGTGAATGAAGCTTGAAATGATGAAATTTGGGTAAAGGCTATGGAAGAAGAATTGATGCAAATTGAGAAGAATCAAACTTGGGAATTGGTTCCTAGACCTGCTAATAAGAATTTGATTGGAAATAAATGGGTTTTCAGGAACAAGCTGAATGAAAATGGAGAAGTTGTAAGAAACAAAGCAAGGCATGTATGCAAAGGGTATTCTCAAATTGAAGGAATAGATTTTGAAGAGGCTTTTGCTCCAGTGGCTAGAATTGAAGCAATCAAAATCTTTCTGGCATTTGTAGCTCACAAAGATTTCAAAGTGTATCAGATGGATGTGAAATCTACATTCTTGAATGGTGAATTGGAAGAGGAAACTTACATTAAGCAACCAAAAGGATTTTAATTATCAAATCAAGGAGACATGGTATGTAGATTAAAGAAAGCCCTGTATGGATTGAAGTAAGCCCCCAGAGCCTAGTACGCAAAGTTAGACAAGTATTTGTTGCAATTAGGGTTCAATAAAGGTACTCCTGATAGTAATCTCTATTTCAAAATCAATGATAATCAAATCCTAATTGTTGTAGTCTTTGTTGATGACATTATCTTTGGAGGAAATGAAGGTATGTGCATGAAGTTTGCAGGAGAAATGCAAAATGAATTTGAGATGTCTATGTTTGGTGAAATGAATTTCTTTCTAGGTTTGCAAATTACTCAATCAGATAAAGGAATCTTCATTTCTCAGTCTAAGTATGTGAAAGAGTTGTTGAAGAAGTTTGGGATGGAGGACTCCAAACCAGTATGCACTCCTATGGTGACTGGCTGCAAGTTGAGCAAAACTGATGAATCACCTAAGACTGATCAGAAAAGGTACATATCTATGATTAGAGGGTTACTTTATCTAACTCAAACCAGACCTGATATAATGCATGCAGTATGTCTTGTGGCAAGATTTCAAGAAGATCCTAGAGAGTCATGTGTGATGGCAGTCAAGAGAATCTTGAGGTATTTGAAAGGCACATCAAATCATGGCTTATGGTATCCAAAAGATAATGATTTCACTCTCGATGCTTATACAGATGCAGATAGGGCTGGAGATGTTGATGATAGAAAAAAGTACAAGTGGAGGTACTTTCTTCTTGGGAAATAGATTAGTTTCATGGCTAAACAAGAAGCAAGATTCAATCTCCTTGTCTACTGTAGAAGTAGAGTATATTGCATCAGCATGTTGTTGCACTCAAGTGTTATGGATGAATCAGACTTTGAAGGACATAAGAGTTGTGTATGAAGATCCAATTGCAATCTTTTGTGACAATACAAGTGCTATAAACATTTCAAAGAATCTAGTGATTCTCTCAAGAACAAAGCATATATCAATAAGGTATCACTTTTTGAGAGAAAAGGTGACAGAGAATGAAGTAAAGATTGAATATGTGTCCACAGAGGATCAGATTGCAGATATTTTCACTAAGCCTCTACCTAAGGATACCTTTGAGTATCTCAGAGAAAAGTTAGGGGTTATTACCCCTCCTACTTTGAATTAAGATGCCTGAGAATGCATTAGTCCAGTGGTGCCCAAAGCCTCATTTTTTTGACCTAGATTGATGTTTTGAGAGCTACCTCTCAGAAGGAGTAGCTAGATGTTACTGACATAAGTTACTGTTCAAGAGCAGTTTCAGTTTGATCAGAGCAACAGAGTGCAAGTATGTGCCCTTTGCCATTGATGTCAAAGGGGGAGAGAAATCATGTGAAAAACTCTGGAGGAGAAAGAGTGCAGATGTATAAAAAGAAAGGGGGAACATCGTGTCTTGATGGTCTTTACAGTTTTTCACATCATATGTTTCCATCAATGACAAAGGGGGAGATTGTTCCAAGTATGTGCTTAACCGGTGTTGTCATTGATGTCAACATATCTGTGTTGTCATTGGTGTCAACTGTGCTTTTGTTTTGATGCTTGCTTATAATGAGTTAGATGCTTTGCATTAGCTTATATAAGTGTTGGAGATAATGAGTAAGTGAACCAGATATTGAGTTACCAAGTGCTTTTGAGAAAATTTGCTCCTCTGGTGGAAACAGAGTATAGAAGAGTATCTTTGTTTACAACAGAACAATCCAGTAGTTTGCTCCACATTTCTTGAAGAATGAATATCCTTGTCTGCAGATTGGAAGTTGTTTAGAGGCATGTTTGAAGATGCTATGTTCCAAGTTTGAGCCTTTGGTATGAAGATTTGAGTGAGTTATGTTCACCAAAGTAAAAACTGCTTTTTCTATACATTTACTGGTGACAAGGAGAAAGTATTTTGCTCTGCATTCCTCTGCATTGAAGTATTATGGTTTGCATTTCTAAAGTTAAGTCTGAAATGATGATAAGTGCCTTCAACTCAAATGGTTCATGATTTGGTGGTCCTCAAGTGATCTTTTCTTTATGACAGTAGCTGACAGTGTTGTTTATGTGCTCCAGTTTGACGAATCTTCTTGACAAAGTGGTTAGAGATTGTGTGGTTGTTCTTGGTGTTTACAATGTGCTTGTGGATGTCTCTTGATCATGTTCCTACTTTTGGATTGGTTTGCAAAGAGAAATTTGGACCGTGGATGAAGATTGTTCTTAGAAGACTTAATGTTAACACCAGTCTTGGCCGATTTGGTTGTTTTTACTTCTTGTGGAGATACATTGAAGATTGTAGAAGCATGTCGTGGTGTGGAGGATTGCATTTGAGTCCCAGCTAAGGCATAACATGATCCACACACATCTTTCCCTTAGCTAATTTTGTTTAGGTCCAGACCTATTTCTATGTATGTTTGTAATGCCGACCTTGGAGATTGTTCCAATGGTTGATGAATGTAATGCCGAACTTGATGTACATTCCAAGGTTGATGAAGTGTATAAAAACATGTAATGAAGTTGCAAAAAAGATGTCCTTGTGCAAAAATATGAAGATAAGTGAAAAGGTGTAAGAAGAGAAGAGTAGAGGAGTTATATTGTGCTTTAATGGAACTAAACTTAGGCATGGAGTAGATGCTATCAAATCAGTTCACCAATCCTTGGCAGTGAGCCTCAACATTTGCAGTGAGCATTTTGGGTAGTGATCCCTAAGGTAGTGAGCCTCTATTTTTCGGTATTTTTATAACATATATTTCTGTGGGCTAACACCCACCATGGTTTTTCCCTTATAGGGTGTTTCACGTAAAAATCTAGCATCTCATGTGTTGATTATGTTATTGTGTTGAGTTTCTTAATTCATGTCTTCACGATTAAAAATGAATAAACAGTGAACAAGTGTTTGATCTGTTAATGTTCATAAGTGGTCAAAGTTTTGGAGACAACTGATTCATCCCCCCCTCTCAGTTGTCTAGTGCATTTCAACAAGAAGGTCATACCTTGCAAGAACTGGTTTAAAAGGGCATCATTAGGTGATGGAGTTTGTTGTTGAGAAGAATTAGAAGTTGTGGTCATGAAATTTTGAGGTGGTTGGTTGTGAGTGGTAATGAAAGGTGGTTGAGAGCAATTGTAAGTGAAAGGTGGTTGAGAATAATTGTAAGAGGTGGTTGAGAATAAGTGGAATGGAGAGGTGGCTGAGAATGATTATTCATATGGGAAGACACCTTAGGTGCTAGGTTTTGATAATTGAATCCCACAGTCTTGTAATTTTGTGGATTAGTGTCATTAGATACTCCCATGCTAGTGGTAGCATTACTACAAGCTTGTGCATTAGTAGTGAGGATTGATGATGTGAAAGTAGACATTTTGATAGTTGGTATAAGTGCTGATACCTGTGTATGATTCGATGATGACAAGTTGTTAATGGTATTCATGTATCCAGGCACTGACATTATGTTGTTACCCACTACATGGGCTATTTCATGGAGTGTGTTAACACCATCTTGTCGTTCTTTTAATAACTCTCTTAAACTGTGAACAATAGGTACAACCTCTTCAGCTATTCTTTCCTTTTCCACAAAAGCTTGAAAATCAGCTAATTCTTTATCAAGTTTATTGATTTGATCATCAGGTACATGTGTTATCACATCAATTGGATCTTCAAAATCATGAAATGCTTGTTCCTCCATTGTAGCGGTAGGAGGTATGATATCTTGCAAAGTTTGTGTTTCACCTTTTGTAAAGTAACTGTTCAATGGGTTTTTCGATGTTTGCATATCGGTGCTATTCAAAGCACTAGAACCCATTATTCTACAACTTATCCTTATAAGGATGGTTCTAATAGGGTAGTAGGTTATACAACTCATGCAAAAGCATACAACACTCAATGCACAAACTAATAGAACAACAAAAACGAGTGAGGTAGTTATGCTTGTTGAAATACACAATGTGTAATTGCAAAAGGTGAAAGTTTTAATGCTAGGATGCAAAAGTATGAACTATAATCCAACACTACACTTCAAAATTAGATTTGAATGAATGTTGAAAAGGACTAGAAAAATTTGAAAATAAAATTTTGACCACAAACCCTAGTTTTGCAAAGACTAGGTTATATGAAAAATGCAACTTTTTAAGCAAAACCCTAGCAAGTGCAACTTGTAAATGCACGATTTGATATGAATTAATGATGAATTGTTGTAATAAAGATCAGATCTGATGCAAAAATAAAAAAATTAAATCTTTTTATGATATGCAATGCAAAGTATGCCAAACTATGCCTTAATGCAAGCCTAGAATGCTTGTGTTTTTCAAAATTTTCAAATGTATGCAAATTTTACCAATGCAAGATGATTAATATTGTTTTGTATGAAAAGAGGGAAGACGGGTTTAATGGATGTGTGCATTAAATCCTCCTTTCACTACAAAGATTTAAGGACATTTCAATCGAGTCGAATTACACCTTTTGCAAGAGGTTTCACCTATAGGTTGGGTGTCACTTATAACATTGTGGAAACTCTAAAATTAATAAATTTAATGCTCAAATATGCTTAAAACCCTAATTATGCAAAATCAAAAGCAAACTGATAAATTACAACAAATGCTCGCAGACCAAGGTAGTAGACAGAGATTAATTACTTACTATTTTTCAAAGTTCATGATGCGGAATACTCAGGGACACTAGCACTCACACCCTAGTCTAATGTAGCCTTTTCTTTAGGGAATTCAAGACTCCTCATGACACTGATGATCACTATTAGTTTTTTTCTGTCACAGAAGATGCAGAGGACATTGGCACTCATGCTCGGGTCCAAGGCAGGTTGTTTTTCAGGATGTCGGGACTCCTTCAGATGTTGATTATCACTGTCAAAGAGATTTCTGTGTCTGCAACTCTGGAGGACACTGGCGCTAGCGTCCAAGCCCAAGAAGTCCCTTTCTTTAGAGATATGGAATCTGCACACTGTGTTACTATTCCCTGCAAATCCACTCCGTCAGATGCGACACTTGTAACCTGTAATCACAAGGAGTGTGGTGGGGGGTTGTGGTGTTTAGGAGCTTGCCTCAGTCAAGCCCCGAAAGAACATTCAAGTATTTAGAACACTGTTGTTAAATAAAGAGTACGTATCCTACGGGATAGAGGCCAAAAAAATTGATAAATGATTCAAACACATATAGATATCACCTCGGAGGTGTAGCTTGCATATAGATGAAAATCCTTCAACACATGAGAAGATGAAGCTAAATTTGCAATCACAAACACAACAATAATATTCTACTCTGCAACAATAAATATCTTGAATGCTCTAAAATCATAAGTTCGCCAAAAGTTCATAATCATCTTCTAGTTTACAAATGAAACCCTAAACATGCTTATATATGCAACTATACACATTCCCGCTCTAAATTTTGTAATTCAAACTTAAGGTGTCAGCCACGAAACCTCTTAATGGTCACATAACGGACATTTAAATTTGGGACCTGCCTAAAATAGGTTAAGACAAGGGCACAAGCGCCCGTGTTCTCAAGCCCTATTTCAGACAGGGTTAAGTGCAACAATGTCCCTTAAGCCCCATGTGACATGGGTTTCAGGCCATTTTCTTCCGGGAGTCAAAATGAACATGCAAGATGCAAAACAAGAGACCCAGGAACTAAACTTAGGAGGTAAAAGTCCTAGGAGGACATTTTACGACATAACATTTAGCCCCACTTTAACGCACATGCATGAACGCAAGGCCCATACATGCATTAAAGTACAGTCAAAACACAGCAAACACATCGGGCACTTGAAGCTAATGCATACAAAAAGATTGAGGAACTATTTCTAGCCCCCAATCTCAGGTAGACATTAGAGAAAACACATTACAAACATGCCAAACATAGTGAAGACAGTATTAGGCATGCAAAACATGGAGAAGACAGTTACATGCACGCAAGACACGAAGAAGACAGTATTGAAGACACGCAAAACATAATGAATACAATGAATGCAGTGATTATTTCTTTTTTTTTTCATTTTCACATATAAATGAATGTAGATGCAGATGCATGGAAAGTTAAAAAAATGCAACACATAACCCAAAATGTAGGAGGGGCATTTCACCGGGCTTTTTGGACTACACTTGAGAACAAACACTCCATATAAATCCCAAAGCATAGGAGGGGCATTTCGCCACGCTCTTTGGACTATGCTTGGGAACAAACATGCCATACAAATCCCAAAGCATAGGAGGGGTATTTCACCACACTCTTTGGACTATGCTTGGGAACAAACACATGGAAGACACATGGAAAACACGAGTGTCGTATAGTGTGCCAAAGACATACTATATGTCTAAAACAAAGCAAACAAGGCAATGGAAGGAACTTATTGCTAAGTCCCCACCATCTCAGACCCATTACAGGCACACCTAACGGTTGGGCTTATGCCACAACAACCGCCAAAGACACGCTTAAGGGAGGATACACCAACCTTGCCTGCTCGGAGGAATTTTATAATAAAAAGGATGTGCCCTAGCTCAAGAGATACACCATCCCCACCTCTGCAAAGGGCTTTCAAAAATGCAACCCACCTGCATCACGGAGATGCCTTATAGTGAAAAGGAAGCATGTGCCAAAAGTATACAACCCCACTCGCATCACAAAGATGCCTTACATTGAAAAGGAAGTATACGCAATAGATCAAAGTATGCAAACACGCTTTATTAGTACCAAAATCATCAGACATCTTACCTTATATATGCCCCCGCCTTAAGGTTGTTGATATCGTGTACCAATATCAAGCACGTAAGGTAGAGAGAAACACACAAGGTAACAAGAGCTTTTGCAAAGCCCATGCCCCCAGAGGTGAAATGTACTTTAAGATCGCCGAATGTTCCCACAAACACACAATATCCTGCAAGAAGAGAGGTTAGAAATCTTTCTCTAAGATAATAACCATATCACATGATCAAAGAAATGCATAAAAATAATCACATCAAGATTCGAGGTTATACTACGGATTCATAAACTGAGTATAACCGTGAGGCTATACTGTAGAGATCTCATAACCGAGTGTAATCAAGGTGAGACCCAAGATAAACAAAGTACACGGAGCAACTATATTGTTATGGTTTGTTAGAAAATATTAGACATCATCAAAATATCACACGGATTGATTCTACTAGCCAAGCGTCGAATAATATATATCAACCCCATCGTCATGTATGGACTAGGTCCATTTTTGCTTACTTGCTGAAGGGACATGTGGTCCGTATTAATATATGTTTGTTTTTGTCATCTGCCAACTAGATAGAACCACTAGAAGAAGGTAATCAATAAATCAAGAGAGGAGAACAAGTGCCTTAGGGTCGTCATGTGGAAAGGTGCCCCTAGGTCACCAACCGCAATGCTATGCCTCTAGGACACAACACACAACAATGAAAATAGAGGAGAAGCAAGATAGAAGAATGATGATACAAATAGAAGGGTCACAACAGAGGCAGTCTCCCTGTATCCTTGACCTTACAAGAGTATCAAGGGTCATCCAATGAGGCCTAAACAACACATAACACATCACGGGGGAAACAAAACACATAGGTAAAGGGTTAGAAATACTTACCTGTAGAGACAACCGAACTAGCGGTCATTGTTGAGTAAATCATCATTTTCCCAATCCTGAATGTTAGATGAAAGAGGTACATAAGGTACCATAGCCCAACTTTTGTTTTTGTTTTCAAGCTGTTCATTTTTAAGCTCTTATTGGTTTGATTCAATGTTAGGCAGAATGTTTTCTTGTTGAGGTGCATTTCATTGGGAAAAATCTTGTCTTTTCCTCCTTTCTCTTGCTTGTCTATTTCTCCTTGTCCTATTACTTATATCTTCAAAAATATTATCATGTTGTTCTATTGGTCTTTTTGTGTTAGAAGAGGAAGCTTGTTCAAATCTCATTTGTCATGATGAAGTGTTTTGTTCTCAACGAATACTTCCCAATCCTTGTAAGGATGACAGAGGAGGAACCTTAGCATAGGGTCTTTTTCCTTTTTCTCTAGGAGGTTCTTCTAATGCAGGTTGTTCATCTCTTATTATTTGCATAGGAGGCCTGACCACTCTAGATATAAGTTTTGCTTTGTATCATCTATATTGTAGGAACGAGTGATCTCTTCATGGCTCAGGGTCTCTATCAGGTTGCAGCCAAAAGTAATCAAGAGTAAAGTTGTTCCTTACCAAAGGTTGATATGTATTACGTCAAATAGTACACACCCATGTAAAGGGAATTTTATGCAATTGTGAATAGTTGAGGAGACAACGTTCATAGATTTTAACCATGGGTGTCCTAGTTTCACATGGAAGAGGTCGGATAAAGGGATAACCTCAAATACTTGATCCATGGCTTTATCAAAAACTATAACCAATAAAGTTATCTTCCCAAAGGTAGGCATGAAAGCTCCAGCATGTGTCTTAATCCTTAAATCTGAAGGTTCATAAGAATCTTGTGTCAAATTATGTCCAAAAAGAAACTCTTCCGTTACCACATTTGTCATGCAATTAGGATCTATAAGTGTACCATGCACTGAAATCTCCATTATTTTCACGGTGATGTAAAGATGCCCTTCATTGTCTACAAATGTTTTATCATGAGGTGTAAATGTAATTTCAGGTCCCGGGCTTCTTCTTCTTTTCAAATAAGGCCTAAGAGGAAGCCTAGCATTATTGTTGCGATTATAAGCTATGTGTATATGTCTTCAAATGAATGCAAGATCATATTTTAAAAGATTTTCAATATTTATGCAAGGAGCAAGTGCAAAACTATGTATGCTTATGATCTAAAATGCTTGATTTTTTCACTTTTTTCAATGCAAATCACTAAAAGAAGTGTTGTGAAGAAATTTATGAGGGGAAGTGAATAATAAGCTTAATATCAATCCAATAATGCAGCAATATCCTTCACAACACACCTATAATGCAAATCTAAATAGATGACAAGGCAAAATCTAGTGAAAATGCAAGGTTTTCAAACCCTAGACATGATTTTTTTTGTAAAAAAGACACTAATGAAACACTACAATTAGAAATCAGTCCTAAATGAGTGTTTAAAAGAGTAGTAAAATCTGAAACAAGATTTTAAGTACAAACCCTAGCTAATGCAAAAACTAGGTTATATGAAAAATGCACAATTTCAAGCAAAATTTAACAAATTAACTATGAAAATGCAATGCAAATAATTGTAAAATGATGTACTACTATGATTTATATCAGATCTAATGAAAATATCATAAATTAAATGAATTTTAATTAAATTATGTCCAAATACAAGCCTAAAATGCCAATTTTTTTCAAAATTTTCAAATGCAATAAGATGAAAATTAAATGAATGAATGCAAATCTAAAGTACAACACTTAGCAAGGTGCAAAATTCAATACAAACATGGGTTCACCAAAATGTTTTGTATGAAAAGAGGGAAGAGAAGTTTAATGGATGTGTGGGTTAAATCCTCCTTTCACTACAAACATTCAAGGACATTTCAACCGAGTTGAATCACACCTTTTGCAAGAGGATTCACCTATAGGTTGGGTGTCACTTGTAACACTGTGGAAACTCAGAAATTATTAAATTTAATGCTCAAATATGCTTAAAACCCTAATTATGCAAAATCAAAAGCAAACTGATAAATTATGACAAATGCTCACAGACCAAGGTAGTAGATAGAGATTAATTACTAACCATTTTTTGAAGTTCATGATGCGGAATACTTGAGGACACTGGCACTCACACCCTAGTCCAATGTAGCCTTTTCTTTAGGGAATTCAGGACTCCTCACGACACTAATGATCAATGTCAGTCTGTTTCTGTCATAGAAGATGCGGAGGAGATTGACACTCACACCCGAGTCCAAGGTAGGCTATTTTTTAGGATGTTGGGACTCCTTTAGATGTTGATTGTCATTGTCAAAGAGATTTCTATGTCTGCAACTCTGGAGGACACTAGCACTAGCACTCGAGTCAAAGCAGTCCCTTTGTTTAGAGATTTGGAATATGCACACTGTGTTACTATTCGCTGCAACTCCACTCCGTCAGATGCGACACATATAACCTGTAATCACAAGGAGTGTGGTTGGGGGTTGTGGTGTTTAGGAGCTTGCCTTAATCAAGCCCCAGAAGGACATTCAAGTCTTCTGAACACCATTGTCAAATAAAGAGTGCGTATCCATGTGGGATAGAGGCAAACACAAATTGATAAATGATTCAAACACAAATAGATATCACCTCAGAGGTGAAGCTCGCATATAAATGAAAATCCTTCAACACATGAGAAGATGAAGCTAAATCTGCAATCACAAACACAACAACAATATTCTGCTTTACAACAATGAATATCTTGAATGCTCTAAAATCACAAGTTCACCAAAAATTCATAATCATCTTCTAGTTTACAAATGAAACCCTAAACATGCTTATATATGCAACTATACACATTCTCGCTCTAAATTTCGTAATTCAAACTTAAGGTGTCGGCCACGAAACCTCTTAACAGTCACATAACAGACATTTAAATTTGGGACCTACCTAAAATAGGGCAGGACAAGGGTGCGAGTGCTCATGTCCTTAGGTCCTATTTCAGAGCAGGGTTAAGTGGAACAATGTCCCTCAAGCTCCATGTGACATGGGTTTCAGGCCATTTTCTCCCGGGACTCAAATTGAACATGCAAGATGCAAAATAAAGGACCCAGGAGCTAAACTTAGGAGGTAAAAGTCCTAAGGGCACATTTTAGGACATAACAAATATGATATGAATGAATGTAAAAAGTGATTATAACACTCAACAAGATGCAAGTTCAGTAAAAACACGGGTTCACCAAAATGTTATATATGAAAAGTGGGAAGATGGTAGATAGTGCCAAAGTCTATCAAATCAAGCCCTCCTTTCACAATAACACTCAAGGCCAACAACCAAGCCAAGTCACTACAGATGAAGAGGACTCAGCTACAGGTTGATGTACTCAGGAATGATATGGAAAGATAGATTAGATTGATAGATATGTCAAACCCTAGATTCAATAGGCCTCAAACCCTAATTGTAATGAAATTGGGTACAGACGAATAAACTGCTACAGATCATCAGACAGGAAGACACTCGGGAAGGATTAGAAACTCACCAAAAGTTGGATTTTTAGAGGGGAAGACTTTGCGGACTACGGGTCTGGCACCCAAGTCTAATAAGGCAATATTTCTGCAAACCTAGAATAGTGATCTGTGTCGGATGATACTCAGCTCCTGAGTTTGGGATAAATCCTATCAGGAGGACTATGAGGCGAGCACCCTAGTCCAGTAGGGTATAATTATAGAAACTTTTCTCTAGATCCTGAATCTTTATCATTTGAATAGATTCTCTGTACTTGCACTTCACCAAATCCTGCACCTGTAACCCACAATCACAAAGAGAGGGGTTTGGGGGTTGTGGTGTTTAGGAGCTTACCTCGATCAAGCCCCAGAATGACATTCAAGTCTTCCAACACTATTGTTAGATAGAGTGCATGCCCAATGGAGGGAAGAGGCCAAAGCAATGATGAAATAAAATGATTGAAGCACAAATAGATGTCACCTTAGAGGTGAAGTCCTCACAGAGATGAAGATCCTTCAAACCATGAGGAGATGGATTGATGAAGCCAAAGTTGCAACAAACAAACACAATAACAACATAATTCTACTCTGCAACACAATAAATGCCTTGAAATCCCTTAGCTCAATATCACAAGTTCACATTATCCATCTAGGTGTAAAATGAAGACATAAACTCACTTATATATGCATTCCCGCTAACTTTCGTAATTTAAATTGCAAAGGCCGATAGAGGGAAACCTTTTTAAAGGTCCAATGCTGACACACTTAAATTTAGGCCCCGACAAATCAACCTAGACTTGGGTGTGGGCGTCCAAGTTCCAAGGCCTCCTTTTGGTCTTGATTATCATTTAAGATGGGCCCCTAAGCCCCATTTGACATGGGTTTCAGGGGAAATTGCTCCAAGATAAGAGTTAAGCTTGTATAATGTAAATGAGGGGACCTAGGAGGTAAACTAGGAGGTAAAATGGCATGAGGTTACTTTTTACTCCATAACACTTTGTAATACATCTAGCACCATATTGTTTTGACATCTATCGTCACCTCATCCACAAATTCAATGCACCATATGTGCATGGTACTTATCAACATATATGTGGAGCCTAACTAATGATTTACTTGTATAAATATATGCTTTGTACATTCTATAAAGTAAAAGAGGCATAACAGATTCTCATATTCCCTCTCTATAAATTCATCATGTTCATTCTTGAATAGAAGTGACCTTTCTATCATGTCTTCCACATCCAAGTGTATTTTAGTTTACATATTTATTTCCTTAATATATTTTATGATCGTGTTACATTACTAAATAATCTATGGGATTGTCCCTCGATTCACCCTAGTAATCAAATTGTTAGTATGAAATCTAGATCTCTTCTTTCATGTTAGTGCAAACATGTGCACAAAAGCTAAAGGAATTTAGCACACTTGGTTCAAATTGTGAAAGTCTAGATGAATATTATAAATAAATGGTTGATAAATGCATTCCCAAAGTCTCATATGACATTCAGTAAATATTTAATGTTGCTTTGGAGAAATAACACCGGGAACTCTTTAGGTAGTTCCATGACTTCATAAACCACCTTGGACCAACATCATAAAACCCTGCATAGCTTGTGTAGCATTGAGATCCCTTTAGAGTTATCATAAATGTCCTAAATTACAAAATGAATTCAAAAATATTAGAAAATAATCCTTTGAAAGCTTCCATTATAATTTATACTATCATTCAAGGAGCATTCATAGAGAATGAACATTATATCAACTAACATTATAAATCCTAGGCACAATTTCTTGTTTTCCTATTACTTCTATCATTGTTCTATATCGTTGACTTAGTAACAAGGATTTGACCAAAGGAGAACATTTTTAGCCTAGCACGTTGCTAGGCAGTGTCTATCAAGACCACCCCTTTGCAAATATAGGTTATAGGCATCAAATTATATAAAGATCATTTATGTAGATAAGGTTTAGATCCATAAGTGCAGAGATAACTTTCACAAGAGCAGAAGATAACCAAAGTGATAGACAAAGAATTTAATGACAATGAGGCATTTGTTTGATGATTTCTAAAAAATAAGTACATTGGCAAAGCATTTGGAGACATAAGTCACATGTAACCTTTATCAAGTTTCGAGATAAGTATTGTTGCTTACATTTATTTAATTTTGAGTATTTATTTCAGTAGTATAATTAATTCCAACTCATTAAATAATTATAGGGTTAATTGATTGTTTTGCTTGATTATTTATTTACCCTAGAAATATTACGAAAATGTTAAATGTTGTTTATTTTCCTTTGCAATACTTGTCACATACATGCCAACATATCTTAAAGGTTATGAATAGCTATAGGGATATAATAAACACCCTATAATAGTCATCTAATTCTAATTAAATGATAATCTAGATAATACTAAAGAAACTTAGATAAACATGAGTTGAGTTTGATAACTGATAAAGTATATGAGAAGGTTAGGGTGCTTAGCTTGTTTGGTAGTAAAAGGTTGTTAGAACTAGATGTTATGTGGTAGTTAATGCAAGATGATCATATTCAATCTTCTAATATTGGACTTATTATGTAGGCAATATCATAGACCTACCTCTGAACTTTGTTTTGTGTCTAGATGGGAATGCATACATGATTCATTCTAGAGCATCATAATCATATTCGACTAGTCATGATTTTATCCTCTACTATCATAGAATTTTGTAACATGTTCACCTACAAATATATATTCTTAAGGGAACTAATGGTGCTAAAAAGCACTTTAAGGAGCTTGTTATTGGTCAATCAAAATCATTTGGAATTCCTTGATGTTTTTGGTATCGATAAAAATAGGTTTTGAAAGGGCTCAAACCCTTTTACAAAGAAACAACATAAAGATAGATGGAACAAGTACCATGAGTTATGGGACAAAAACACAACACAAAATAGCAGCCCTATTGCAACCATGAGAACAACTATAACAACTACGAATAGGTTGCAACAAAAGGGGGAAAACAAGGGGTCAACAAACTACAAAATGCTAGACCCCAACCTAGTTTGTTGCACACTCTTGGCCCGGGTATGAGAAACTACAACTAAATTGGGGAGACCCTTTTTCCTTCTTTAGAAGATGGTCCAAGACACACCATTATCTAGATCTTTAGACTAGGGAGAAAAAAGAGGGGAATTCTTGAAAGTCACCATAACCGGAGACACCTCCTTTATAGAGGAAGAAAGGTAATATGAAGAATCAGGGAGTTGCTTAGCCTCCAAAGATTGAGAAAGCACAAGGGACCCCCCATAAACAGCTAAGGGGGCAAAATGAATTGTGGGTCTTACCCTTATTACACCTGCTAATTTGACTATGAGACTTGTTGTTTTGGATTATATTCTGACATTTGGACATTTTGAGGACTATTGATCCTATATATTAGACATTCGATGGCTTCATTTCGTGCTTTGATTAGATAGATGAGTTATTACATGATGATGATTTATCTTTCCATGCTAGATTATATTCTGCTTAAATGACGATGAATGTTTTATAATATTTGATGCAATTGAAATTATATAATGAGCTGATTGAGTTGATGAAATATTATGTTAATTTATGATTTCATGATCCTAATTGTGTTGTTGGAAGTAAATTTGATTTGGGATAAGTGATTCCTATCATGTGATATGGAAGTGATCTAATTAAAAATGTATGAACTCATGCGATCATGTGTGTGTGTAAATTTAATTGCTTCGACTATGATATACATTGGGCTATTGTTGTGTGTGTGTAGTGTGCAGGTATTTCCATGGCTAATGGAAACTGGAGGTCATACAAGTAACCCTAGTAATTATCCCTGTGATGCCAACCTAGTCCCTAAGGTGGACAAAGGTTAATTGTTGTTTGAGTATGAATATAATGTGTTAGTACGTCATTTTGATTTTAATTTGAGTCTTGTAAGGTTGACTTAGGATGGGGTGGATGATGAGTATCATCCATGTGTCATTTTCGTTCATAAGTTTTAAGGACCTTTTAAATGATGTTTTTTGAGCTTTTTAATATTAATTTCATGTGTTTAAGGGTCCTAGGTCAAGTACCTATGGGTTAGGTACCTTATAGACCTCAAATCATGAATTTTAACTCATATTTGACCCCTCCTTTTGACCCTAGGAGTTAAAGTGGCGAGATTAGGGTTTTGGATTGAGGGTTGGGTGACTTGTCACATCCAATCCCATAACCCAAGGTTCATGTAAGGACTTGGGGGAATCCCAAGGGTCTCACATGTGTAATGTAAGAACCCTTGGGAAGAGAACCTCAAATACTTCCCTCTTCCCCATGCCTCACACATGTGTGAGGAGAAATATGGGGAGATGTGCTATTGAGGAGCAATGAGAGGTTGACAAGTGTCACCTCCCTACTCCTCAATATCTCACACATGTGTGAGAGAACATGTGGGAAGTTGTGCTTGTGAGAGTTAATGAGAAGGTGACAAGTGTCACCTCCTCATTCATGGGGATGGTTTTTGAAACCCTATTTATCTCCCTCTTGTTGAGGTGAGAAGGGTTCTTTCTTTTGGCTTTTGTTATTGGATTTAGGAAGGAGCTTAGTCTTGGAAGGAAGATTTGTGCAAGGAACTTGGAGTTGGCTCTTGGAAGTCTTCACCAAACATGCTTCTTCACTTGAGACTTGAGAGGTAGGCTCTCAAGGCTTCAAGTTCTTATTTTTGCTTATTTTGCATGTATGCTTGTAGTTATGTTACGTATTTGGTTTATGTGAATTTCTTGGTGTTGTAATGGGCTTTTGGGTGGTAGTAGTGATCTCTCAATGTGAGAGATCTCACCATGTGTAGGGTGAGAGAGGAGAGAACATCCTCGAGAAAAACCTCTCCTCAAAAAGGAGTTTTGGTGGATAAGGCCTTGTTTGTGAGAAGTTTGATAGTGGTTTGTATGACAAGAGTGCCTTGATTCTTTTGGAGTTATAAGAGGTTTTTGATAGCAAGAGTCTATGAGATTTTGGGTGAAATGAGTTTGAGCACTATGGTTTTGGTTGGTTTTTTCCCTTGAGTGAGTTAGTCCACTCTCTCTCCCTTGAAATCTATTTTCACGGATGTTGTGTGTTAAGTCTCCTTGGATGGGTGCTCATGTGTATTATTTTGAGTATGTGTGTGTTTTGGAATCCCTTGTGTATATATGAACCCGGTTATTTTGTGGGCCTCCTAGCTCGAGGGTTGCACAATGGTTGGGAGGTAAACTCTCTCTCTCTCTCTCTCTCTCCTAAAAGTTATGAAAGATAAATAAAAAAATTATATATATATATATAGTCTTATTCTTATTTCTCTCCCTTCATATATATATATATATAAGATAAACACATATTCTTTTAAGGGAGCCATACAAAAATAGTTTAAAATAAAACAGAGGAGAATATATATATAGTCTTATTCTTATTTCTCTCCCTTCATATATATATTCATTTCAATGTATTCTATTTTTTTTATCTTTGTTTAAAATAAAACAGAGGAGAATATATATATAATCCTTGCTATAGTTATAAAGTAAACTAAGTTTGCATTATATTTATTGTAGAAGGAAAGAATTGAAAAGTTGTTTTTGACGGATTAGGGTTTTATGTTTTAAAGAAAAAACGTAGAGCAGAAACAAAATGTAGTGAATTCTCATGGATGTGTGTTTTTGCTTTGAGGTGGCTAGGTGGGGTGTGGGGACCCCCGTCCCCATAGATCTCGTGAGCTCTATGGGGCAGGAGCCCCCTCCCCCAGTCGAGTAGGCCACAACCTACACAGGTCATGGCCTCTGGCCCTTCCATTAAAAAAACATTGCCTATTAATTATTTCTTAGTATCCTCTGTTCTATGTGGCATCAAACTCTGCATTCTCTGTAATTCTTTTTCATGGTAGTTTCATATTAACTCTATGTTGTATACTGCCTCTATCAATTTTTATATTGGTAGATATATATACCCCTTCCTATGTATATACAGAGATGTGTATATACAGAGCCCTCTGTATATACCCAGCTTTGTGTATATATAGAGGGCCCTTCCTCAATATTATTTATCCATCTTTATATATAATTGTTACCGAATTTGTGCATCTTTGGCCCAAACAGGTAACCTTGAGTTATTTTTTTGAATGTTATAATCCTTTTTCTTTAGTTGTGAAAAGTTAAGTTGTGTGAGGTCGTTTTGTAGTTTTGTTCGTCTTGTCGGTCAAGTAAGAGGAAGCATAAGGTGAGGTATTATGTTCTTTAAGTTTAAAAGGGTTTTGAGGAGTCTTAAAAGTTTTTGTAAAACTCTAGATTAGTCAATATTGCCTTAACATTGCTTTAAAAGTCATCAAAAGTTTTGGAAACTTGTCAAAAAAGACCTCCTTCCATGTATTTTTGCATGCATGAAAGGGTCAAAGTTAGAAAGCGGGTTTTACACGTAAAAAACCTCAATTCTCCCAAAAAAAAAAGCCCGTACATTATTGAGAGGGAATCATTTAAAAACATGGATAACTAAGGTTAGGATTGAGCCCATGGTCTAGGTCTTGAGTTACTTGGTCTTGGATCTTTTTCTTTGTTTCCTCACGTACCTTTTAGGGTTTCATAGGTTTCTTGTAGGAAAAGTGGATATGGAAGCAAAGTGTCTCTTGTTTCTATGGTGCAGACATCTCTGTCAAAGAAAAAACAAAGATTTTTGAGGAGTAGATAATAAGGGTATAGAGAGGTTCAAAATCATAGAAGAACAGTGGCAACATAGACAATTATGCATACAAAATACAATGTATAAGGTAAGAAAATAGTCATGAACAGTCCATCAAAAGGAGATAAGGTTTTAACAATGATGGAAGTTATTTTACATGGAAAAGACTCCAAACTAAGAGGCAAACATAAGACCTTGTTAAAAGGATTCAAAATGTATCATGCAAGGCAAACAATAGAAAGAACAACAGATAGTCCTAAGGACAGTCATTGCAGACCACAAAAGTATGAAAAGAGGTAAATAGAATGGTCGTCAACAATCACAATCATCACTAACAACAAACATGCAAATATAGAAAATAGTGATGACTGTTTTGACAAAGGGAGCAGTCCATGAATGAGGACATCAAACATACAAAAGGCATGAGGAACGGTCATACTAGGACTTGTTGAAATACACCGGATAATTGAGAGGTGGGGGGTGAATCAGTTGTCACAAAAACTTAGCTTCATATGAACATCAAACCATCAACAACTTAATTGCTTATAATCAAATTTTATCATGAAAGCATAAAACCATAAGCTTAATCATAAACACACATCCAACATAGTAGACACCAATTTTTTTACGTGGAAAAACCTAAAAGGGAAAAACCACAGTGGGTGTTAACCCATAAAAATATATGAGTTATAACAATACCGAAAAACATAGGCTCACTGCCTACAGGGCTCATTGCAAAGAATGACTCACTACCAAAGGGTGGCTCACTGCCAAGGGGTGGCTCAGTATCAAAGTGGTGAACTGATTAAGTAGCATCTACTCCATGCCAGGATTCAGTTCCATTGAAGCACAATATAACTTCTCTACTCTACTCTTTCACTCCTTCACACTTATCTCTTCATCTTCACACACACACTCTTTTTCGCAACTTTATTACATGCTTTTATACAATTCATCAACCTTGGAATGTACATCAAGGTCGGCATTACATTCATCAACCATTGGAACATTATCCAAGGTCAGCATTACAAAACATATACAGAAATAGGTCTAGACCTATTACAAAATTTAGCTAAGGAAATATGTAGAGAAGTATGATGAACATGCCACGCCTTAGCTGGGACTCAAACACAATCCTCCACACCACAACATGCTTCTACAATCTTCAATGCATCTCCGCAAATAGTGAAAACAACCAAGTCGGCCAAGACTGGAGTTAACCCTATGTTTTCTAAGAACATTCTTCTTTCACAATCCACACTTCTCTTTGCGGACCAATCCAAAGGTAGGAACATGATCAGAAGACATCCACAAGCACATTGTAAACACCAAGAACAACTGCACGATCTCTAACCATTCTGTCAAGAAGATTCTTCAAACTAGAGTTCAAGAACAACATTGTCAGCTATTGTCATAAAGAAAGGATAGCTTGCGGACCACCAAATCACAAACCATTGGAGTTGAAGGCACTTAACATTATCTTAGACTTATCTCTAGACCCGCAGATCAAAATACTTCAATGCGAAGCATAACACTTTCTCCTTGTCTTTGCCAAACATACTAAAAAAATTGTTTTCACTCTGGTGAACATAACTCACTCAATTCTTCATACTGGAGGCTTAAAATTGAAACATAGTATCTTTAGATGGACTTCTAAATAACTTCCAATCTGAAGACAAATATATTCATTCTATAGAAAATGAGGAGCATTCTTCTGAACTGTTCTTCTGTATGCAATACATTGTTTCCATTGCAACTCACTGTTTCTATCGGAGAAGCTAATTTTCTCAATATCCTCAACATCAAGATCACTTACATAAGTAAATACAAAGAATCTTACTAATTACAAGAAAACAACAAGATAGGAGCACAGTTGACACCAGTGACAACACATATATGTTGACATCAATGACAACACCGACTAGGCACATACTTGCAACAATCTCCCCCTTTGTCATTAATGGCAACATATGATGTGAAAAATTGTAAAGACCATCTAGACATGATTCTCCCCCTTTCTCTTTACACATCTACACTTCTTTTCTGCTTCTAATTTTTTCACATGATTTCTCTCCCCCTTTGACATCAATGGCAAAGGGCACATACTTGCACTCTGCTGCTCTGATCAAATTTGAACTTCTGCAACCAACTTTTTTATCATCCTTTACCTACTCCCCCTGAGAGGTAGCTCTCAGAACATCAATCCAGATCAAAGAGTGAATCTTTGGGCACCACTAGACTGATGCATTCCTTTGCATCTTAATTTAGACCTGGAGGGGTAATGACCCCTAATTTTTCCCTGAGATACTCAAAAGTATCTTTAGGCAGAGGCTTAGTGAAAATATCTAAAATCTGATCCTTTGTGGACACATATTCTAACTTAACTTCATTCTCTGTCACCTTTTTCCCTCAAAAAGTGATACCTTATAGATATATGCTTTGTTCTTGAGTGCATCACTGGATTCTTGGAAATATTTACGGCACTTGTATTGTCACACAAGATTACAATTGGATCTTCATAAACAACTCTTATATCCTTCAAAGTCTTCTTCATCCATAACACTTGAGTACAACAACATGCTGCTGCAATATACTCTGCTTCTATAGTTGACAATGAGATTGAAACTTGTTTCTTTCTCAGCCATGAAACTAATCTATTTCTCAAGAAGAAAGCACCTCCACTTGTACTTTTTCTATCATCAACATCTCCTGCCCAATCAACATCTATATAAGCACTAAGAGTAAAATCATTATCCTTTGGATATCATAAGCCATGATCCGGAGTGCCTTTTAAATACCTCAGGATTCTCTTTACTGCCATCACATGTGATTCTCTTGGATCAACTTTGTAACATTAGAAAATGTCCCCCTGGGGGCTTTTCCCTCATAAGGTTTAGCTCTCGGGTCTTTTATCTGCATTTAGGACATCTTGCATCATATTTTGACATCCCGATGAAATGATCCCTAAGTTTGATGACAAATGGGACCTAGGGGGATCCCTTGAACCTAATGCTGACCAAAATGGGGAGGGAGGACTTGGGCGCCCACACCCTCGTCCTGCCCTATTTTGGGTCAGTCCTAAATTTTGAGTGTTGGCTTGTGACTGTTATTTGAGTCCTATGCCGACACGGTAAGTTTGAATTACAAAATTCTTGGTGGGAGTGTTTGTAGTTACATATATAAGCATTCATTTGTAAACTAGATGATTACTAGCTAGTAATTTGGATTCTCAAGTTTATGTGAAGGTGATTCAAGGCTTTCATTATGTAGCAAGAGCATATTTGTGTTGTCTATGTGTTTGTATTTACAGATTTGAGCAATCATCTCCTCGTGCCATGAAGAGCTTCTTCCTCCCATGAGATCTTCACTAAAATGTGACATCATTTATGTTTTTAAGCATTTATCATTTGGTTTTTGCCTCTGCCTCACAAGGGCACACACTCTATATTTGACAATGGTGTTCGGAAGACTTGAATGTCTCTCCGGGGCTTGACTGAGGCAAGCCTCTAAACACCACAACCCCCTCCCAAAGTTTCTATGATTACAGGTTTCAGGTTGAAGATAAAGGAAAAGTGGAGTTGTAGGAGGGTACTACAGAGTGTCATATTTGTAGATCAGAGTTGGAAACAACACCCTAGACTTGGGTGCCTGCTCTTTAGTCCTCCAGATTCTGTGACGGGAAAATCTCTGATGCAGCAGGAACAAGTTGCAGACTGAGCTTTCAGATCTTGACAAAAACCTAGGCATTGGACTTGGGCACCCGCTCATTAGTCCCCGACTATTCCACTTATGAACCCTAAAAATAGGTGCACAATTATCTGTCATTTTACATCTTTCTGTAGCAACATTTTTTGATATTCGTCTGTTTGCTTATGTATTTGCATAATTAGGGTTTTGAGGTATAATTGAGCATAATTGGTAATCAAATCATACAAATCCAAGTTTCCCTACATCTCAAAGTGACCTAGGGTATGATAGTGCATTACCACTTGACCCAGAGTCCTTAAATGAAAAGGATGAAAGGAGGATACACATACAAAACTACCAAAAACCAATCATCCAAATTTTACTCTTTACGAACTTGAAATCTTGCAACAAGACAAACTGAATGCATAATATTAGGTCTGGTTTGAGTTAGATAAAATAATCCTCCAATCATGGATCTGTACTTTTTTGGATCAGTCTTGGGTGATTCATCAGTTTTGCTCAATTTGTAGCCAGTCACCATGGGAGTACATACCAGTTTAGAGTCTTCCATCCCAAACTTCTTAACAACTCTTTCACATACTTAGATTGAGATATGAAGATTCCTTTATCTGATTGATTGAATTGCAAACCCAAAAAGAAATTCATCTCACCAAACATAGACATCTCAAAATCTTTTTGCATTTCACTTGCAAATTTCATACACATAGCTTCATTTCCACCAAAGATGATATCATCAACAAAGACTTCAACAACCAAAATTTGATCACCATTAATCTTGAAATAAAGATTACTGTCAGCAGTGCCTTTACTAAATCCTAACTGTAGTAAGTACTTATCCAATCTTGCATACCATGCCCTGGGAGCTTGCTTGAGTCCATATAATGTTTTCTTCAACCTGCATACCATATCACCTTGATTTGATAGTTGGGAACCTTCTGGTTGCTCAATGTAGACTTCCTCTTCTAACTCCCCATTCAAGAATGCAGACTTCACATCCATCTGATACACTTTGAAATCTTTGTGAGCTGTAAATGCCAGAAACATTCTGATTGCTTCAATCTGAGCTATTGGAGCAAAAGTCTCTTCAAAATCTATCCCTTCAATTTGAGAATATCCTTTGTACAGAAGCCTTGCTTTATTCCTTACAACTCCTCCATTTTCATTCAGCTTATTCTTGAAGACCCATTTGGTTCCAATGATATTTTTTTAGTAGGTCTAGGAACTAATTCCCAAGTTTCATTCTTATCTATCTACATTAGTTCTTCTTCCATTTCCTTAACCCAATTTTCATCATTGTAGGCTTCATTCATTATTTTTGGTTCAACTGTAGAGAGCAGACAGTAATTCACTTGTTCTTTTGTAGCTCTTTTCCTTGTCATCACTCCTTTCTCTTTTTCTCCAATAATTTGATCTTCAAAGTGATTGATTCTTATATACCTGGGAGTTTTAGCAATTTCTGGAGCCTTTTCTTCTTCACTTTGATTGTCTTCTTGTTCAACTTTTTCTTCATGAGTTATATCAGTAGGTTCATCTGACTCATAGCCACTCCGAACTGATGTTTTTCCTTTGCCTTCATCCACTTTCACATTTGCACTCTCCACAATCTTCTTCAACCTTCTGTTGTAGCACCGGTAGGCCTTACTCTTGGTAGAGTATTCAAGGAAGATTCCTTCATCACATCTTGCATCAAATTTCCCTAGGTCTTTATCTCTTCTAATATAGCATTTGCTTCCAATGACTTTCAAGTATCTTACTATTGGAATTCTTCCATACCACAATTCATAGGGGGTTTTAGTGCCATTACCTTTCACTTGAACTCTATTTTTAATGTAGACAGTAGTATGTATAGCTTCTTTCCAGAAGACTTCCGACAGGCCTCCTTCCTTCATCATTGTTCTGGCAGCTTCTTGAACTGTCATGTTCTTCCTTTCCACAACTCCATTTTGCTGAGGAGTTCTAGGTGTAGACAACTATCTTTTTATCCCTTGCTCTTCACAGAAAATGTTGAATTCATTTGATGTGAACTCACCTCCTCTATTAGACCTCAAGCATTTGATTTTTAGTTCTATTTCATTTTCAACCATTGCTTTGAAGGATTTGAAATTCTCTAGGGCTTCTGATTTGTCTCTTAGAAAAGTAACCTGAGTCATTTCTAGAATAATCATCAATAAGCAACATGAAGTACCTGTCACCTTGCAGACTTCTTATCCTTGTAGGACCACATAGATATGTATGAACTAGATCCAAAAAACTGGCAGAAAATTGCTCTTTACTCTTGAAACTTGTTCTTGTTTGCTTCCCCAACTGTCATTCCTTGCAAATAGTATTGGAGGGTTTCACAAGTTTTGGTACATCTCTTATAGTCTGACCTAAACTCATCTTTACCAAATTATCAAAATTTATATGACACAACCTTCTATGCCACAACCGACTTTCATCTGCTTGGGCTAATAAACAGTAATCATTAGTTCCTCTTAATTGATAGATGTTACCTCTGGTCTTCTTACCAGTAGAAATCCCAGTTCCAGAGCTTTCCATTATCTTACATCCATTGTCTTTGAATCTCATATCATAACCTTTGTCACACATTTGACCAACACTCAAAAGATTATGCTTTAAACCTTTCACATAAAGAACATTGTTAGTGTTATGCTTTCCATCAAATTAAATAGATCCTTTTCCACAAATCTTACCAGTTGCCTTGTATCCAAACCTAACCAGTCCTCCATCGTATTTTTCAAAACTTACAAACTTACTTTTGTCACCAGTCATGGGATGTGAGCATCCACTATCAATAATCCATTTGTCCTTATCTTTCTTAACCTGAACAGCCAAAGCACTTTCTTCCACTGGTTTTTCTTCCTTCGCATAGCTAGCAGGATTAGTAGACATAGGTTCTTCTTTAATAGAATAAACAAGCATTCATTTGCACTAGAACTAGCATCATCAGATTCATCATCTGTCACACCTTCATCATCAAAAGCTCTAATATAGTAGCATTTCTTTAGAGCTCTAGGCCTGTTCTCAAATTTTTTTCTATTCCTTTCAATTCTTTTAGGACATCTGGAAGCATAATGACCTACTTTACCACATGAGAAACATTTGAAAGGTAATTTGCCTTTGAACTTACCAAAACCTCTTTGCAGTCTGTCAACAAAGTTGGCTTCAATTTCATCAAGTTGATCATCAGGTTCTACCTTATACTTTTCTGCTCTACAGATCTTTTCTAAAGTACTGGCTTTGAAAGCAATTTCTACTTTTGGCAGAGCATCACCAAACTCTCTCATTTCAAAGGCAGTAATCTTACCAAGCAACTGATCCTTAGTAATCTTTTTCACAGTCATTGTTTCTTCAATTGCAGCTACCTTGTGTGCATAGGATTTAGGTAATAACCTAAGAATTTTCATCACAACTTTAGTTTCATCAACAGTTCCTCCCATTCCTTTGATTCCAGTAACAAGTTCATCAACCTTTTGCATGAAGGATGTTATGTTTTCATCTTCTCCCATTTTGAGACCTTCATATTTGGCTTTCAGTCCTTGCAATTTGGCACTCTTTATAGAATCATCTCCTTCATACAAATTACTCAACTTATCCCAGACTTATTTAGCATACTCATAATCCATGGCCTTTATTAAATCAGAGCTAGTCAATGCACTCAACAGAGCATCTCTAGCTTTTATATTTACCTCATATTCTTTAACTTCATCTTTAGTTGTCAGACCATTCTCTAGCATGGTATATTCAGTCTATGTCACTTGCCATACTTTATAACCAATTCAAAGCAGATGGATATTCATGTGAATCTTCCAAGTTGCATAATTTGTCCCATCAAAATGCGAAGCCTCCTTCTTGTAAGACATCCTAGATCTACCTCAAGCTATTAAGCTTACCACCGAGGAACTTGGCTCTGATACCAATTATTGAAATACACCGGACAACAGAGAGGGGGGTGAATCGGTTGTCACAAAAACTTAGCTTCATATGGACATCAAACCATCAACAACTTAATTGCTTATAATTAGATTTAATCATGAAAGCATAAAACCATAAGCTTAATCATAAACACATCCAACACAGTAGACACTAGATTTGTTACGTGGAAAAACCTAAAAGGGAAAAACCACGGTGGGTGTTAGCCCATAGAAATATATGAGTTATAACAAGACCGAAAAATAGAGGCTCACTGCCCAAATTGCTCACTGCAAAGAAGAATCACTGCCAAAGGGTGGCTCACTACCAAAGTGGTGAACTAATTAAGTAGCATCTACTCCATGCCAGGATTCAGTTCCATTGAAGCACAATATAACTTCTCTGCTTTGCTCTTTCACACCTTCACACTTATCTCATCATTTTCGCACACACACTCTTTTTCGTAACTCTATTACATGATTTTATACAATTCATCAACCTTGGAATGTACATCATGGTCGACATTACATTCATCAACAATTGGAACATTCTCCAAGGTCAGTATTACAAAACATATACAAAAATAGGTCTAGACCTATTACAAAATTTAGCTAAGGAAAGATGTAAAGAAGTATGATGAACATGCCATGCCTTAGCTGGGACTCAAACGCAATCCTCCATGCCACAACATGCTTCTACAATCTTCAATGCATCTCCACAAATAGTGAAAACAACCAAGTTAGCCAAGACTGGAGTTAACACTAGGTTTTCTAAGAACATTCTTCTTTCACGATCCACACTTCTATTTGTGGACCAATCCAAAGGTAGGAACACGATTAGGAGACATCCACAAGCACATTGTAAACACCAGGAACAACCACACGATCTCTAACCATTCTATCAAGAAGATTCTTCAAACTGGAGCACAAGAACAACACTATTAGCTACTGTCATGAAGAAAGGATAGCTTACGGACCGCCAAATCACAAACCATTGGATTTGAAGGCACTTAACATTATCTTAGACTTATCTCTAGAACCGTAGATCAAAATACTTCAATGCGGAGGAATGCGGAGCATCTTTGCCAAACATACAGAAAAAGCTGTTTTCACTCTAGTGAACATAAGTCAGTCAATTCTTCATACCGGAGTCTCAAACTCGGAACATAGCATCTTTAGATGGACTTCTAAATAACTTCCAATCCATAGACAAAGATATTCATTCTATAGAAAATGCAGAGCATTCTTCTGGATTGTTCTTTTGTATGCAATACACTGTTTCCACTGCAACTCACTGTTTCTACTGGAGAAGCTAATTTTCTCAATATCCTCAACATCAAGATTACTTACATAAGTAAATACAAAGCATCATACTCATTACAAGAAAACAACAAGATAGGAGCACAGTTGACACCAATGACAACACAGATATGTTGACATCAATGACAACACCGATTAGGCACATACTTGCAACAAAACTACATCACATGAAGAAGGAAGTCAAGCATGAATGGAAGAGATAGAGGTATCACTGTGAAAAGAGTGTAGAGGTCTGCATGAGGTTGTAAGATATGACAGAGGCAACATTAGATGAAGAAAATAGAGGACAGTAGTACTCTGTCAAATCTTTATGAGGCTCTCAAGCACTAGTTGACAACATGAAGAAAGTATAAGAGAACAAAATAACCCTATGGTGCAGAGATAGATTTTCTATTAGCAGAGTTTTGGGTGCACATAGATTTGTCAAGGAAAGAGAAAGAGAAAATAGTAAAAAATGATTAGGCACATTGAATAACCCTGGACCTGCTACATGGAGAAGTAGATAACTTCTAAAAGGTTTGTCTAAATCCTAAAGAACTCAGTTTAGTATATGAAGTTATTTATTCTTGTGAGATAACCTTGCATGTAGTTTGGTGAGGCTTTCTTTAGTTTCAAGGTCATTTATATTTACTTTCACACATATGGTTTTTGGAAGGACCATCAAAGCAAAATAATCTAGCATTATAGACTATATCCTATAAACAAATATTGGAGTCCTATGAAGGTCTATGAAGGTGTATGGAGAAGGATTCAAATGAATAGAACCAACTCAAGAGGGCACATTGAAGGCAAATATGACATTGTTCATACATCATCAAACCTTATGAAGATATTGTTGACCCTACTAAAGAGACTATGAGATGTTACAATGATAGTGAGAAACCCTGACATAACAGTGGTAAATATGACAGTGGTAGTCTTCTTTTGCATCAGGAGCCTACAATAACAAGCCTGTGAGGAACATCAAACCTCTGAAAAAGTTCAAGAGGCATATCCAAAGAGATAGTTGATGTAACTTTATCAAGTGTCATGAGATATATGTGACTTTGAATTCAAGAGAATTTGAGGAATAGTATTAGGTGTGAGACAATGATCATTTCCAAGAGAACATGCATGCACCTCGAATTTGTATGCCTATCAAACTACAAGGAGACAACAAGAAGCGGTCTAAGAGACAGTGAGAGCCCTACACTCTACATTGAAAACTTGTAAAATGTAAGGAGACGTTGTTAAAGGAAGGATTTCATCAGAACTCAAGTCAACATTTGCTAGGACAAACCAAAGGTGAATAATGTGTCATGAATACTCTGCATACTTTAAGAGTAGTATCAAGCATTGATGGATTGAACAGTGAGCATAGTGGACAGAGGTCTCATTGTTTTTTGAGGTAATAAGATCTTCATGATACCTAGGATAAAGAAAAGTCAAAGACATCTCTATCCTCTCAAGAGGCTCATAAACCTCATGGAGGTCTAATGACCATAGATAGTATTCAGAAGTAAAAAATATCTAAAATAGGAACATTAGGAGCAATGATTAAGGCCAACATGACTATAATCATGAAGAGTACCAAAGCATGGAGGGCAACAATGAAGGAAAACCTTGAGAATGGAAAGACCTGCACAATGAAAGGAAAGTGCAGATAAAGCATATGAGAAACATGAAGTTGTGTTTTAACATCTATAAAGACTTCCAGACTTGTTTAGGGAGATGATAGTGTCGAAAAGGAGAAAACAATTGAGCAGATGAATAACAACTATGAGACAATCATAAGACAAAGAAGCTGCAATCATCGTTGAGGATGACACATAACAATCAACAGATAGCTAAGGAGTAGTCATGTATAGAGATGCAAGACTGAAAGAAAGTGGCATTTTGGTGTTGGTGACAATATGATGAAGAACCCGATAGTCCAACAAAGGTCTACAATAGAGGTATGTTAGTGGAATTTAATGTTCAAGTGCCAAGTTGAGGAAAGGGCAATAGGTTGGAATACACACTGTGTATTTCAACCAAAGGACATAATTTAAAGAGTGAAGTTTCTAGTCACATCAAAGACTGCAAAACTCAATCTAAAAACATCTACAACATTTATAAGCCCTCACAAAGACCCTACAAGGGTAATAAATGCAACAAGGAGTGTTTCCAAAGCAATAAAAGACAAATATGAGTAGTTTGAAGACTTCAAATGAGGCAAAACTCTTTCCAGATGCCCACCAGAGTTCTAATGGCATCAAACACATCAAAATCACAGGCCTTATCATCATCCAAGTGGGGTTGGAAAAGAGTCAAGGCAGTTTAAACCATCATGCAAGAATCTAGGAGAGGTTATGGAGCAATTATGACCAAATGAGTGACAAGGATAGTAGCTAGAGTAATTTGTGGATAGTTCGAGGGCATCTGGGGGCAGTTCCAACACTCTCCAAGGATATATGACCTTCACCAACAATTGGAGCACATTCCTAGGAGCTTGAATGGGTCAACCAACTCATGTCAAGAAGGAAAATTAGATGAGGACTCTTCTTGGGTGTCCAAAACAGGTTGACCAAGTTTTAGGCATGTTTTTTCAATTAAATTACGCAGTTCCTATATGCTCTCCCATGTTTGGGGTGAGATATAGGACCCTCAAGCTAACTTTTTTAGGCAGTTATTTCATGTTTTTAGGCTCTAGAAGCTCAAGAACAACAACGTAATCTCATGTTTTAAGAAAAAATATAAAAACTAGACTTGTACAACAGTTTATGATACCTTTCAATCAATAAAATTAAGCTATTTTGCCTTCTCAATACTATGTATTGTGTGATAGTATGGGATTATTGATCTTTCCTTGTGATAATAGTGTTTGTCCTTGGTTTTAATCTAAATCTTCATTTGCCTTTATGCAGAAGTACATGTATCTTGCAGGTCATAGTTAGTATCCTATTAGTTTCATGTAGGATTCAGCTGTGAAATCAATCATTTGAGCTTCCAAGAAGTTCATATGTTGTTCCTCCCGAGTGTTTGTATAAACTCCAAGGCCTCTCTATGAAATACTCATGTAAGACATCAAATCTGAGTTGTGTATGTTGTACTAAAGTTTATTGGTTGCATTGTGTATGTTAAACAATATTACAGGTCGTAAATGTTTGGTGCATCACCTTCCATTAGGATTTAGGCTTCTTTTATGTCATTTCCTACTCTTTTCCTCTGTGAACAACAACAGATTAGAGTTGTTTAGGTGAGAAAGCCAAGGGAACCAACCCTTCATCTGGAGGTTTAGCTTCACGTTTTGCAAGGTCCCACACCTAGAAGCTATTCCCATTGTATCACGGGGTCTTGTTGAATCACATTCAACAAGAGGGTATATATATATATATATATATATATATATATATATATGAAGTTTTTTTTGGTTAGTATTTTCTATTTAAGTTTATAACATAACTGTTTTTATGGAAAAATATAGAAAAAAGGGAAAAAGACTAATTTGAGACTATGGTTAGGCTTTGTTGAAAAATATTGATAGCTTTGTATTCTATCTATTTTAAACATATATTTTCTAAAAGCTTTGGAGGGAAACAAATTTTGAGCATTAGACTATTATCATATTAGAAAAATAGAACCATTGACCTTTTGAAAAATATAGACTTTTGAAAATTAAAGAACATTAGTAAACTTTAGCTTTGGAGAAATAGTCTTCCCATGTGGGAAGAGATTTCTCTCTCCACTTTTCCTCCAAACTTACAATCAAACAAATTAGAGTTGTGAGTGTCAGATGGGAAGTTGACATGCTTTTATAAACTTATTTAGGGCTAGTCGTGTTGCCCTAATTTTTAGGGTGACTAATCGACCTTTAACCTTGTTTATTTTCCCTAACTTACTTATGGGATAGATTAATTTATTGTTATAGTCCTATAGTTGAAGTTGATTTATTTCTCTTTAATTTAATTTTTTTTATAGTTCACTTTAGTAGTGTTATGCTGCCCAAAAAATTAGGAAATTTATTCTCCGAGAAATGTTCCAGTATTAGATTGTGGATTATATTGTGGCATTTATTATTGAGTTGATTAATTAATAAATTTGTATAGTTGATCTTAAGCTTTCCCATTTTAATTTAATTATAATTTAATGTTTTAAAAAGGCTTTAAATTTATTTAATTTTGTGGTTAGATTATGGTTGTTAAATTGGATTAATTAAACTTTTGTCCCTTTATTTTCTGCATTTTAGTTCCATTTAAAATTGTTAGATTATTTCTAGGGCTATGGTTTTGACTCAGGTCGAAACCAATTTCTCACCTTCATCTAGGAAACCCTAGGGATGGTTCCTTGATGGAAACCACCCCTCTTAGCGATGCATGATGCGACACACACCCCCTTAGTTGATATCATCATTGAAGGGATTACGAAAGGAGTTTCACATTATCCTGCATCATGTTTGACTTCCCTGCCTTTGTATGACGTGCCTAACATGAGTTGCGAATACAACCACGTTACATGCACATGGCACTGAGCGCGCATGTTGCACGCGAGGGGGTTTTAGAGTCAGGTTGGATTTTTTTTGATATTTCGTGTTTCATGACCACGTGTAAAATGTGGGCATGATAGGAATAGTCAAATATTTTGAAGCCACACCAGACCTAGTGGGAGCCACCATCGAAGGAGCCACAAGGTCCACATCATCTGATGCCTAAGGAACCATATTTGAAGGTACATTATCACATGAGTCAGAAGCCACATAAGCATTAATAGTCAAGTGGCTAGGAATAGCATCCCACCACCACAAACCTAAACCCACATTCTTGTGGTGAGAGTAAGAACAATCCAAAGCTAGATGACTAGTAGCAAAACATCTTCTACACCAGAAGGGAATATCCTCATAATTGAGTAGTTGCGTCCATAACCTATTCTTCACCATCAAAACCACATATGTAGGGAGTGTCTTGGAGGTGTCGATATCAACCAGAAGGTAGACAAAAGTAGTGTGATCAATGTGTGTAATAGTAGAATCAATCATCTAAATTCATTCAATAGCATTGCTAATGGCCTCAAAGCACGAAACCTAGAATTGGAGGGGGAGATTAGGCAATCTGACCCAAATTGGTATAATGTTTAATGGTTTCGTGAGAGAGTTGAAGGACATAAACCATGGCTTGATGAGAGGGAGTGTGTACCCCACATCCAAGACCAACCCTCCAACATCGCCGCCCTATCATTTGTTGATTGAGACACTGCTATAAAGAAACCCCTTGCATAAGGGAATAGTTTGATTTTGTCCTCCATAAGGGGCCTCCATGACTCAAAAACCTACTAATGCAAATCAAGGAGGGAAGGCCGTGCAGTGCGTTGAATCTTCTAATCAAGCTACGATGAGCATAATGAGCCTCATTTTCAACCACATCTTGCCTGTAAACCACCACTGGGGAAGTTTGGGAGCAGGGTAGAGGTCTAACATTGCCGCATTGGAGGGGTAAGCAAATCTCTTCCCAGCCATGACCATGTAAGATAGACCCCACCCCATTCTTTCCATGGCAGCATTGGGCACATGACAACTTGAATCATTCACCCTAGTTATTATTGATTGTACAAGTTTAGATACATGAAAGATAAAATATGCAAAGTGCCTATATGATTCAAACTGTAGTATGTATGGTGGAAGTGTTGATGAAATGCTTTAGAAAAGCTTTGTAATGTGATACAAATTATTCGATCTGATTTTTGATACTTAGATGATGACTAATGTCATAGGGCTTGTCCTTAAATTAAAACCTTGGGTGCTCAATTTGAATTATTTGGTGCACAAGCTAACGTGCAACACTCAAAATTTCTAAAAGCGCTGGCTTAGGAAGGCAAGAAAGGATGTTTGAATTTGGAGGAGAGGGTTGTAGGTTCAATTCAATATAGGGGATAAATGCATGCCTATGATCCAATCCAAGGTGCATAAATGACTATAGAAAGAATTGTTCTAGACCATTTAAGACTAAAGTAGGCTAAAGAAAAAATAATTTTAAGATTCATGTCAACTTATACATAAAATAGGTCAAATTAACTACGAAAACAATCTATTAACAATAAAATTCAAAATATATAAAATGAATGGAAAAAAAATACACTTCTCGCCTCTACAACAAATAATAAACTAGCACTTGCACCCATAGGAGGTTCAAGGAATATGCCGATAGGAACATTTGATGAGTTTAGAAAATTTTCCGGTGTGAATTTTTTTTTATGACGTGAGACAATTTCGAACACTATAATACTCACATATAAAAGCCTATCGACTAATTAAAACTTCAAATTATAAATTTCAACATAAATATACATTTACATTATAAGGTCTTCCTTCCTTATGTGTGTTGATACCTATTGCAATTGAATCTAACAAACCACAATAGTTCTTTCATCCAAACATTAATTCACCACAACATGGTTTGCTCACCTTTCACATCAAGTTTGTTAATTTAAGGAAATGGGGGTTCATGTCTTTGCACTTTATCTTTCGTACTCTCTTGAAATAGGTTTTTCTTCTTCTCTTTCCATTAGTCCAAGCTCGAACGAACTCACCTAAAAAATTGATATTTCTTAATCCCACATCACAATTTTCATGTCCAAAGCACATGGAGAGTATGATAAAAGTCTAAAAGCTTTAGTTGTCATCCATTCAAGACAAGATATAGGAAATAAAATACAAGGATTCTTTGCCCTAACTCGTGGACCCCACTTCATTGAAATATAATTATCAAATACGTAAAGTGGTTATGATACAAGGACTCTTAGAAAAGTCGTAACTGTTGGATTCCACTTCATTAAAATATATTATTATCAAACAATAAAACAATATACAGAGGGTCACCCAACCATAGAGTTTCACGTTATGTTGATGACACCCTTATGTCATCAAAGGCTACACATTTTTATTTATTTATTATGTAATCTATTTAATATTTTAGAGTATATTAAATTTTATTAATCTACTAACACTTATATTTTTATATATTATTATTTAAATTATATATTCCATATTTGACTTCAAGATTAACATTTAAAGTCATTAAAATATTTAGTAATAAAAAAACTATGAATAATATTTGGACTTTAATTTTTTATAAATAGCTTAAAAATTAATTTCTTAATGTGGGGTATAGGTCTTTGTTTTAATAAAGGAAGAAAAAAATTATGAATATGTTTTACAAATACCTTAAAAATATTCTTTAATATGGGGTCTAGGTCTTTGTTTTTGATAAAGGAAGAAGCTAAAAAAATCATGTTTATATTAAGATAATATATCAATCATTTGAATATAAAGTCTTAAAATAATTAATAAGAAGTTGAATGCTTATAATTAAGAAAGATAATTGATGGATGCCACACTCATCAACATTAATATTTTGGGAAACTCTTATCATACATCTCTTGTCTTTTTATTCCCCATCAAAAGTGTTGTATATCATTGTTATTCCAAATTAAATTAACAACACTTAAAGTTGTTGCTGGCTAACCAACAGACACAAATATTAATAGTCTTGTTAGCCAAGTAGTGCACATTTATATTTTTTGTCAAAGTCATTTCATGTAGTGCTTGTTCGACAAGAAAATTTATATGTGCCTATCGGCCATCCAACAACACCTTTAGGTGATGTTACTAGTTTATAACAATCTCATGGGTGAAATAATTTAAGAGATTTTTATGAATATATTATAAAGAAAAGAAGTGGCTTTCAATGTTTCATAATTTAGATCAATATATATATAATTACTGGAATCATTCTGAGAGGTCATTATCTCTAGTGGGTAGATGTTGTCTCAACTTTACAAGGATTTTTTTTATCAGTAAGGATGCGTAATGCATCATAATATGTTAATATTATATAAGATACAAAATACAAAAGACCCCAAAGGCTAGGATAAACCTTACAAGCAAAGGAGCAAAAAGTCTCTCAATAAACTAAGCCAAGATAACTAGAGAGCTTACATCTAGCCAAAAAGACTAAGACATAACAATCTCATGGGTTCATGATATTCAGATTAGCAACTCTAAACCCATGGAATCCAACAATGTCTTCTTCTTACATCCCAATCTGCTTGTTGTGGGCATGAAGAGAGCAATCCAGGGATTCATTGCTATTGTGTTGAAGACTAAAACCAGTGCATTGTATACACAATTAACACATGTTTTTTCATTACATCATTTCAAGGAAAAAGCCCTCCAATCTCAAAAGAACCTGAATGAACTTTACAAGGATTATTATTGTTGAAAGGTGTGGGGTTACTTTAGAAATGTTTATTGAGTCTAGCACCTCTGTTTGCTATTACTGAGTTTGCTTCTATTGAGAATTGTTATTTTAGCCTATCTTCTACCTATGGTGCAAGGAGGCTAATGTGCATAATGATTTTAATTCATCTTCGCAAACCTTTTTTATTCTCTGTCATGGAATTAGATATCCTTTTGTTACTTCTAGGCTCAATCCCTCTCATAAAGCATTGGATATATAGAGGAATGAAATGATATTTGGAGTTTGGTTGTTATGTTTCGTTGGCAGTGGGTCTTATGATGTTCAAAATATGACTCATACTCAATGCAGGTGATTTAAACTATAACACAACACATGCACTGTACCCTTGCTAAAGGCATCAACTAAATCATTCCTACCCTTCTGGGAAACCTTGGTGTGAATGAGGTATATTACCTAACTGATTCCACATTAGGTCCTATTCACATTTGTCTAGTTAAATTTACTCAGGGCATTCTTAGGGCACACTTAGGATAGTTATCTCTTTGTCTCTAAAATCATAAGATTGAGACACTTGTCATAATCTTATGTTGTCCTATGTTTCACCTTGGCCTATATAACCAAGGGCTTCCCATTGTAATTTTATATGATGTATATTGATGTACATATGGTATGTATATTGCATCCTTTGATAGAATAGAATTACTTTTTCATGTTAGGTCTCTCTTGTGCTTTCATTGAAGCTCCTATAGCTTGGGTGGCTACCTTCATAGCCAAATCTTGCATTGTATAGAGCATTCTATCCCAACTCTTGCATGGTATTAGAGGTTGTAAGATTTCTTTATGTTAGTAGATCTAATACCAACTCTTGCATGGTATTAGATCTTGCTACATGGCATATTCTGTTGAGAACATTCTTTGCACTTGCATAGTCAGAATCTTCTATGTAGGCTAACACAATCATATAGAGGGAATGTTCCATTAGGGGAGCATATTTCATTGGAATCTTTTCTAATGTCAGCATGACATCAACATGACATCATCCATTTGTCTCCTCCAACCTCCCCCCTTCACCATTTGCATTTTGATTTTGGCAATCAGACTTTAAAGGCTTGGTTCTCAATCATAAGGGCTCCTTTTTATGAGATTTGTTTTGATACAGGGAAGAATTTCACAGGCTTTGCATTGGTGCAAATATTTTTTCATTTTGGTGTCTTTTTCTAGAAATTGTAGATTTTCACAACTATTGCTAAGTAGTTCTAATTTTGGGAACTTCCAGGCCTTTGTTTGAGCTCATACAATAAAATCTTATGTGCATTTTTTTTGAAAGTGCATAATTTTTCATGTACTTCTCACTAGTGTAGTCTAAATTATCTCATTCTGTATCAAAAATATACTTCTAGTTTGTGTCCTAATTTGGCATGCATGTACTAAGATCAAGACCACTTTATTGATTGGGCAAGTGGTAACTATAATCACACTAATTATAAAGTGCCATAATCATATATTTATGAGGGGATCATTGATTGAGTGAATTTGGGGCGATATTCTTGTGGTTGTGATTGCATTCTTCTTGATTTGTGTTCTTTCTTGCTTCATCATGGAGCAATCTATGGTTCCATTTATAATTCCTCACAACTATCCTAAATGGAAATCTGAAATGAACAAATTACTAAGAGTTAAGAATAGTTCATGGGCTTGATGGTTAACTAACTAATGATGAAGTTAAAAAGAATAAGTGGTTGAATAGTTGTGAAGAAGCCATTGGCTATTTATGAGTGCATGTCTCTCCTAGGTTGTTTCACATTGAATACCTAGATACACCTATGGCTATGTGGACTACATTGTCAAAATTATTTGGGAAAATAGATGAAATCCAAGGAAATTTGTTAGGAAATAAACTAATAAGTCTCAATCCATGCAATTTTGACAACATACAAGACTTCATCACCAAATTCAAGTCACTAAGAGCACAATTGAAGGATCATAAGATTGAAAAATTAGATACACAGTTGATATTAAGTGTTCTCTCTAAGCTAGTACTTGATCATTCATTGTTTGTGTCTACTTTCTATGCTACAAAGAGTGCTTTGGGGAGCAAGTTTAAGATTCCTTCCTTTGAGGAATTTTCTATGTCACTCACTCGGGAGAAAGATAAGCTTATTCAAATGGACACCTTGAAGTCTTCAAAATTACAAGCCTTGATTTCAAAGGATGAAAAGGCTTCTAGTGGAAAAGAGAAGAAAAATAACAAGCATAAGAGGAACACACGACAAAAATCCACATCCACTTCCATAGAAGAACATAAAAATTCCTCTTCCAATGAGAAATCATTTAAGAAGGAGAAGTCCTAATATGCATATTGCAAGAAATCGAGGCATGATGCACTAGTAGAATTTTGGCAAATAAATGGCTAAGTGACTAAAACTTTTAGTTACAACAACTAAAAATGACTAATTTCTACTATTTTTTTGCAACTCAGCTATAAATGAGTAAATAAATGACTAATTTGGTCGTTGACTAAAAACTTATTTAGTCACAGAAATAAAAATGACTAAATAGTTAGTCACGCAAATACAAATTAGACAAAATTTTAAAAAAAATTGGGGAAATTATTGGCGGGATGTATTGGTGCGATTGATTATTTGCGTTCATTGCAGAATTCCTCCTTCATTAGTTCTGAAGAAGAACATCCCTGATATCGGTGTTACCAAGCTTATTGAGTAGATCATCATTGCAAACACTGAAGCTCACAATTACGAGGCAACAGACGTGTGCCATCCAGAAGCCCACAAACCCCCCATAGCTATGGCCCATCACCATCACACTCTTCACTTGCAGGCACTCTAACATGCTCTTCACACACTCAGATTAGAATATCTTTGACCATTCAGAGCTTCTTGTGGTGGACTCACCGAAAAACAAAAGGTCAGGAATGTAGAGATCAAAGTACTTTCCCAGAGTTACTTCACACTGAGGCGTTTTGAGTTATAGAAGCTACTTGCATGGGTGATAAAGAGGAGAGGACCTGGAGACTTCTATAAAGGCAGGCAAGGAATTCAAAGTTTGTTGCAACGAATTTGAAGTCGGTGAGGCCCTCTGCAGTGAAGTCGGATTTGGGGACACCCTTTGCAGTGAATTCATAGGTAATTCGAAAGCCTCATTACATTTATAAACACAAAATCTATAGCTTTGTGATTGGTAACTTATAGTAGTTACAATCTACTGCTCTTAATAATGTTCTTTTACAATCTTGCCACTGTTTTGCTTCATAATGTGTTCGAGCTAAATATAATAAAATTTGGGTGTTAGTGCCAAAATAGAATTTCCTCAAACAATTTTGATACATTTTCATTGCAAGCGCAAACTGTCCTTGTGCAAAGTAAACATGTGCTAGATTTACCCATACATCAGGCATTTGAACAAAGATGTTTCCTACTGCAGCTTCTTCTACACATGTAAAAATTTCCTTTGCAATATCAAATTGACCCCTTTCAGCTAGCACAATGGCTACCCCATTTGCAGCATAAACATTTCCTGGTCTCTGTGCCAACACTTTACAATACAATTCTCTAGCCTTCTCAAGATGTTGTGCCTCCACCTTTGGATCCCTCCTCTCATTGTGAAAAGTTGAAAAATAATTCCAATTTCCAAGTGAAATGTCAACATAAGAATTCTTTGCATCTGATTCACTTTGTGCAGCTTTAATTGTTTTTTTTGCTTAAGCCAGTCGTCTGCTTTTAGTTCCATTTTTCCAAGCATAGATAAAGCATTTGATGAGTTTTTATCCACCTTAAGTTCATCCCCAATCAATTCTAGGCTTAGTTGAATCTCATTCCGAGCCTGAGCCATGGTTGCAAGACGTAGATATGCATCCACATAATTAGGAAACTTGAACAATATTAGCCTGTATAAAAGATTTTATTTTTCAGTATCATGTAGCTGCTCAATTAACCTAGCAAGATTAAATAGTGTTGTGACTTTATCCCATGGTAGCTCAAGTGAACCACCACCTTCTTCTAGTTGAGGGAAGACTTCCATATCCTTAAATAGCATAGGAAAAACTGAAGAATTGGCACTGGGGCTTTTATTTATGAATTCAACCCAAATGCCATTCCCTAATGCCTCCATAAAAGTTTGTTGAGCCAATTCTAGATCATCACGCTAAAAATGAAGAACCCCAATGTTGTTTAACAATTGAATGGGTACTTCTTCTTTGCTCTTGCTGCCTTAAGATAATCTAAGGTTGCACCTGGGTCTAATGATATTAATAACTCACCCATCTTGATAAATGCATGGGCATCATGTGGATCTATGCGAGTTGCCTTTCTTAAAATTTCCAAAGCCTTCTCTGCCTGCCCTTGTTGAGCATATATATGGCCTACAACTTTTATGCTCTCATAGTTCTCAGGGTGGACCTCTAGAACCTTTTCAAAATTTGAGAGAGAACTCTTAAGATCTCCCAACTTTAATTGAACCTGTCCACAAAATCCTATGGCCTCTAGCTTTCCTTGACTGATACCATGTAGTAGTGGCCAGTGGTGTCATAATCACCTTTACTATGATAAGATCGTGCAAGATTATAATATGAATGAGATTTGATGAGAGGGTGATCAGTTGAAACAAGAGCTATATCAGTCAACTGTTCCACAAGAAAATGCTGCCCTATGAAGAAAAAATGGTTTTCTAAATGATTCAATGCCATTGTATAGTACAGGTATAATTCAAAGGCTCTACACATCTTTTCCCTTCCTTCATGAACACTACCTTTTTTACTAATTGTGAGAATCCTACAAGTAAAAAATGCACAAAATTGACCACAGAGATTTATGTAGAGGCAAAACATGATGTAGAGGAAGGAATCACACAGAATAACCTTGACACATCCCAAACAAAGTTTCAATACACTTGATGCAAATCTGCACCCTTGTTCATTCTTGACAATTTGCTCCTAAGCCAAAACATGAAAACAACACCCTAGTGACGCTCAATCATTGAAGACAACATGGAATATGGACAAATTAGTTTATTCAGACCTATTACAACATCTTGTAGGGGTTTCCAAATGTACATGACCTAACCAAGTGATTAACACAATGATTTATTCAATTTAGGTCTTGCTGCCACTAGGTGCATTTAAGGTGATGACTCCAAACGAAGGTAAGAACACTTGTCATATGAATTCCTAGGCTTGTACAGGCCCTAACAACATGCCACTATGATTCTTCACCCCTCCATTGACATACAGTGCATATATTATTTAAAGCAACAAAGAACCTAGGGTTTTAGGACCGTCTCACAACAAATCTACACACAATCAATCTTATCTTCTTCACATGTACCAGTCATGAGTTGTCCTCTTGCAGGGATGTGGATAGGCATGGGACAGAGCTTTCCACCAATTTTAAGGATTTTTTGATGGTGGAAACTCTGCCCATGATCAAATTTTGCTCCTTGGAAACCCTACGTAGGGTTTAGACCTGCACTCACTAAAAATGCAATATCTCGCACAAAACTTGATGAAATCCTACCAAACCAAATGAATTCAAAAGCTAGGACCCTTCTCCAACTTCTCCAATTGGTTTCAGGATTGTACCAATCTGTACAATGTGAATTACAGTCAATTTACATAGAAAAACACAAGTTTGGTCATGTAAAATGAAGTATTTCTCATTCAAACTTCTCTCCAACCTTTTTGATCGAGGTTACATGGAATATTTAACATGTTAAAACCATTGGTAACTGAAAAATTGACCACCGACTCCTTTGTTAACACTAATGACAACATTTGCAAGTTTTTGACAACATTTTGCAACTTTTTACAACATGACACCAAAACATCACACAATGGACTTAAATGACCCCAAATGGTATTACATGACCTTATTGACCTCAACCAAACCAAAAACCAAAGTTTAGCAACATGACAACAATTTGCATCAAAAGGTGCATCAAGGATGCCCCTGCATCAAAATATATTGTAATTGAAATTTTATCATCTATCAACATCTAGTTATTAGCTATGCAATGTGAAGTAATGCTTTGAGTTTGAAAGATGTGCAATGCAATGTAATCGACAATTTGAATATAAACTACAAAAATCTATTTTTTACAATTCATTAGTTAAACTCTCTATCTTATTTGCTCTTTATAACTCTATTGCTATGGAAATGCCTTTCAATTAAAAAAAATAGTTTTTGTCTCTTATTCTACAATTTTTTATATTTTTTTAAAAATCCATTTTTTTCAAAAAATCTTAAACTTTTGGTTTGCCAATTTTTTCCTCAAAAGATTTTTGTTGCTATGTGTAGAACATCACAGATGGATCAACGTCGAAGGTTGACTACAGATCAATACCATGCATTTGATGAGAGAGTAGCCAATGAGAGGGACACTGACAAATATCCATGTCCATGTAAAAACTGTCTTGGTGGAAAGGTGAGAAAAATAAACCTGATTCTTTGACATATGATAAGATATGGGCATAGTGGTATAAGCCCTTGGGATAGTGGTATAAGCCTTTGGGATTACAATTATTATGAAGATATGATAGAATTGCAGAGTGTGAGAGATGAAGAGGCAACAAACATAGATGAAGTGGCACCAAACATAGATGAAGAGGTAACAATGTTAAACAAAGGGTTTGAAGTTGATAGAATGTTGAATGAGGGTCTAGACGATGATTGGGCCAAGTTGATGGAGGATGCTTTAAAGCCTATGTATGCTAATTACAAATTAAGTCGTTTGACAATAATCCTTCAAATTCTTAACTTGCAAGTGGTGCATGGTTGGACAAATGAGAGTGTAGATCAGTTATTGGCATTATTAAGTTTGTTGTTACCACCTGACTCCACATTGCCAACAAAATGAAGTCAATGTAAAAGCAAATCACTAAGCTAGGCTTAGGGTATGAAAACATTCACACATGTGTGAATGGTTGTGTATTATTTCACAATAATCTTGCAAGTGAGAGTGAATGTCCGAAATGTCATGAAGCGAGGTATAGACAAGGGTTGAAATCCGCTGTGGTTCCTAGAAAGGTTCTTCACCACTTTCCAATAATCCCACGATTACTCTGAATATATAGGTGCAGAGACATTACTGAACTTATGCAATGGCATGCCCAAAATAAGAGCATCGATGGAAAACAATGACATGTGCCTAATTCTAACACATGGATGGAATTTGATAATAGATGGCCTGGTTTTTCTCAAGGTCCTCGTAATATAAGGTTGGGTTTGGCTCTAGATGGGGTGAACCCATTCTTAGATCAAAGTACTAAATGGTCAACTTGGCGAGTGTTTTTAATAAATTATAACTTGCCTCCATGGTTAGCAACTAAACCATTTTTCTTAATGCTATCATTAATTATACTAGGAAAGAAAAGTGTGACTTCAGATACAATCAATGCTCATCTAAAGCCATTATATGATGAGCTAATGGAATTGTGGAAAGGAATTGAAGCCATTCAATCTTTAAGGGATGGTCATTCAATCAAATTTGCTTTAAGAGCTTCCTTATTGTTTACGATTCATGATCTTCCTGCGTATGGCACATTGTCTAGTCTCATTGTTCATGGATACCATGGATGTTCTGCTTGCAACTTTAAGGATTTTGTGAGGTACTCAAGAAGTTTGTGTAAGTGTATTTATTGTGGACATTGTGCTTACCTTAAAATGGATCATCCATATCGTCGACAAAAAACTCGTTTCAATGGTCAAGAAGAGAATCGTGAAGCACCATTGCTAATAACAAGTGATTACATTGTTGAGAATGGACAAAAAAGAATGTCATTTATTGAAAATGATGGGATTGTTGGTAATAGATATGATCCATGTAGTGAAAGTGGTGTAAAACGATTGTGCATATTCTATGAGTTGCTATACTTCAAGGATATAACCATTAGGCATACTATTGACTTTATGCATACTGAGAAAAATATAGCCTATGCTATTATAGAAACTCTTTTTGGTGCTTTTGATACTGATTCATCACATGAAGACTTTCGACAACTAAAGATTTGTCGAAATCTTTGGGTTGAAAAATGTACTGATGAAAAATATAGAAAACCTAGTGCTCCCTATGTCTGGACAAAGGAACAACGTGCACAATTCTTACAATTGTTGTCTCAGACTCGCTTTCCCACTGGATATGTAAGTAGTAGTGTTAGAAGCCAAATTGACATTAATGGCTTAAGAGGCCTCAAGACCCATGACTATCATGTCATAATCGAGAATATTTTACCTATTGTGGTAAATATATCAAGTTTGGCAAAGGGGCAAAGATTGGTAGTTATAAGGTTGGGCCTAATATTAAAGAGAATGAGTTTACATGTATTAGATCCTTCGAACTTTGATAGTTTGAGGGAGGAGGTTGTTGAAGTCCTTTGTCTATTGGAACAGGAATTTCCACCAACAATCTTTAAAATTTCTATGCATTTTTTGATACATCTAGAATATGAACTAGAGCATTGTGGCCTAGTAAGAACGAGATGGATGTATCCTATAGAATGATATATATTAAGGTTTTGAAAAAAATTGTTTGTACTTGGGCAAAACCGGAAGGCAACATGTCTGAGGGATATTCAATGCAAGAGGCCATGGGATTTTGCACAGAATATATGAAGGATTTAAAAAATGTCAATCGATGTGTATGGGATGATGACGAAGATGAAAGAGTTGCAGGTGAAGTATTAGAAGGCAAAGGATGTCACTTCAAGCTATCACATCAAGAAAGAAGTGCGATACATGCCTATATTCTTCAAAACATAACTTCATTCGTTAAGTGGCATAGGTAAAAAGAAAATTACACAATAATTTATTTACTCAATTGCATTTACACATTTATATTATTAATCTTACTATTTGTATGTTAATATTCTATGTAGAAAATATGAAGAAGAGAATCAAACTTGGATGCAACTTTGACCTCAAAAGCGCAGATGTCATGATTTGATTGGAGGCGATTCTTTTCCAAAATTTGAAGAATGGATTACTAATACAGTTAGTGATGCAAAAGAAGAAGGTCAAGATGTAACAACAGAGGAAAGTGAGCTTTCACAATCTCCACATATATGGGCTATGCGTTTTAGAGTTTTTGAAGAAGAGATTTTGATTACCAATGAAGAGATTGGGAGAGAGAATGAGCAGCATGTCATAGATGAGGATGAGGAAGAAAATCAAGTAGCTGCAGACACGAGTGATTAGGATTCTGATCTTGTTGGCAATGCAGATGATTATGATGATATTTTGTCACCTTAACTAGCTTGTCACCTTAAGAGGTTAGCTTGTCACCTAAACTTTGGTTATATGTATGGTGCAATTTATTATTAAATGTAATAAATATATGAGTATAGCTATGCTTATTCACTATTGTTTTACTGATACATTTCTGAATGCAATCATCATTATTCTGCTAGTACATTGTATACAAAACCTGAGATGTTCACTGCTAATTTGAAGTGCATTTAAAGTTAGGTTCAATCATTCTTCTTAGTTTTCTTACTTTGGTTAATATTAATTTTGTTTAGTTAGAATATAATTTTTTGTATGTCCTATATGTTTTCTAGATACTAGACTTTTCTTGTATGTCCTAGATGATAGCTTTAGTTTGTAATACAGATTCTAGCCTCCACATGCATTGAGTATGCTTGTGTGAAGGAAACAATAACAAACATCTGTGATTTAATAATACATATAGATATCTTAACATTAGGTGAACTAAGCCTCCTGATTACAAATAAATAAATGATCTCTTAGATATCTTAACCAAAATTTGAGCACCAGATTTAATCTTCTTCTCCATTGATTGCTTCAAATAGTTATTACAATATAACAAAAGTTTCCTCATATATGTTTCTATAAATGCCTATGATGATGATATCAAAATTCGGTCTTGATTTGTCTTTTATAAGAGAAGCAATAAGCTTTAGACCGTTACAAAATATGGCATCTTTTCAAAATTCATGCCTCTTCATATAATCTAAACATTAATTTTGCTTAAAACATAATTAAGAGAAAATAGAGAAAGTAGACAATATTGATTGGAAGCCCGTAGCACTTGCAATACACTTGTAGTCTGCTAATCAACATAGGAGACCAGTGATCATCCCAATCTGGAAAAGTCCCCCTCTCCATGATAGAGTGTTTGAAGGACCAGTTCTTCCACTGCAACATCTTCAAGGCCCCATTCTTATGGAGGAGCCAAATACTCTTGCTCCCATTGGTATATTGTGTAGTCATGAGGCCATGATGCTCGTTGCTCCCCTGCACATATAGCTTGTCTATTCATCAGCTGCAAGATACTTTTGCTGCCATTGAAACATAGCATAATCACTAGGCCACTTATAATCTTGAATTTGGAGCAAGTTGGCTTGGTGATCCTTCCACCTTTTGTCTAGCAATGCTTTGACATCAATTACAAAATTTTTATATCCAGCATCCAAAGTAATTACTCTGTCCAGAATGATGTTGAAGCTGAGAATATTGATATCTTCATCCTTTTTCAAAAAATCCATGACATTAGAAATTGTATGACCAAATTCATCCTTCCATGCATCAAAATCATTGATCTTTTCATCCTCTATTAGGATTGATGGAATGAACTGGTATTTGAAAGTGGTAAAAGAATCAATCTTTGCCTACATTTTTTGATTCTCACCATTCACATACTAATACTCATCCAATATCATCTTGATCATTTTCTCTGTTGGCTTTAGAGCTACAGGAGCATCTAGATTCCATTGTAGAACTTTACACAGAGTGATCAATGTGTGATGTGTTGACTGCCATCTTTGATACAAGGGATCTAAAACAGAAAAATTTACTTTCAACTGTTAAATGGCCTGAGACAAGGAAGAATAGAATTCATGCACATCTCTCAACTTGTCAACAACCATTTTCACTCTATATTCCAAAATTTTCTCAAACACTTCAAGAATTTTCAATTTTGCCCCATTCTTTGTTTTCTCATTTTGGCTTTTCAATTCCTCAATTTCTTTTTCCAACTTCAATTTCAAAACATTGAATTATTCAGCAGTCACTATGGTATCACCAGTCTCTTGTGGCACATGTGTTTGAAATGGCACAATGGCTTGAATCTAAGAAGAACTCTCACCCTTTAGTCATTCTTTCAGCTTTACATTTTCAAGATACAATCTATTTAACTCATCATTCATCTCCATTTGAGTTCTCTCATAATCAAACAATCTTTGCTCTAGCTTTTTAACAATAGCTTGTGTAAACATTGTAGTATGCACAATGAGGGTAGCTGCTTTAGTTACTAATGTGTCCTGGATTGTCTTGACCACAACTGTTCCCCTCATTTCTTAGACCACATCAAGTAATCTTGGTTTGCTGGTGTTCTTTTGTGTTGCCCATATTGCCAAAGTCTCTATTTTTGGATTGAAACCACAACCACTGACACCTTCCTCATAGTCAAATTCAGAAACTAGCATGGGGCCATCTTGATTCCTGACTTGGTCTAACAAAAACATTTTCTTCAACTCAAGCTCGGGAATGATCAACATGTTGCACCTTAATACCATTTGTCTAGCCTCATCAAGGTTGACACTTATTTCATCTATTTTCAAATTCTTGAAAGTTTATGAAACAATTTGCTCATGCTGAGATTCATCAGCACCCATTTTATTTATTTCCACTTGTTCTTGAAATTCTTTCATCTTCATATTAGTCCAAAAATCTTTGAATTTAGGAGAATTAATGAAATCATCATCCTCCATAAATCTCATAGAAGCCACAATTCTTTCATCTTCTTCTAATTCAGGCTCCCCTTGTGCCTGTTCACCCATTCTAGCCTCTAGTTTGTGTGCTTCTATTTCTTGGCCAACAAGTGGCTAATCTGTTTCTCCTTCATCTCGCATATTTCTCAGGATACTAGCCACTTCATTAGTGTCACCCCCTCCTTCGCTCAATTCATATGGAACCAATGGAGAAAGATCCTCAATCCTTTGCCTTTTGGTAGGTGGTGAATCAGGGACATGAGCTGGATCCTGTACTGACATTGCATTTGGTGCAGGCTCTTGAATCATAACTCCTGGTAGTCTTTTGACACTGAGCTTGGTAGCCTTTGAAGGCTACTTCTCAGACTTGCTATATATTCTTTCAAAATTGTTAATTATCATATCTATTCTTCTCACAGGGTCCCTCTCTTCAACAAAGAATCTAGGAAAATTAGGATTTTGTTTTCTCCTATCATCCTCAATCCTTTAAGAAATCTCCCATTTTCTTTTCCTATTATACACTTCTTGAAAGGTGACAAGATTTTTGATCACATCCTCATCAAAATTGATTTGATGGGATATTCCCATTCTTGTGAGGATGGTTTGTCTGACAAAGTTCATGTGACCCTCTAGATCACAAACCCTCTCTACACCTAATTTCAAAGAATATTTAGCCTTCAAATAAGCTTGCAAATCCTCTAAAGTATCAGAACTAATGGACCAATCACCAAACACTGTGGAATCAGGAAGAAATGTGCCTTTCTTCTGTTTCTTCATTACATCCTTCTCCATCCACATCATTTGCCACATGAATTCAAGGAATGCAATTCTATTTGGCACAAATTTGGGCAACACATGGGGTGGCTGAGTACACCCATATAGCCTGATTATAGTATGAACTGGCAATAAAAACCAATCAACATAGTTATGCTTATGACCCTGTTCTGGCCTATGGGCAAGAGGCCTCAACATTTCCATGATCTCTTTTGTCAATTTGGGAGAAAAGATACCAAGAGATATCATTATTCTAAATGAGAATTCGTCATGAAACACAATATAGTCACAATTCTTGCAATGGCTATCCCATTTGTAACACCAACACTATGTTGGCAAACTTTATCCCTTTTCATCAATCATGCTCAGATCCATTTTGCTGGGCCACTTCCTTCTATTTTGATACAAAATCAAATGACATAACAAAGAGATTAGTATTTGAAATCAATGGGATTTTTGTTTTCTCTTATTTGCAAAAATCCATCATGCAGTTTCTTTTCAATGAATGATGCAAAATCATATTCAACATTAACTTCTGGATTTTACATTCTCATGCCATCATCATTAGGCCAACATGTATTCTACCTTGGGCATCAATAACCAACACCTGACATAAAGCAAAATATGTTCTTTTGAAATAGATAGCAAAATCTTCAATAGAGAAAGGTTCAATTACAGTGGATGGGATTTCAATTCTTCTGTTATTTGCCCCTTTCCTCATGTACATGGGCAGCTCATTCCTTCTGTGTATTTTTCTCAAACTATTGTACTCCTGCTCACTCTTCTGCAGATCTACTTGTGTGAGGGCTTGCTTTCTCAACATGAAGTAGTCTATGATTGCATTCCTGTCCACAACCACTAATGGTGACCCATTTGGTAGTCTGACCATTTTGGTGGTTGAGTGATAGTGTTGTGCCAATGTTCTAATCAAATCCACATCAACAAATACATTTGGCACCACAAGCTTTGCCAAATCCAAATTCCATGGGTTTCCAACTGGTCCCTGTCCATCTTTCTTTTCACAAAAATACCAAAAAAGGTTCCATCCTACCTAGTGCATTGCTACCGGTCATCTCCTTACCTGCCGCGGGGGTGCGGTAACATATTATGTGCTGCTTGAGTTTATACTACAACACCGCAACTGAATTTTTTGCATGCTGCGGGGAAGCGGTAACTGTGTATTCACATTCTCTAATTCCCGCACACCTGCCAAGGCTATTTTCGTGTACTACGGGGCTGTGGTAGAGACAAAAACACATCAATGGTCAAAAATATAAATTTCTTTCACATAGACTTGATATGAGATGCTCATAAATGACTCCCAGAACAATTCTAAAAGGAACATGAATCCCTAATTATGGATTTATGGAAGGAAAATGTATGAAATAGAGTGGGACTATGTCAAATTTTGAATGGTTCTAACACACCTCATGATGAACTAGACTATGTTTTTCCTTCATCCTTCTTGTGTTATGTTTTATGAGTTCTTTTCTTGTGAATATATCCCTAAGGAAAATTTGTCTGATACCTGTAATTGTAGACATCTTCTTGGTTTTTGACTGCAAATTCTTTTTAATCTATAAACTGAATTCTATTTTGAGTTTTTATTTGCAGTTATCAACATATTGGAAAGTCAACAATTATCAACTTATGAACTTGATAAAGTTTTACTGATTCAAGTTGTTGATTTATACATTATTGTTTATTTGGACTTGTTGATGATGATTGTTAGTCATAACAACATGCATAAAAATTTGCACAACAAACCTTTATTATCTTGTAAAGTACGATCAACTTAGGATAAGTTGATGACTTCAAGTCTCCGTTGATCAGGTCATGATCATCTGACGTTACTCAGAGGTTGATGTGACATGCTATTTTCCATTTCAAGGGGTCTTACATTTGTCTAGATGATCAGTATTGCAATATTTCCTGTAAATTCACTCCACAGAGAGGTTAATCCTACTCTATTTTCAAACATAGCTGAGATATTTGCAAGTTTGATCAATTCTTCTGGTCATTGATCATTATGAACTTGCTCTTTCTTCCACACTGTAAATCTATTCAAAGGATGTGTCTATAAGTGGATATTTACATGTATTTCATGGATATTTGTCTGAATTTGCATGATATCTATCAATTTGACATGCTTTTATTCTAAATATGCTCTATATTTTCAATTATCTATGGGATATCTGCATATTTCATGTTTATTTTCTTTTGATTATGTGTTATTTGCAATTATGGAGATGATCTGTTATGAAATTCAAAGAAATTTAAAAGCATGCTTCTATTTTTAGTGAATCTTTAGTCATTGAATCACATACATGCAAGATACATTCATGAAGAGAAGAAATCAAACCATAGGTCACCAGGATGTTCCACATCTAGATATGGTTGATGCTAACTTCAAAGGGATTAGGAATGAAAACAACACATGCGGACTGAAAAGCACTCTAAGGGACGCAACTAATCAATGCATATATCCAGATTTCAAACACAGATTACTCAAGATTTATGATGATTTGTAATCAAATATGCTTCTCTTTCATTAAGTATGCATAACATGTACATTTACAACAACTTTGAAATGAGTCCTAAATTTTTCAGCAATCAAATTTCAATTAAGTTTCGAATGTTTAAAAAATTGCACCCTTGCACCTTTTATAGAATAAGGTGAGGAGGCAGTTACAATTGATTGACGGTCAAGATTTATCAATTAAGATCAATGGTTGACAATTACCCTATGACTTAGTCAACTCTTCCTCGTGGCACAGGTTGCCAGCTGGCAACCATCTGTTTGACTCATTATTTATGAGTACCTTATGCATGTGTTCACTTTGTGATGCATCTTCATTTATTCTTCAAGTTCCTCCTCTTTATTTTCTTCCTCTTCATCATTTTCATCATCTTCATTACTTTCAACATTACTGTCACTTTGATATACATCCTCTTGTATGTGGGCCTTTACTGTTGTCCTGATGTGTTCATATGTTTGCACTATTTTATCCACCTCTCCCCCATCTTGGATTCTAGCTTTTGTTATGGCATGTTTATGAGACTAGAACTTAGCCTTGAGCACTTCTAGCTTGCGTTTCCTGCTGCTCAAAGTCTCATTGTATGTTTCTACCTTGACTTTTATCCTCATGATTTCATTCATTACTTCTTCTGTTAGGTGGGTGAGGGGGTCATCTGCTGCTGACTTGAAATTATCATACAGATCTTTGATAGCAAAGTATGCATCCTGATTTTCAATTTTCCCTCTATTTTTCCCTCCAAGGCCTCTGTTGACATTTCTTCTGAATCAGCATTAGGGTTTGCCACTTCTAATGCACAGGCAGATTCAGGCCAACTGAATACAGGAGGTTGCGTGAGCTCCTCCCCTTCACTTCTGGTTCTGCCGCACCAAGGGGGGTATCCCTATAACTCAAGATGTAACCTTGACTAGCTCAAAGATAGAAAGATCTGACTTGACAACAGCAGGCAGAATGCTCTCATGTATGGACCAAGATCTGTATGATAGATCACAAGGCTGGCAACATTCTTGGACATGATGTCTGGTTGGGTATGAGAGCATGCAGGGGGTTCCTAATCCTACTCCTACAACTAACAGGTGGAGGTGTGAAATGGTTTGATATGAATTTGGATGCAAAGCTGGACATGGTGTATAACACAAGAACACAGCATGACTGGTGCCTATCCAGGGCTTGGAGTCGGTAGACATACACCTGTGAATGATCAGCATAAATAGCTAAAACTAGATTTCAGGGGGATACACATGATATCTGCCTTACAGATATCTCCCAATATAGAGTGTTGAGCTATCTCTACTTATGGCATCCCTACTGCAGTATACCCTTCCCAATGTTCAACCTGAAAACAGTTTAATCTGCCCCTTGAGCAGAGGTTAAAAGATCAGACATTCAACATAGGAATTCTATGCTCTAGAATCTAAACATAAGCAAACATCCAGATCCAGAAGAAGGATACATGCAATACTGGAGACAGAATTAACACAACACATGCTAAGGTAGCATTACTCATATAAGATCAACCATGAAACCAGTGGATTCATGCCAAGTCCTACAACAGGAGATACATAAACTCACAAGAAAAACTGTACAGAGCAACCAGATCAGCTGGTTTTGGATTACAGAGCCAAAAATCTACAACTTTCAACAACCTTGAATGAATAACACCGTCTGCATTATATAGCAGGAGGGTGTATTCAGCATTGATTACAATGTTGACCAAAATCTCGCCAGATACACGGTATCATGAAAATGGCGCTCAAACACAACCGGATTGGCGCCCAAACTTGAATGCAGCAGGTAGGGGAGGAGACAGGAAGACATCTCGAGCCTTGCGCCGCCGCCTAGGGATTCAGATCTTCAATCAGGTACAACATTCGTCCACGCCATCGCCCATACCTCTGCAACAATCGCCATTGATGGCGCACCAACCCGCGGCCTCGGGAAGAACATCAAACAGCTAGTCGCAACCGCTTCCCGCCGAGATTCATCATCATGATATTTGAAAATGCAGGATAACAATATCCCACATGCACCCCGCGATGACCTCAATAACACTTTATATACTAGGTCATGAGCATATATCATGTCGGTGCTTTTGCTCCTGACGACATTAGTATATAACCTCATCATCATCATCCTCCAGCAGCATGATATCCTGTTGTTCGAAATATCACCCTGACGTCATCATGATATTTGAAATATAACCTTCATGATAATCGGCACAACCTGATCCTTCGGAGGAACATCCTCCTGCTGAGCTTATAACAAAAGTCTGGCCGATGAACATCCTGATGACGTCATCATCATATTAACATCATCATGATATTCGGAAGACAACCGGATATTTGGAAATATCCTCCTGACGTTCGAACATCAGGTTGCACTGTAGCTCCTCTGTAAGATCGGGGCGAAAACTGAACATGATGATGCTACTTGAAAACATCACCCCCAGTAGACAATGCGCGAAGCTAGCAGGCGGATATCTCCCTGATATCAGCATCATCATGATGCTCGAGCAAACATATATCCGGGTGATATGAAAATATCACCCCTTCCTTCGGAATATCATGATGCAGTTAGGCAGAAAGAAAAATATCACCCTGATACGGATGACGTCAGCATCATCAGGATGAGAAACAAAGAACAAGAAGTGATACAACATCATCAGGATGATATTGACTAAGATCATCCTGACGTTCGAAATATGATGACCCTAGTGAATATCGGGTCGCACTTAAAAACTCTTCAACATCATCATCAGGATGATCATAACCAAGATCACCCGATGATAGAAATATCACCCCGGCGAAATATCATGAAGGCAGAAAATATGATGACCTCCGCACGCAGCAGGATGAAAACTGGAAATATCATGATGATGACGACGACCCTTAGGATAAAACAAGTTAGGTCGAGCAACTCAAAGAATAACCCCTTCAAGATAACGGGGCAACATCGTCATCATGTTTGGGCAAGGTGATAAATGGAAGATCACCGGATACTTTGAAAAATCACCCTCGCAAGCAGATCAGGGCGCACTGTAGCTCATCAGCATCATCAGGATAAAACCCAAACATCACCCGACAGCGAAATATGATGATGACGATGAGAAAACCGGTCGACGGAGAACATGATGATGCTGACCCTCATCGAAACAAACATGATGATGATGACCTCCTCCTCAGGAAAATATGATGCTGCAGCTGAAAAATGCTGAGGAGGTCCATTACTTAGAACAAAAAATGGGCAAGAAGATAAAGGCTTCAAATGAAGAAACCTCCTGATCATGACAAATCAACCCCAGGTCAAAATGAGTGTCAACAGCCTCAATGATTTTTGCTTCATAAACCATCATGTTGTGCATATTTACACTAATATCCCTGAGCTTGCCACCACACTTCTTCAAGATATCACATTCAAACCTGATATCTTCATACCATATGCTTATCGGCAGGGTAGTATTATTATCCAACACTTGATTACTTACCAAGACTTGTGGGTCGATTCTCTTTATTTCACTGAGAGCAGTCAGGTCCTTTTCCAATTGGAATGACTATTTTTCTGTTTCATTTTGCATTTTATCTACCTTTCTTTTTAGACCGCTTAACGAATTCCATCTCTGTAGGGAGGTTCTCAAAACATCCTCAGCCCCAGTGAGAGCTGACAGCATCCATTTCTCCATGACCATTACCTCATGCTTCATTAGGTCTAACTTGGTGACCTCTTCTTGGGATAAGACAGTCAATGGGACCGCCGGATCAACTGGTGTATTATTAGGGTTAATCAACCCTTTTATATAAGAATGTAACTGAGCAATGTGCTCCTTATGCATTTTATTTTTCTCTTTCTCCTTCTTCACCCTTTGGGTTAAAGAATCAATAATGTCCTTCCCTTCTTGACCTTCCTAGTCCTCATTTGCAAAACCCAAATCAATAGTTGTGATTCAGAACTCTTCAAGGCTAATTTTGCCTTTCTCTTTCTCAACCGTGGGAAGTCCTACCTGTGCAGTCCTTCTACGTGTAGCAGGATCTCTCTTTATGGCCAATGTTAATCTGGCCTTCCTCTTTGGCTTCATCATGGTCTCAGCAAACAAGGTGGAAACATGAAATTCTTGAATTTGAGACCCTTGTTCCATACCTATTTCTCTTTCTAGCCATTGAGGCACATCATCTCTAGATCCTTGATGATCTTTGTCAACATCATGTCTACCCTGTTCTCGAGTATCTGCTTCTATTCTTGGTGGAGAAGGCACCTTCTTGATTTCTTCCTCATGTATTTCTTCATGAGGGGAATCTTGTTGAAGTTCTTCCTGCTGAGGGGCTTCCTTCTGCAAAGTAGGATCTTGTGGAATTTTCACATTCTGATCCTGCGCTTGATCTTGTACTCCCTCCTAATTTTCATCCATTTTATTGTTTTCCTCATCCTGAGTGATTTATCTTCTGCTCTTGAGGCATCTCCTGGATCTCCCTGAGTTTGAGCAACAGTAACACCTGATATATCTTTATCACCCCCACTCTTCTGTTAAACTTCTACTATTTTCGGTTCTATGGGCATCTCATGCTGTTGCTAACCCATATCAGGAGCAGTGCTTTCTTTTTCTACCTGCTTGGCCAATTCAATCTTCTCTGTTTCATTAGGTGCACTTGCTTTATCCTTAGGGCTTACGTCACCCCTGTATGTTAAATCTACATCAGCAGGGCTAGTCACCTACTCAACCAAATTATCAAGCCCTATCTATTGAGCTGCCCTCTCTGGGCTACCTTGTTTTACCTCTTCTGTTTGCTTTATTTCCTCCAACACAGCCATATGTGCTAATGGGGTCCCATGAGGATTCATGTGGGTGTTGGAGGCAAGAGTCTCCATTCGGTTAGAGGCCACACTTTGAACTACCTCATCATCAGACAAGTCCACGGTATCCTCCAAAGAGAAAGGACCACCCTGACTTGCTTTGAACACTTCTCTTGTTTGTTCCTCTGCCTTATCAGTTTTGAATTTTATTATGGTGGGAAGAGGAACATCATGTTGCAGTTCCTTTCTGAATGCTTCACCACTGGCTCCTCTTAATATAATAGGGTCAGCCATGATATCCCCTCTCATGGTTGTTCTTTGCTTCTTGGGTGGTGACGTCAGCGGCATCGCCCTCCTCTTCTTACTGACCACCATCAGGTCATCACTTGTAGGTTCTTTATTTACCTGCTCTTCTTCCAAAGGGATGTCCTCTCCCACTTCCTACTACAAGGCTTGGCCCTCTACCTACACCTCTATAGTTTCAACAGATGGCCTCAAAATCCTCTTAGTCTTTGGCCTTTCAACAGGAGGCTGTGCAGATGATGCGGATGCCTGAGCTGATGTAGATGCACTTGTAGCTGGCATGGCCATTCATTCAGTTATCACCCCCTTTGGTTCATCTTCACTTTTCTTACCTCTAGGGGGACCTTTCCTTTGTTTTTGTGTAGGCAACCTCTCCCCATTGGATTTTCTCTTTTCATTGAAGAAATCATCATATTCCTCATCAGATATTTCCTGCCTTTTCTTTTTGGCATCAATTGTAAGGGCAACACCCCTTTTCTTCAATCTGTTTATTTCTTCATCCACCCAGGCCTCGGTTAACTGGATCACCCCACCTGTCAACTAATCTAGGGATATATCCTCTGGCTATCTAAGATCAGGGGCTGATATGGTGTCATTATAGACCTGTTTGTCCTCATATTCATTGGACATGATCTTTCCATCATCTTTCCTCAGCTGCACTGGCACCAGGATGCAGTCAAAGGTCTTTATTTGATTCAAGGTGAGCATTTGGTACTTCCTTCTCCTCACCTCAGCTTCATCATCACAGTCAGTCTAGAAATCCTCCAGATGCTTTTGGTGTATCAGTTTTCCTAGTATTTTCTACATCCTGCGATAAGGCTCATAAGATCTGGCTAAGGGAAATGGCTGCAGATACATCAATTTTAGCCCTCCCATGACATGTTTTATGCTCTCTGAGTCTGAGCACATATACCAGCCCAAAGATATTGGGAATAACACTGGAGGTATCTTCTTTTGTGCCTTGTAGGCTTCAACTATGGTAGATACCTGTCAAAAAAATTCCATCAAGACAACCCCATCAGTAGGGTATCTCGGCAGCATAAGAGGTCATCCTTCAAATCCCTCTATCTTGATATATGAAAAGGTGGCAAACTAGATAAACTAGGCCCCATGCCGATAAACAACTTCCTGAGCCTCCATGCTCAGCCTTTTGGTCCTGTCCTCCTCCATGGTTCTGACCAGATGCATGGAGAATGCATCATTTACCAATTTGTAGTCCAGGAGGTAATCTTTTCTTTGTAAGTGGGGATAATGATCCCATATGTGGGCATCATTACCATCACCACTAGCTTTATCCACTGTCTTCAAGGCATCAAAAGTTCCCTTATAATAACATGAGTATACCACATATGAGGTCATATAAAATAAGCATGTTTGGCCTCCCAGGTTCCTCATTCCCTCATCCAGTGTGTCATTGATGATCTTAGCCCATAATGGCCTGTTGTCTGCATATAAGACCATCTGGATGATTCCAAACATCTAGTTCTCAAAATTTCCAGCATGAGGTTTACCTGCCATCTTACTCAGCAGGGCAATCATATACTGATACTCATCATCAAAATCAAACTTGTATAGGTGTATAGGTAATTTAGCTGAGGCGGCATAGGTGCTGCTCTTTGACCTCCATTGGTAGATCCTCTTCCTTATATTCTTCTTCTTCTTATTATATTCTATTTCTAGCTTGCGTAGGTCCACGCTTACCACCTTCTTCCCAACTGGCAGATCAAAAGTGGCGGTAATGCCCTTGATTGAGAAGTCTGCATATATTCTTCCATGCTTCTCCACCCGTGTGGTTTCAGGGTTATAATTTCTGGCACATTCCACTACCAACTATGGGGTATCCAAGGCATACGGAAAACCAGCTACATGCCACATTCCTGAAACATATACCCCATCTAGAATGGGATTATCCTTATCATGATCTACTCTCGTTGACCATGCTGCTAGGTTCGTATCTCCTTGGTGAGTATCACCAATAACCCCGTATTTAAACTGTACCCCTTCGGGCTGGACAAACATAGGCTTGAGAAACTCTACATCAGACGTATTCCTTATGAGATCCGCCATGACTTCCTGCAATAAACATGATCTACTTTACCCTACAGTATCCACATATATTTCTACAACATCATGCATTTCTATCTATTATTCTTTACTTCATTATGATATGTATTCTCACAAAGCCAAACCACAGACAAGAACAAATACCCTACCTGAACATACATAAAATGACAATAGGAGGGTTTATAGTTACTTGCCTAAGAATGCTTTCCTCCTAGATTAGATGACTGATTATGGAAAAGGGCTGTGAATATTGAAGATCACCCATTTCGTTACGCTGAAGGATCAAATTTGTTAATAGGTAGCTGTATGAGGGTTTGACTTCTTTGCTCTGTAATTTCTCCTTTTTCACAAGGTAAATGAAAATAACCTTCAAATTTCACCTTTAAAGTAGGTCAAAAGGACAAATTAGGGTAAAACTACGTTGGCTCGATCAAATCCATTGATCTTTTGCAAGGAATCCATGGATGCTGCCAAGTGTTCAATTTATATTTGTAATCGGCGAGAATCCATCTACCGCATTTAAGTGCATTTAATGTCAAAAAATAGGGGAGTGATCTTCGAAAGATCAGGGGATATTCAAAAGATGACCCCCTTTGGATAAAATGACCCCCCGCCTTTGAGCGGCAAAACTGAATGCAAACGAATCGGGTGATGTGGTCAACGTTGACCATGGGTATATCGGGTCATGAAATTAAGATCAGGGGCTGTTCAAAATATGACCCCGCAAATAAAATGACCCCATCCAGAAAAGATTAGGGTGACGTCACCATGTCGATGACTTTGTTTAAGAGTTATGTTTTAATGTTTTCACGGTCATTTCAAAAAAATATGATGGACACCAGATATATACCTCCTCGCGGATAAAATGGAACAATGACATCATCATCAACGTGACTTCCTTCGTTCGTTGGATTTAGATGATGTCACCATCATATTGGCATAGGGTGATATATTCGAAGAGGGTGATATTCATAAGATGACTGATATTAAAAATATGACCCCCTGCGGGATAACTGAAGTCGTTTGACAGGTAGATATCGGCTCTTAATTTAAAGTTGACGTCCACATTTCATGGACCGGGCGAATATTAGGTGATAATACAATATCAGGGTGATCTAATATAAGATGATTGATGTTTGAAATATGACCCCCCCTCGGGATATCAGGTTTGACCAAACTTTGACTCAGCATAACTCTCTTCCCTTAGACAATTTTGGGGTGATCTAAAAGGCATACCTGCTTGGAATTTTATGCACTTTCCAACCATGAGGTTAATAATGTGAAATACTGAATTTGGAAACTGACCTCATCATGGGGACAAATCCACCCTCTTGCAGGGTTATATGCATGACTAATTTTACCAAACTGCCCAAAGCAGAAAACAACAAGCCAAAGTAGCAAGAAAAAGTTGGGTCCCTGTTTTGTCAAGGCAAAATGGGGCGTGTTGTGTAACCACACAACAGGACTTTAGGAAATGAAGATAAAGGCTGTAAGGTGCAAATTAGATGATAGTGATGATCATAATGATGAAACTTCACTGACAAATTATGAGCGCCTTCATAGAGAAAAAGTGGCCAAGAATAATGAATATTTATTGAGTCTTGGTTTGACAAACATGAAAGTTGTAAATCCACTAAGTAGTATATTATTTGTTTAATAGTGTTTAATAAAATTTTATAGACAAGAACTTTATGTATATAAGACATAATATGATATTATTTTTTGTTTTATAAGAAACAAAAAGAGTGCAACGAAAATGTAGAGAAAAAACAAAAGGAAAGAAAAGATACAGTGTCGCCATCTCGTAGAAGCCACCACTTTTATGATTCAACAAATGTAGTTTGTGAAAACAATAGTTGCAATGATGATCATGTGTAGCCTAATATAGCACATAGTGATCATGTGTAGCCTGATATAACACATGGTGATCATGTGCAACCTGATATAACACATGGTGATGTGTAATGTTGTGATGATCTCTTAGAACAAAGTCTAAGAGAGATTATTGAAAAAAATTAGAGCATTAAAGGAACAACAAGTCTGCAGATGATTTATTCAAGATTAAAGGATATGTTTGAAGTGAAATATGTAGAGACCAATACTCATGATCTACTTGTTGATGCCACACCTAATGTGGCCAAGAAGCATGAAGTTCTGGTTAATTAAAGTCATGAAGACAGACCGCTTGCATCTGCTGTGCCTCAGAGTGCACCTGTTGCATCTAGAACTTTTGATGGAACTAGTGGATCAACCAGAAATATTGGTAGTGGTTTAATAGAATATGTGGATGCTTTTGTCAAAAGACAAAGATTAAGTCAAGATTTGTACAGATCTACAGAGAGGAATGCAAAAGAAAGAAAATTAGAAGGCAAGAAGCCATTCTTGCTTGAGGTATCGAGAGATGGTGAGCCCATTGGGCCAAATGCTACAAAGTGGGTCTTCGAGTTGGGTGTAAGATATAGAGCCCATTTGGATATTTGCAAATCAAGTTTTGCAGAGCAAGATCCACGATCTATGGAAAATGTTATACAAAAAATGGAAAATGCTTTTGAGACTACTGGTGGACAAATCTCTAGAAAATATTAAAAGCAAAAGATGAGAATTTTGATGAACAATTTTAGATACAATTGTAGAAAAACAATCATGGAGGGAAAAGAGAGGTTAGACTCCACTCTATGTCCCAAACAGTGGGAGGCGTTGAAAGAAAGTATGCATTCCGAAGAATATTTGGCAAAGAGTAACAAAGGCAAGAGAGCAAGAGATAATGTGAGGGCTGGATATACATTTGGTTGAGGCGGGTTGCAAGCCAAAATGAATAAATTTGGAGTAAGTGTATGGCTTTTTGATTCAATTTACATTGTGTTATTTATTTTGATTTTTTATTGAACTGACTATATGTTGAAATTGACATTGTATTTTAAGTGGAAAATAGTAATAGAGAAGCAGGTGCAGAAGATATTGTCATTTATATGGCAACACTAGATCCTAGTAAATCTAAGAGTAGGATGAAGTGGAAATCTAGTTCATCAACATAGATTTCAAAGCCATCTATTACATGCCCAGTAGGATCAGCCTCTCTAGATTATGTCAACTCAAATGAAGGGTACCGACATGTACTAAATTGCATATACAGTCTCGGTCAACAAGCTTCGTAGTTGGTTGCCTCTGTTAACCCTATAGTTTATTCATAGAATGAGCATAAATCCATGGATTCAAATGAGGTAAGAGGCTCTATTGATCTCATTTCTTCTTGTTTAGAAATTATGTATACAAATGCCTCTTAATATGTAGATTATTAAAATCTGAGCATAGGAGAATCCAACCCAGTTTCTTTATTGTTGGAGTGATCTAGAAAATGTTCTTTTGGACAAATTTATAGCTTGCATTCTTTACTTATCTATTGAATGCTTTGTATATTTTTTGCATGATGGTTAAACCACATGTAGAGAAATTTTATCAAAGCAACAGGAAAGCAAAAGTGCCTTCATGATGTCAACAGAGCTGTTGATATTGATAGTGATCATGATGAACTGGGCAAGAATGTGCAGCACAATTGTCATAGTTATGCTGAAGTTGAGGTAATAAAATAGTTGTCAGTTATCTGTCCCAATGTTTTGTCATTCTTCATGCTTAAAATGTTCTGTTGGACAAAAAATTATAGCTTTTGCATTCTTTAAGTTGTAAGTTAATCTGTCCCAATGTTTTGTCATTAATTCTTCATGCTTAAAATGTGCTTTTGGACATAAATTTATAGCTTTTGCATTTTTTACGTGACTTATGTTAATTTTTGCATGATGATTAAACCACATGCAGAGCAATTATATGAAAGCAAAACGAAAAGAAAAAGGGCTTGTCAATAGAGCTCTCTACAAAACTCTACAACTTCATGTCAATGTTGATAGTGATAATTATGATGATGAACTAGACGAGCATGCACATGATATTCATAGTAGTAGTTGTACTGAACTCAAGGTGAGTGCTATGAAACCATATGCAAGTAAGTACTATTCAAGTAAGTAATGGTTGTTTTATTATGTAAATAAAGGTAATCATTACCTATTTGATAGAAGCTGGTTAGAATAGTAGTGAAGTGTAATTATCTAGTATACATAGATTATGGAAATAAGGGAGAACATATAACTTACATATGGAAGCTTAGAGCTTAGTTGTAATAGAGTGCATACATAGATTGTGACTATGCATTAGTGCATTGTGTTCAGGGATGTCATGGTCCTTAGTTGGGGGGACTTCATTGCCAATCCATGTCTCTTTCTAGAGACTCATACAGTCTAGCACTATTGTAGTCTTGCCCTCCATTTGTTTGTACCTCACAATGGGTTAGTTTTTTTTTCAGAGTAAAAAGTTGTTTCTTTGTTATTCAATAGAATAAAAAAAAGCACATACAAAAACTAATTTGTTCGAAGACATAAGACATTACATACAACTATAAAAAACAATATAATGTGTGTTTTATATCTTAATATAATGTGTATTTTTGTTTTGTTTTTGTAGACATTTAATATTGATAAACTCCAAGAAGGGGATAAAGTTGAGGTGTTGGATCCGTTTGATGTTGCTACTATGGGCATTGGGCGGATTCACTCACTATCTATTGTAGATAGACTCAAATTGAATGGAATAGGAGATGCAAATGCACATATTTTAAAGGTCACAAGTAACATACCCCTTGCTTATGGAGACAAAATAGATGGAGCTGTCCATTTGAAAGAGAAATAAGGAACCTTCACATGGTGGCCACTAAAATATTTTAAAAAAATGACATAGTTGATGTTTATCATGTACTAGCTATTAGACAGCTTGGCCCACTGCTTTATGCAATAGTTTGAATGTGTTGTTCAGGGATCTTAGTGTTTTTTGTCTATTTTGGAGCTGTATAAGCAAAAAAAGCCATTGTAACTCAGTTTTCTCAGTCACAACACTAAGAAACACACTTTGTAACACATTTTTCAAAGCAAAGACACATATTTAAATCTTATGGGTTTTTTGGACTTGATTTTATGTTGCCTTTTCTCCCTAAACATTCAACATCATTGCCTTATATGCCTTTATGAAAAGATTCTAGGGTTATTGTTGGCTGCATTGAAGGAGAGAGCTTCATATATGGGACACGATTAGCACTCAGTCATGAAGACAGTCATGAAGACTCAAGGAGCATAAATGACAGTGAGAAAGAGATAAAGTACACAGTTCATGCCATAGACAAAGTGAGATGAGTCTTAAGCTACTGTGATCAAGGGTGGTGTGTTAGTTTTTGAGAAAGGAAGGGCAGTTGGCAATGCACAAAGATCAATGAGGAAGATTACAGTCATAAGGTGATGATGTTAGCATTTCATCAAGACTTTGGAAGCAACCAGTAGACAAATTTATAGAAGTCTTAAATAGAAAAAAGGACAACCACTAGTAATGCTATTATTACAAGGCATATATTCTACATGGTAGTATAGTTGTAGGAATATGACAGTTTCATAAACCTATGACAGTCTACAAATGAAAGTCTAAATTCTGTATACTTATGGGTGACTATTCTATAACAGAGAGATAATGAGTGCATAGAGGTAAGATGTTCATGGTGAGTGGCAATGGTTAATGGTTCCCAAGGATACAGGCATAGGAAACATGGTTTTAGTGGTATGAGAAAAGGAATAGAGAACTCCAGTGTTAGCATTAAAAGGTAAGTGTATGAAAGTTGCAGGGTAATCATCTAGAAAGAAAGTATGCACAGTTCAGTCACCACAATGAGTGAAGACCAAGGACACTAAATATGACTGCCTACCAAGTGTCCAATGTAATAGAGGCAGGCTAAGTGAATGGTTTAGACTCAAAAAGAGGCTTTTGAAGATGCATTAATGAAGGAAGAATCCAATTCCATGCCCTAAGAGGACCTGATATCTTCAAACTCAATAAAAACATGTCCCATAAGTAGTGCCGATGATAATACAAGACACAATAATACAATGATGTTTCATTAAGGAAGCCTAATCTAGTTAATGTTTCACATTATGAATATCCTATCACAAAGCTGACTACATATGACAATGTATTTCCTTTGGTTGCAGTCAAGAAGGACAAGTGCTAGACTGATGGGGCAGATTAGATGACCTATGACAACAGTTAGGTTGGTTGAGAATCAATTATGTCTCGCAGTTCACTTTTTGGCAAAGCATTGTAAACTTGGAGAATTTTCTTTCTTTTCATTTCTGTGCATTGTAACTCAAATTTTTAGTCTTGTGATTGAAAATAAGCATTATTGTAATACTCTATTTCTAAGCATTTTTCAAGCAAGATAGATATTTCAGACTTGTGCAAGCTGTAAGAACACCTTTCTTTTAATAAAGTTTAGTGATTTTGCCTTCTCAATGGCTGTCTTTATATTGTGTGCAATTAATTGATGATTGATGTGTATTTTTGTGTTTTATGTTTAAATCCTCAAATATCAACCAATTAAAATGACTAAATATACTACTAATTAACATCAATTAATAATTAAATTGACTAAATATACTACCAATTGATAGAAATCATTAATAGTGAATAAATATGACTAAATATACTACCAATTGACAAAAATTAGTGAACAATGAATAAATATGACTAAATATACTACCAATTGATAGAAATCAGTGAACAATGAATAAATATGACTAAATATATGACCAGTGTTAAATTAGTGAATAAAAATGACTAAATATACTACCAAATTGATCAAAATGATGATTAAAATTAATGAATAAATACACTACCAATGGACATAAATCCCTGAATAAAAATGACTAGATAAGTGACCAGTTAACAACAATCAATGACTAAATTAATGACTAAATATATTAGTGAAAAAAATGACTAAATAAGTGACTAGATTACAACAATCAATGACTAAATATACTACCAAATTAATCAATCAAAATAACCAATAAATGACTAAAAATGGTTTAGTCATCAATTTGGTCGTGTTATAAATGACTGGCAATAAACTACTAATGGTCACGTGACCATGTTTGGTCATTTATAAACAGTTTTTAGTAATTTTTTTGTAATATATTGTTGTTTCTCTACTAGTGATGCACATCAATGTTATTCAAATTAAATTTTTGAGTTGAAACATATTCTAAAGAAGAATCAAATCAATTTACCTTCAACTATGTCGGGGGGTTCATATTCTTATTCTTCTTCATCTTCAAAGTCAGAGAAACAAAAAGGGTAAGCACTTGTTTTAGTTGTAGATTTTGAGTTAGGGAGATAGATTTTTATTCTGGAGCTTCACATCATATGGCTTCATCAAAGAGTATGTTTTCTTCATTTGAGACTTGTTCATCACCACATATCCTAACGGCCAACAAAATATATATGCATGTTTGTAGGAAAGGGTCTATTAACATGGATGAAGGATTGTTTAATAGTCCTTTGTGTACCTTCATTGTCAACCAATCCTTTCTATCTATTAGATCACACGTGGTGGAGAAAGGAAGAGTGTTGAGTTCACACCAGATTTTATGATTATTCAAGATTTGCATAGCAGAGATATTGTTGCAGTTGGGGAGGTAGATCATCAATCTTGAGTGTACACCTTCTCACATTTTTCTCTTGTTCCTTCAACTAATGTACACTCTCAAGAATCTAGTGTGAATACTTTTGAGGAGATAGATTATGGTCATTTTAATCTTGGTGTTCTTTCATCTATTTAGGTTCTAGAGACATGCGCTAACATTCCATCTCCTCCATCATCTCTTGTTGCTTCTACAGAGTCCAGTGTTGCTTCAGATGGGGCTTCCATTGATTTAGTGTAATAGGATCATCCTATTCTAGATACAACTGCTTGGGATGAGTACTTGATAGACATTGTAAGTTTGTTTTGTGAGTCCTATCTTACAAATTTGGAGGACACCATTGAGGACATTCATTTCCTCTTTAATGTTAGATCTTATGGAGTTGCATCATCTTCTTCAGATGTGTTGAGGGCACATTTAGACCCTCTTGTTCTTTATCTGCCTATTCATTTGTCATAGTTTTGCATTGGGTTGGAGATCCTTAAGTATCACTTGTAGGAGTTGTAGACACCTAAAAATGTCTTCACTAATTAACCATATTTTGACATCACCCCAATTAATTAATTAAATTTTTATTTAATTAATTGCACCATCCAAAACCTGATTATTCACCTTCTCTTCATCATTTCATCTTTTAAATTGAATTAATTTAATTAATTCAATGGTAAAGCACTTTACTAACATTAGCCCAATTAATTGAATAAATGTGCAAATATTTATTTGGTTAATTTCACCATTTCCCTAAACCTAATTAATTAGATAAATTATGTTTATCTAGTTAATTTAGCCTGCTAATTAGCCTACCCCTATTCTAGTTGATTAAATACCTATTATTTAATTAGCTAGTCTAACCTACCTATCCCCTAGACCTAAGATTAATTAAATGAACCCTTGTTTAATTAATCTTAACTCTTAATTAACCCATTCCCTAATTTACTATAGCCATATTAATAAACTATCACCTTGATTAGTTTGGTCAAACCGTGTTTAACACTTCTCCCCACATATCCCAAATAAAAAATGTCTTTATTCCATATAAGACAATTTTTTATTCCACTTGTCCTGAAATGCATTAATGGGCTCTTACAACACCTAACATGTCATATTTCTCATTTATGAGAAGTCTTCCCCAAATGAATTTAAAATTCATTTCTAATCCTCACCTCTTCCCCAAAAGAATTTAAAATTTCCTTTCTATTCCATCTCATCTAACCTTATTTAATACACACCCCTTCCCAAGGTGAATTAAAAATTCATCTTTATTCGCATCCCTCCATTTTTGTTGATTAAATCTAAGCCCTTCACCTCACATGCATCCTCATCCAGTGATCTCCACATTCAATCTCAACCCTTGGATCAAATCCCCCTTCAAAATGCCTATAAATAGAAGCTCTCCCAAGCCATTTAATCATGCAATCTTGAGTAGTGTTATAATGCCAAAATCATCTCCATCTTTCCATCTTTGAGCTAGGTTTTAGTGAGTTGCATTCTAGTTTGAGAGCATTTCACATAAGAAAGCCATGGGTAAAGCTAGAGAGTAAGGGTGCACTCTCTCAACCTTGTCAAGGAGAAGGATCACATTTTAAGGTATAACTTGTGTTTTTATTGCATTTAGTTTGTGTTTTTTACCTCATTTATTTTCCCCATCTTCATTTGGCATGCCCGGTGGGACCCCTAGGTCCTTATCTAACTTTTGTTGCTTGAGTTTTTGCAAGAAAGACGTGTTTTGTAGGTTTTGGCACTAAAGGCTCTCTGTTTGGTGCCATTTGGGCTCGTAGTGGCACCATTTCTTGGTTCCACGCCATCCTTCACTATTTTGGCGCTATTCTGGAATGACATTTAACATTTATCTTAAGGCTTGTGTTAGGTTTCAATGGTTTTCTTTGAGGTTTTGACAAGTTTTTAGGCTACTTTGTTCTCTGTTTTGATAGTAAACACAAAGAAATAGGGGGTTATAATGCCAAAATTAGTCTAGGGGAATATGCAAGGATTTTTTTATCTAACCCTAGCTTGTTTTGTGTGTTTTTGTCCTCTTTATCACCTTTCCTTTGGTCTTTTGAATTATACTTGGTAGGGGAAGAAACACTAACCTTGTTTGAGTTGAGATTTTTGAGACTAAAAGTGTTTTTTGAAGCTTTTTAGGGACACTGCCTTGCTTTGGCGCCTTCTCAACCCAGTTTGGCACTATTAGAGTTAGATATCAGGTAAACGTAGGTAAAACATGCATTGACGCCATCCATAGAATTATTACCATTTTGCTTTTCTGTGGCGCCATCCTAATTTTTTATTACTATCGGTCAAAGTATTTCTCTGTGAGTATAGTAGCACCATTTATTTGTTCTGTGGTGCCATCCCTGTTTGTGGTCACACTATTTTCTGTGCTAACATTGGGATCTATGTAGGTGTTTGACAGGGTTTTACAGGGAAAAAGAACGCTAGCTAAAGAACAAAATCAAAACTACTAACATTGCTTACAGGATTTTGATAGCTTAGAAACATTTACCTTTGTTGCACTAAAATGAACTTTGTGTGCTTAGCTTAGAAAACATTTACTTTTGGTGCACTTAAAATAAACTTTGTTTGCAACAAATGTAGGAACACTTCAATTTGGGTCATTAAAAAGAACTTAGATTTTGTTTGAAGTGTTTGGTGCACTTGCACTTTGTGTTAGTAGATCCCAAGGGATAGAATCGAAGTATCCTCTCCCCTCACCTTCATAAGGATCTTATGTGAAGAGCAATGATTCTATTCTCTTCTTTTTCATTTTCTTAGAGAGTCTTGCCTTAGTGGGAAAAGAGGTACTCACCCCAAGGGAACGACCTCAAGCAGTACTTTCATTTGGTCCACTATATAAAAGAGGATAAGGCTAAAGCCAAGTCTAACTGGTATTAGCGCTTATCATACAGTGCTAGTTTGAAAGGAGATGTACCTTGTGTATATGACACTCCTAGTATGATTGATGAGACAATTTATTGTCTCATCTATTAGCTAAATAAATGCATGTATTTTGCTTAATTAGTGCCATTGTATGTATTAATGTTATTACATATTTTACCTTGTAATCAACAATCAGTAGACTGAAGAATAAAATCAGTCAAGTTGAGACGCCAACAAACTTCCTAAAAAAGCATGAAAACAGGGAGTTAAAAAATGTAGTCTCAGTAAAATGGTGATATCTCCCTCATTTCTCAACAAAATCTAGAATTTAAAAATGATCTGGAAATATGGGAACAAGGGGAACAAAACCCAGAAACCTTTTGAGGAGATTCATCAAAATAAATATGCAGTTTGCGACTGAAACAAAATTGACGTGAAAAAAGGCAGCGAAATTAGATGAAGAAGATTTAGTTTTTCTCCCCAAAAATAGGATCTCAGATCCACATTCTTGGTGGATTGATTGAGAATAATAATTATATAAATTCATTGTAATCAAGGAATCAATTGGGAAGAGTTTTTTGAAATAATATAGTTCAGTCTTTTATCAGCTCTAGATAGTTCTAGATAGTTTCATTTCTTAGAAGTCTTTCAATTTCTTGTTCTTTACATTTCCAGTATTTGCCTTTACAAGTTTCTTAGGATAGATTTCATTCCAGTAATTTCATTTACAAGCTCTTAGATTAGGTTTGATTCCAGCAATTTATTTTCCAGCAAGTGTGTTTATTTCCAACAAAGTGTGTTTATTCTATTTGTAAAAAAAGAATGTCATGCAAATGATTTCTTCTCCCTCTTGCATATCGCGATGGACACCGCCTTGGATTGACATTTTTAATTAAATGATGAGGACTGCAATGAACCTCATCATTTTTGGTGCCGTTGCCGGGGAAAGGTGTCATTAGGGAGTTGTTGATCTGGTGGCAACAGGTCAAAAGAGAAAATTAGTTTGGCAAGTCTTTTTTTTAGGTTTATTATTTTAGAAACTCCCCCCCAAAACAACAGATCCAAAGGAAGAGGTTCTTTCATGCAAAGGTGACAGCTTTTGTGTAATCTCCTCTACTAGAGGACCATGACTTCAAGCCCCAACAAGAAAAAGATTATTGTTTGGACACATTCAAAGTCCAAGGAGGGCTGACCGATTAGATATTTGAAGGATAAGGAGCTGCATCCAATTATGCATGCAGCAAAATGTGAGGAAGGATTGCATGATCTTTCCAATCAGCCCATGCATCTAATCGAAGCTTATATTATGGAGAAGGATAACATTTCAAAGGAAGGTGAAGCATCCGAGTTCAAATATTCAGTCATCTTCTCATGGTTTTACTCTTCTTTCAAAATGTTGAATGCATGGATCCATCTTTTGAGAAAATGATGTTATTTTCCAAAACTAGTTAATGGTTTTGTGTAACCTATCTCTACATCAATAAGTAGAGTAGGATAGAGTAGGTTTCTTTTCTGCAAATAAGTGCTTTACACACATTATGTCTTCTTCTCCAAAGCTCAAAAACATGTATTTCTACATAAAAATTGCTCCCAAAAGCTTTTGCAGATTTCTTTTGGCATTTGGAGGCATTCTAGATCTCTCCATAGCTATCCATGGGCTCTATTTCCATCATTAGAACATTCTGGATCTCTTCGGAGCTGTTAAAGGAGGAAAAATAATTAGCTCTGGAGAGCTCCGAAGAGCCCCAGAGTAACTCAGAACCAACCATGGAGGAAAGGCAGCTAGCTCTAGATAGCTCCAGAGTGACTCAGAACATCTTCGGAGCATCTCTAATACACCTCTCAAAAAAATCTTTAGAGCAATTGCAAAAAAATGTGAAGAAATTAGCTCCAAAAGCTCACTATGAGTTGCAAGAGGACCTGCAACACTTCAGGTGTGGGGGAGATGATGAGACAATATTAGATAAATAAATGCATGTATTTTGCTTAATTAGTGCCATTGTATGTATTAATGTTATTACATATTTTACCTTGTAATCAACAATCAATAGACTGAAGAATAAAATCAGTCAAGTTAAAACGCCAACAAACTTCCTAAAAAGAAGCACGAAAATAGGGAGTTAAAAAACACAGTCTCAGTAAAATAGTAATATCTCCTTCATTTCTCAACAAAATCTAGAATTTCAAAATGATCTTGAAATCTGGGAACAAGGGGAACAAAACCGAGAAACCTTTTGAGAATATTCGTCACAATAAATGCGTAGTTTGCTACTGAAACAAAACTGGCGTGAAAAAAGGTAGCAAAATTAGATGAAGTAGATTTAGTTTTTCTCCCAAAAAATAGGATCTCAGATCCACATTCTTGGTGGATTGATTGAGAATAAGAATTCTATAAATTCATTGTAATCAAGGAATCAATTGGGAAGAGTTTTCTGAAATAATATAGTTTAGTCTTTTATCAGCTCTGGATAGCTCTAGATAGTTTTATTTCTTAGTAGTCTTTCAATTTCCTGTTCTTTACATTTCTAGTATTTCCCTTTACAAGTTTCTTAGGATAGATTTCATTCCAGCAATTTCATTTACAAGCTCTTAGATTAGGTTTGATTCCAGCAATTTATTTTCCAACAAAGTGTGTTTATTCTGTTTGTAGAAAAAAATGTCATTCAAATGATTTCTTCTCCCTCTTGCATATCACCATGGACACTGCCTTGGATTGACATTTTTAATTAAATGATGAGGACTTCAGCAGACCTCATCAATGACTAGTTAAATCCTTAAGTGGCTTGCTAGATGCTCGTAACGTGCCGGTCCCCCAAATATCCCCCACTAAACACCTTTGGTTAGAAGCTTACCCTTCTTCGACCTTGTGGCGATTTGTTCAAGGCAACAAGACACATAATCCTCTTAAGATTCTCACCATATGGATCCCTTGAGATGAGATGGAAATCCTTGGCTTAGCATAAGCTATACATAGCTTTCCAGGGAAAGGGTGGTTGCGTCATCCTTCCAGTGCAGGAGGCCCCTATCCATCCTCTCTCGAGAAGACAATATAATGGACACACTTAGTAATCAATGTGTTTGCATTTGAGTCAGAGATTCCAAGTTGTGGGCTTGATAAATTGCCATTCACCTTGATCTTAGGTAGCATAAGCATTGTCTTCAAGTGTTTTCAATTGTGCCCATACCCATGGAAATTTAGGACTTGAGGGGATTCTTGAACATAGACATCACGATTATACTTCACATCAAATATTGGCCATTGTATTCTCTTGTTTGGAGTGTTTGTATTGCTTGCCAAGAAACTACCATTGACATTATCTGAAACCACCGAGATCATTGAACCATTGAAACATTTGACACCTCCAAATCCATCATTTGACCTTCCAACTCCAAAGTTTGACACCTAAAATCTAAAATTTGCCAAAGTTTGCCAAAACTTTAGACCAAATCCAAGTAACTGTCTCACTTTGGCACCAAAACCTCTCTGTTTGGTGCCTAAAAATTCATCTGTGGTGCTATTTTCCTTGACGCCTTAACTCACTGTTTGGCACTATTTGTAAAATCCCTGGTGCCATTACTCTCATTTTTGGCACCTTATCCCTAGAATTTAACGCCATCTAGAGATCAAATTGCACACGTGCCTAAAGAGTTGTTTTGGAATCTTTGAGTCTTGCTTAATCATAATCTGTGGTTATCTTGTCAAAATCTACTGAAACCCTAGTCCACCTTTGACCATAGTCCACAACCATTTTGCCTAGAATTTAATCCATACACCTCCATTGTGACCTTAGAGAAAAATCATTTTAACTATTGGACCCTTCATCTCATTAATCACTAAGCTCAGCCCATCCATGCCATTTCCATATATAATCCAACCTAACTTTGCATTTTGATTTTCACTTTTTGGACCTTCACTTCATGCATTTCAAAATTTCATTTCAAACCCAACACTTCCTAATTCTATCCAAATCCTATTCATCAAAACCCAAAATCAAAATCACTCAACATCCAAATTATCAACCATACCCCAAATCAACCTTTGAGCAAAGAATTAAATCTAGATCTTATTATCCTTTTAACCATCCCATTTTGCTTGTTGGTCATTAGTCTATCTACAAGTAAAAGAATCATCCTCCTTTTACATAAGGTCATAAGTCTACCTTAAGTGAAATAAAACTTCCATTTTGTAACTCAAATATCTAGATTCATTTTTAGCTTACCCTTGATTTGAACATCTACCCCAAACATCATCAAATCATCCAAATCATCCAAATCTCCTAAGGTTTTCCTTGGTATATAATAATCCAAAATCCATTAATCATCTAAGGTCTCCCTTGGTTGATTGTTATCCAAACCATCTTAGAACAAATCACATCATCACCTACCTTGTTCTTATCACCTTCATCCTAAAAGCCTTCATATTCCCTATCCTCTCCTACCATCTCCTTTGGTCCAAAAGTTTTGAAAACCAAATTACCCATTGATCTTTGAGGTCCTAAACCTCCAAGGTTATTATCCATACATACCTTAGGTTTTAAACTTTTGAGATTTTAATCTCTAAAGCTAGGAACCTACCATACCACATCCCTATCACTGTTCACCCTTAAGGTTTAGAATTTTGAGATATCATCCTCTTAAAGCTAAACCTCTATTTGTCTCTCACCACACCTTCATCACCACCCCTCTTTGGTTCCAATAATTTAAATCTATTCTCTAAGGTGTCGATCTCCATCCATCCAATCAAATCCACATTCCAAAACCATTGCATGCCTGTGACAAGATCTCAAGACAAGAAGAACAAGGAAATGAATCATTTTAGAAACAATTTTGGCATAAGGATGCCATCAACTGACCAATACAATGCCCCCATGGTCCAACAAGTACCAACATATGATGCCAATGCTATGCTAAATCCCTACTCCATCCAACCACAAGCACCCCCATCTAACACCAACAATATCAATCAAGAGGTCCAAGATTTCACACAAGACACTGACTCGATGGACATACTCGATAGAGTCCTAAAGTCGAACCCCAATAGATATCATGATTTTCTCCTAAAAAATGGTGTCACCGTACCTAACATCGCCACTTCATCCCAACCATCTACATCCCATACCATCCCTAACACATCCCAAGCCTCCAATGTCACAACATCCACAATCCCTACAAACTCCAATGCCACAACATCTACAATCCCTACACACTCCAATGTTACCACATCCATGATCCCCACAAACATATCCACTACACCAAATATCTCGACCATATCAACATCCACAATCACCATATCCACACCACAAATTACTCTAAACATCCCCAACAACACCACACACCCTAACACTTCCACAAGTGCTCCCCAAATTGACGCTAACACCGTAGCTTTCATAACCCACTTATTCTCGCAACCACCCCACAACACATCCAACCCCTCATCAAATTTCACGTATGTACAAAATCCCATCTCACAAGTACTCATCACATCCTTCGCTCAAAACACACAACAAAATCCTAACCAAAACCAACAACTACCACCACACATTCTCCAACAACTCCTCGCATACCAACAACACCTCGCCTTTCAAAATCAAATTGCCCAAAACCAAACCTTACAACACCAAAATTTGCCTCAAAATCAAATTCCACCCCATCTCCAACAACTAATCCAAAATCAACAAACCTACATCCCACAACCACCACCCAATCAAGATTTAGCTAGCATTGCCCAAACATTAATCTAAAAAGTGGACGACATGCAACATGGAAACAACAGGAAGCAATATTCATTTGAGGATATTTGCCCCTATTTAGGGTAAAATTTGATGGTTTATTTACTCTAGGTTAAGTACCTTAATTTGACCGGTAAACATTGGGGATGACAAGTATCAAGCTTGTGAACAAGCTTCTAATCACTTTGCCTCACCTGTATGCTCGCGTGGTTATAGAACCTATGGCCCTAATCAAGATTTTATCAAGTATTGTACTTTCAACCAAGTAAAACCCTAATTATGCCTCAAATTAACAATATACAGAAACTAATGAAGTATCTAGTAAAACTGATCACAGAAGGGCAGAGGAGGGGTTTCAGAGACAGTGTACTTGGAATTCAAGGGTTACCTAGACTAGGATGCCTACCCCAATGTCTTGCAAATTCTTGAACAAGAAAACCTTCCACACAGGGTGTCTGAGACTGTCAAAAGGCTCCCAGATCCTGGATAAAACACCTGGTTGGACTTGGGTGCCCGCCCCAATGTCCTGCAAGTTTCAGAATCTAAAAATTTGAAAGTCTGTCGTGACTATACCCACAATACCCTTCTTTCTGTAGCTTCTTTTTGCTGGAACCTATGAAACACGATCTGCACATACAAAAGAAGGAAATTGTTGTGGCTATATAGGAGGTTGCCTCAGTCAAGCCCCGTCTTCGGTATTTCTACCTCAACAATAGCCAAAGGAAAAGATTTGCAGAAGTGTGTGCAAACCTAACAATGTGTTATGCATAAAATCAAACCCTAGATGTCTCAATCAAGGGAAGATCAACAACTTGCTTTGCATCAATAAACACATACAACTTCACCTCAAGGAGATGAAACAAATGAAGACTTGCATGAACAGGAAGGCAAATTAGCAATGTCTGCGGAGGATCTCCAAGCTTGCTGTTGGAGGCTTCAACCCTTCTCCCAATCATGCAAAGGGTGTACAAACCCTAGGAAGAGCAAGATAGACTCAAGATCTTGATTCCTAACCTTCATCCATTGTCTACAAGATAGCAAGTAAAGAATACTTTGAATAGCTTCAACAAGTCACTGATCTTCAATGGCAATTCCAGTAGAGTTTTGACATCAAGCTTGCATAAGAATTGTGTGTGATAAAATGATTTGCAAATGTCTTTTTATATCTAGCTTTAGGGAATTCAAATTTTGAAATAACATCTTGATATTGCATGAAAACTGAGAATTTGAAAATGAAATCCCGAGGCACTTGGCGGGAACCGACACCCCGCCAAAATTCAAAATCTCATGAAACCGGGGAGGACTAGGGCGCGGGCGCCCAAGTCCAAGCCCCCAATTTTAGCTCAGATCTGCATTTTTGGGGGTCCTAGGGACCCTAATCTCAAATCTCTTTTCAGGTTCTATCAATCAGTTACCTCAAAAAGTGAATAGACTGCTCCTAGACTAAGTCAATCAGGGTTTTGGGAAGGACAAAAAAGAAAAGGTTGAGAGGTCACCAAGAGTGAGGAGCTAAACTAAGGGAAATTGTACCTTTCCATACAGGAGGACAATTTCTGACATTACATTTAGCCCCCACTTTAGTGGCCATATGACACTACGTGCATATGCGACTAAAGGAAAGTAAATGCATTAATCATGAAAAGGATACCCAAAAGGATACTATAGAGGAAGCCGAAGAGTTGTCAATGAAGATGAAGAAGCCCCCAAGTTTGCAATCCTGCAAGACCACAAAGTTAGGAACCGTATCCTGCAAAGGAACACTTGTCAGAAAAATCAAAATCAAATCAACCTGCAACCACCACCAATGAGTCAGTATTAAAACACTAAAGGGGTTGAGTGATGAAACATGGTGAGGGAGGAAATCGAGGGGGATATATGCCCCCCCTTGTTTCTACTTGCTTAGTCTGAGAGTAGAAACACGGAGATATCCACACGTGTCGATTTCAAGGGAAATGTGTTATGAGGGTTATTTGAAGAAACAACGCTCACACACAACACATTGGGTAAGAAAGAGAGCGGAACCAAGATTCTAATGCAACAAACGACATGGAGATCGGAGTTTGACAGCTCAAGAAAAGGGCTCTAGAGTGAAAGAGTGTGCTTTTGCACCTAGTTAGGGATAGGATTTCTCACTCACTTACTTTATGTAAAAGGAGTTGTTACTTATCACTTAACTCATTCTTGTTTCTTGCTATTGCAGAGAGAGAGGGAGAATAGGAGAACGACCATGCTGAGCCGATGTCCATACCATCCATTGCGACTGGAGATGCTCCGAGCTTGAGTGGCAGAGAGATGCTTTGAGGCCGAGGTAGGGTCCTGATTCCATCCTTCTGTCATCTTTCGTCATAATTTTTTTTACATTTATCAATGTCTGTGCCAGGAGGGGAAGGTGGACATGGTTCCCAGATAGGGGCGCCCGGGTCCACTTAGGGCGCTAGAGTCTCTTTGGGGCACCCTAGTCCCACAGGGGCGCTAGTGTCCTGTTGGAACCTAAAAATTCTTAACATTTTTTGCAAAATTTTTAGATCCCCATATAAAAAATATAGTTTCAACACTCAGAAATTCATTTATAAAATCTATATTGACATAATGAAAATAATTATTGAATATAAGTTCCACGCAAGAAAGCAGATGATCTAGAGTAGTTGATACCAAAGCTTGTTGAGATTAATAGTTATCTGGTAAGAGGGTTTTGATTGTTTTGAAGCATGTTGCGTTAACTGCCTCTCGTGAATGAGGCAAGTCTAATTCTTTAGGCCTTATTATTGCTGGGGCAATCTACAAGCAGCATTGACAAACAATATAGTACATTTAGCCACAAGATTATCAAAAGCTTTCTCAAATGGAATTACTAGTCATTGATGAAACTACTGCAATTCCATTGCCAACAGTAAAAACTCTACTTGGCACGTATCTTGTATTTTTGTGTTCAACTATCAATGACTATAAGGCACTGGATCTTATTCAACAGTTGTAGGAGCAAAGTCAGCAAGCAAGGAATACTGACAATGGATCTATATTAGGCAGAGTATTCAGAAAAGTGGATCTGGATAAGCCTATAAGATATTCTCTAGGTGACCCTATTGAATCTTGGCTTCATAAGTTGCTACGTTTAGATGCTGCAAACTATATTCCTAATATTGATGGGAGACTTCTGCACCCAACTAATGTTTATTTGGAGGGACAGATAACAAAACATTCAGTGTTAAAGAGTTTGAGTGATGGCTACCAGCCCTCTGGAGATCAAATACCCTGGAAGGTTTCAGAACAATTTCAGAATTTAGATTTCCCAAGTCTTTCTAGTGCCTGAATTGTTCGAATAACTATTCACCCAAATGTTATTAGGGCTGGGTATGGATCAGTTGCAATGGAGCTCCTTACAAGAGATTAATTGAAGGAGCAATTGATACAACCAATATCTCAAAAAACTAGCTCTTATTTAAAGTGAACTACAATACATTGAGGTAACCACCTTGGATGAATACATGATATTGCTTGCATCAGAAAGGATTTCAAACCCAGCTTGAATGTAAATTGTAGAACATACCCATCTAGAAAAATCATAAACATGCCAGCCGGATCAGGACGGTTAGATCATTAAAAATGTGGCAAAGACCTCATACAGGAAATATGAACAAAGCATGACCTCTAAAAGGCCACAGAGTGGAGAATGACATCCATCGTGAGGAAGAGCCTACAAGAATGAGAGCTCCAGAAAAGGATTATGATAGCCAATAAAAGTTTTGAATGTTTGCCCTTATTTGGAGAGGATTGATAGTATCATTGTAGTGAAACTGGCCATCACATACCCTACGAATGCATTGAAGTCCAGAATAACTTCAAAGAAGTCAACAAGGAAATTTTTTTGGAAAGAATAGTTACGATATGAAAGATGCAACTCAGGAAGGGATTAGCACTGGATATAAAATGTAAAATTACAAAATCCACAAACTTGGAGAAACAAGCCTCTTAGTCAAGGTACATCTCAATACAATGGCACAACTTTTATAAGTATGACACATGTCTAAATCAAAGCACAAGTTCAAATACGCAAAGCTGTGGGGTGGATCCATCGGGAACATGTGCAAAGAAGAGGATTTTATTGAGTATTTGGTGAGAATGTTGACGAAATTTGAGACAAAGAGTAACAGGGTAAAGGGGCTGAGCTTTTACACAAAGAGGCCATGGATCCTGGCCAGTCTCCACAATGGGGTGATTTAGTTATGGGACTCCCATATGGGAACCCTCATTGATTGATTTGATGAGCATGATGGACCTGTTAGAGGAGTGCATTTTCACAAGTCTCAACCTTTGTTTGTCTCTGGAGGCGATGACTACAAGATCAAAGTGTGGAATTACAAGATATGCCGATGCCTTTTTACACTACTAGGGCATCTTGATTACATTAGGATAGTGCAGTTTCATAATGAGTATCCATGGATTGTGAGCGCAAGTGATGATCAGACAATAAGGATATGGAATTGGCAATTGAGAACCTGTATATCTATACTCATTGGCCACAATCATTATGTCACATGTGCTTCCTTTCATCCCAAGGAGGATTTGGTTGTGTCAGCCTCATTGGATTAGACTGTTTAGGTGTGGGATATTGGTTCTCTCAGGAAGAAAACCATTTCCCTAGCTGATGACATCTTAAGGTTAACTCAAATGAACACCGATCTATTTGGAGGGGGTGATACTATTGTCAAATATGTTTTGGAAGGTCATGATCGGGGAGTGAACTGGGCTGCATTTCATCCTAGCTTGCCATTAATTATGTCAGGAGCAGATGATCTCCAAGTGAAGCTCTGGCGAATGAATAATACAAAAGGTGCAAAGATGGAGATGCACTCAAGGATCTTCTGGATGTAAATTCTATTTCAAAGAATTCAATCATACAGAACAAACATAATGAGCTAAGTTTACAACTCTTGAAGTAAATAATGTATAGGACTTTAACAATGATGAATGCCGCCTATATGAAATGGATTGAAATTCACTTTGCTGTGATGTTTACCCTTTTGCATATCATTCTCGTTGTAGGGCTTATCCGCTTGGAGGTGCATGGTACTGTCCAGAATGCACAGTAAAGAAAATTGATATCTTGGAATTTATAACATTGGTGGGACTTTATAATATTGGTGAGACACCGTATTGTATCTCTTCTATAAGCTGAAGAACCGGTAGTATGATTTAAATATTGTCCTTCGATTGATAAGATATATAAAGTTATGGGAGATAAAAGTGGTGAAATTTGCGGGGAGGGCTGAAGAAAATGACAAATAAAACTGAGCAAAAAACCCTAAATCATGAAAGAAGGATATATTGGCCAGACATACATAATCGGTGAAAAATCTCCAAGTCTCCCCGACCTCATATGTCACATCGATGAGCAAAATATTAAAATGAACCTATCGGGATAACATGCAGTCATTGGTAGAAGTCATATCATAGTTTCCCCAATACCCCGATGTTGTGAGCCCGAGTATTGCATAAAATAGGTAATGAGATAAAATAATGGAAATCGAGAGATAAAATCACAAGGAAGTAAGCATCTACTTTGATGAACTCTTGATATAAAACAAAGTTGCAAAGCACATTCACTTGAGTATGAGGGAGGGGTTATAAGATGATAAATATGCTAAGAGAGATTTTATTTGAGAATATCTTTACTCAGAGTAAAACATTTTTTAGAAGAGTTGATCAAAATAAGTAATTATTTTTACCTAAAGAATATTTTCATTGTGTGAAAATAAAAGTCTGGTAACACATATTCACCCAATAGGTTAAAAGGGGAATTATTTTTACCCAAATGAATTCTTCTTGTCAAACAAAGGTAAAAACATACAGAGAAGCATAATTGAGAGATGGATTAAAGTATTGAGAAGTACTTTATTTCTCACTGAGTTTAATTAATTTTATCCATGAGAAATAATTAAACAAAAAGCTGCAACCGAAGTGCCAGATGAAGGGTCACAACCCTAGAAAATGTGATGTATATAAGGAGGAAATCATCCAATCATAAAAGGGGTAGTAATAGGATCAGAATCAATAGTAGTAGTAGGATAGAAGACATGATCACCAATAGAGGATAGATTACATCCATTCACCCATCCATTCCATCTCAGAAAATATTGTCATGCATATTATTTGAAGTATAATGGAGCAGAATATTTTCATGTGGTAATTTTACTTCCAGTGTTCAACTATTGTGTTTAAATCAAATCTTAAAGGTTATTGTATTGTCTCCAGAGTGGTTTTCCTTTATTATTTGAATATATAATTCGTCAGAACACATTTGCTGTTGCTGTGGGATTTTGTGATTGGTTTCATACTTCGAGTGAATTAAATTCCTTTCAAGTAATTTGACTTAATTGGTTCCATGAGATTAAAATCCTTTTGAGATGATTATTTTGATTGGTTTCTCTCAAAGTTAAGAATTAAATATCCTTTCATGACGTCACAGTAATATTGGAGAATATCATTGGGATTAGTAAGAAGAGTACTGTAACTGACAAATTTGCACATTTGCACAAGGTGCAGACACCTCAAGTGCCCAACTGTTAGAGTTAAGATTAGGAGTGAGTTAACCAATCATACATATCTGGATCCATTATTCATCCTTTAACCATTGAATCGATTAGCCCAATAGATTTAGACACTAGTCTTACTCATTTCATTTGTTTTGCCTTGATATTGCTTATACAATTTATACCAAGTTAGAACTATACCAATTCCTTTTTAGAATTCTATAAGATTCCATTGAATTAGAAGTAATTAGCAAGATTTCATTTATTCCACACCCTTTGCCACTGTGGATAGATCCATCAACTCAAACATATTCATTCAATCTACTTTAGCTCTCAAGGTACACCCACCTAGGTTTAGCAGAGCCTAAAGTGCAGGGAGTCATCAACCCTATAGGTTAACTCCATTTCATTAGTTTAAAAATGTTGCAAATCTAAGCATAGAGCTTAGCATCCTCTTAGGATTTGTAACCTGCATTTTTGAGACCTAACATGTCCCTCTGGGGCATCCTAGTCTTCCTGGGGCGCCCTGGTCCTTAGAGGACATAGGCCCTAGGCTCAGGCACTCTATTCAGTTTTTGATAGCTTATTTTGGTTTCTAGCGGGGATTCTGATACTCTTGTTTGTTTTCTGATCTGTAGGATGTCCCTGAGATGCGTGAGCACACAGGCGGTCATCTGATGGCACTTCTGCGAGAGCACACTAGCACTTTGATTGCCGCAGAGAGAGAGAACTTACAAACAGTGGGCCTATGGTGGATGTTTGAGATGCCCACAATCAGATTCCATTGCGCGATGCTTATGGTACTGATGGAGAGATGGGATGCAGATACCTCCACATTCCATTTACCAACTAGCGAGTTACCATCACAATGAAGGATGCATTCAGGATCCTTCGACTGCCTATCTGAGGAGAGACCTGTTGATCATGATGTTAGTCATAAACAAACATAGAATAAAAGTACACATGAACCTTTATTCATCTTGAAAGATATGATGAATTCAAACAATTCATGATCTCAAGTCTTCGTTGATTAGGTCTTAATCTCCTGACGTTACTCAGTGGTTGATGTGTGTTGCTGTTAATCATTCAGGGGCCTTACATTCTTCTGTAATTTCTACAAAGTTCATCAATATTTCTCCAAATATCCTGTTCTTTATATCTGCCCTGCACAAATCTCCAAATTATTTTACCTCTGCACTATGAATTCACTCAAATAATGTGCCTACAGGTTGATATTTGCATGATTTCTACCATTACTTGCAATTCTTTGCATGATATTTTCAACACTACATGCATTTAGCTCAAATATGCTAATAATATTTAGTTATCTACGAGATGTCAGCATATTTCATGTTACTTGCTTCTGATTATCTGTTGTTTGCAATTATGATGGTGAATTATTTTGAAATTAAAAGAAATGTAAATGAATACTTCAAATTTGGTGAATCTTAGCTATTGAACCACATACATACCAGATACAGTCACGAGGAGAAGAAATCAAACCATATTTTCACCAGGATGTTCCACAGCTAGATACAGATGATGCTAACTTCAAAGGAAAAGGAATGAAGACAACACATACAGGCTGATAAGCACTCCAAGGGACGCAGCAAATCAAAGCATGTATCAAGAATTCAAACACTGATTACTCAAGATTTATGATGATTTGTAATCAAATGGTCTTCTCTTTCATTAAGTATGCAATGATATGTATTCTTGCAATAACTTTGAAATAGGCCCTGATATTTCAGCAGTCAAATTTCAATTAAGCTTCTAAATACTCAAATTATCATATCCCTACACCTTTTATAGAATAAGGTGAGGGAACGGTTACAAATGACCTATGGTCGGGATTTATCTATTAAGATCAACAGTCTAGATGAATAGCACGTGCCTGCCAGTTGGAAACTACACAGCGGGCATAGAATATTCCAACATCTTTGACCTAGTCCATCCTCCAGCTAACAAATAGCACATTTGACAATATCCTCCTCAGATCTAGTTCAGGTTACCTCTGCATGCAACTCTGTAACTTGTATCTTTGTAAATTTTGCCATTTCCCGTGCAAACTTCACCTTCTGATACGCCCTCGCCACTTTGTCATTTTCCAGATATCTGCACACCTGATAACAGACATAAGGATTAAGCATCATCATCATTAAAAACTTTAGCAGGAAAATAAACATTTAAATCAGGCTTAGAATATGCAAATGCAGATAATTAGATGATGAATCTGTGAACAATCGCATACAAAATGCATATATGACGCTAAAATTAGTCGAGTCAACCATTGTTGACCAAAATCATGCTATCAGGCCCTAAAATGGCTTCAATATCTGATCAGGTCCAGGGTCATTTGAGTGATTTTTGATAAAAATATCAAAAATATGATTTCTGGTATTTTCTACATCTTGGTAAATTGCATTTTTAGAGGCCTTAGGAGCAGAATTAGGGCTCAAGACTTTTAAGCCTAAGCGACTGAGCAACTCAAACTAGATAACCAGTTTATCTTTCCAATGAGTCCAAAAAGTTTAAATTCCGATAAAGTAGCTAGGAGTTATGACCCTGCCAAGGAGAAGATCAAAAAATTCCTAATTTTTTGAGTTTCTGTGAGTTTTTTGCAAATAGTTTCACCTTCCGGTAGCTCTTTTGTATTCCAAGGGTAATGTGACCCTTCATATGATATGCAGGCCTTACATTTTCAGCTATCGCATGCATAAGATCATGCATATGCAATACATGCGCTTTTGTTCACTAAATTCCATTGAAAGAAACTATCGGGTCCGGGCATGCACATTAGTTAATATGAGGGATATTAACTAATATGACTCTCTTCATAGATCGGGATATGATGATGATATCATCATGGACGGGCTTCGTTAAAATGTGAAAGGCTGACGTCATGGTCATACTGAAGGAAATCGGGATGTTAAGAAATATGACCCTGATATTGAGGATTATCACCCTCTAAATAAGATGATGTCACAATCATGTCGAGCTTTTTATATCGGGTCAGAATGACGTCACCGTCATGTTAGGAAAGATCAGTCATATTAGAAAAGATGACGGATGTTAGAGAATAGACGAGCTTCGGATGTCAATCTGATTGATGATGTCATTGTCATATCAGGTCCTTTGTGAAATGGGATAAGCTGATGTCATCATCATGTTAACGAAGATGAGTCATATTAATGAATGTGACCCCCTTTCGAAAGATCAGGATGACATCACCATCATGTTATTTAAAAGGGTGATCGTTGGATACGTACCTCCGCGAGGTAAAAAGGATGATGATGTCACCGTCAGGGTGATTTCCTGATTTCTTTGTTCATTGGGATTGGATGATGTCATCAGCATATTGGCACTGGGGTGATGTTCTGCGGTAGGGTGATATTTGAAATATTGGGTGATATTCGCAAGATCAGGTGATATTCGAAATATCGGGTGATATTCGAAAGATCGGGTGATATTTCAAAATATGACCCCCGTAAAATATATGAAGTTGTCTGACGGGTAAATACCACTATCACATAAAATTGACATCCGGAGTTTCGGACCAAATGATTATCGGGTGATAAACTGGCATCGGGGTGCTCTTATAATATCAGGGTGATACTTGTAATATCAGGGTGATATTACACAAGGTGACTGATGTTTGGAATATGACCCCCCCTCTCGGATATCAGGTTTGACTAGAACTTTGACTGGCCATAACTTTCTCATTAGGCTGAATTTTAGGGTGATGTAAAAGGCAAACCTACCTAGAATTTTACACTCTTTCCGATCATGAGGTTTTTGATATGAAATATTAACTTTGACGAACTGACCTCATCATGATGACTTACCCAGCTCCCTTATGTAGGGTCATCTGCATAACCTACTTTTACCAGACTGTCGAAGAGCAAAAAACAATGCAAGCCAAAGCAGCAAAAAGTTGGGTCCCTGTTTTGTCAAGTCAAAATGAGGCGTGTTGTGTAACCACACAACAACTTGCCACCAAAGAAAACAACCAAATTCCAATGATTCAAGTGAGGTGATCCCATTCATATACAGTATTCTAACTCTTTCTAAGTATAAGCATCATAATCTTTTTGTATGACAAAGTTTTCATCATGGCAACAATGCTAATAAAGGATCAGGTGTGTGCAAATGATTAATTATCCTCATCTTGAAAGCAAGTTGAAAACATGAGTAACTGATGTTAAGATACATAGTTTGGGAGCATCCCTCATAGCCAACCTGGATAGAGCCTTGCTGCCAGCAGGCGTCCATAGCCCCGGCAAGGTTATCTATACAATTCCCCTAAGTAGAGCCCCACTGCCAGTAGGCGTCTATAGCCCCGGTAGAGTTACTTAGATGGCCTAATTTTATTTCTTTTTCTTATTTTTCAATATTTTATATTCTATATATCTTATGTCATCATGTAAGTTTAGTATGCAAGGTATGGTCACTTGCTGATTTAGGTTGGAGATTGTATTGGTAGGAAGGGAGTCCCTTTAGATTTTTCACTTAACACCTATACTTGTGTGTTCAACAAACCCAAGGCTGCTAGGTAAGTCATTGTGAAAGAGTCACTTTGGTCAAGAAAAGGCACCCTGATGAAAAGATATCACAGACTTGATCACAAGTACTTCTCAGAATGAATCATAACCTATATATGAATTTGTTCTCATCACATGAATCTTAACAATTTAGTTATTTTCTTAGGGTGATGAGCTGCATCATCTTGACTAACCAAAACAGAACTCAACAAGCAAACAAACAAAAGCAAATACACTAAGCAAACTGTACAAACAACTAACTACAAAAGGAAACAACAGAAAACAAAACAAGAAAGCAAGGAAAGAAACAAGACAACTACTCTACCAAACTATATACAAACCCCACAAGGCAAATAAAACCCAGGAGAAGACCCAAAGACACCTGTATTTGCATACTTCCTTAAATTGTGCAGGAGCATCAGGGCACTAGTTATGGTTCTAATCCTAGCAAATTCATCATTGTATTCTGAAAAATATTCTTGTATTCTAAATTCATTGTGTTTAATAGAATAACCTCTGATTATCAGCAACTGAGGAAGCTCATCATGTTCATGATTAATCCATATGCATGTCTTATCTCCTGAATTTCCATAATAAAAATAGTATTCAACACTATTCACTGTGGAAAGGAGAAATACAACCTGATGTATTTATGATCCTATTGAATATGCTTCTTCATTGACAACTGGTCCTCCATTTGACTTTGCATTCTCATTGCTCAGCTCAGTGTCTAGTCTCACTTCAAATTGAAGGATGTGACTCCTGAAGTATTAATCCTTCATCTTTATCCAGCTTTGTCTCCTCATTCTGGATGTATGTCTGATTCTTGACTTCAGGAAGCACCTCACTGTTTTCTTTAATTTTCTGCACATCAGCATCTAAATGAGTATCTTCATAACCTGATATACAGAAATTTATCATTTCTAAATCATTTAACTGTAAAGGTGAAACAACTTTCAATTGATAGAAATACTCCCCCATTTCATTTTCTAAATGACATTGGATTGGAATCTGATTATGCACAACAATTCCAAAGCTTTCTGCATCTTCAACTTTCATGAATTGTTCGTCAAATAACTCACATTTTCCATCCAGTAAGGTATCTAGTTCCATTGACCTGTAACATTCTTGCATTTGATCATTCAATTTAAAGGAGTCAACTATGAAATCAAGATTCACTTTCTTTTCTATGACTCCATTAGTTGCTATCATGGGAACTTCATCAGTAGTAATGCATTTAAATTCTTCCACCTGTCTCCATTCCTTTTTACCATAAAATGACTCAAGGAAATATGTTTCACTATCCTTATCAAAAGTATTAGGATCAGGATCAAAGACTTTATCCTGACAAATGGTTTCTTCTTCACAATTTTCAAAAGATTCATACCTGCACTCTGCCTCACCCTTATCATAAAGTAGAGAACTCCTATCAATCTCACCATAGAATGACTCAAGGAAAGATGTTCCCTCTTCTTTACCTTCTAGAACCGATTCAGCTATTGTATTTTCTAAACAACTCATCATTAGGGGTGTTTCTTCTCTTTGCTGTCCCAGAATTCGAGTCTTCTCCAACATGACCAAGCAAGCATCACAACCCCTTTCTGAATGCTCTTCGTCATGTAATCTGCACCAACTTTCAATCAGGACATCGTCAGTGGATAAACCTAATATTTGACTACACTGTATATTTCTAGACAAGTATAATTCAAAATCTTTAAAGCAGTCCACTTCAGTGTCTAGACAACTAATAACTTCTGGTGTTGCATCTGCTTGTTGCTCCAGAATTTCTTCATTTTCCTGCCAGGCTTAAGCCCTGAACACATCTATAAAGAATATTATTCCTTTCAAATATAGATCCAACCTTATAAGAAAAGTTAGACAATTAATTTCACCGTGTTCTACAGTCTGGTGTATCCTGCAACAACTGGATAAACCAAAGTTAGATAAACTTTGAGGATAAAGCTGCCTATTCAAAGTTTCCTGAAATAAAGGAATGTTGACTTGACAATTATTTTCATATGCATCCATAGAAATGAGACTCTATTTTCAATTTTTTTTTAGGATTTTGAAATCTTAATGAGATCTATCATATCTCAGAATAAAACTTGAAGGTTCAGAAAATGTTGGCCAAATCTTTGAAGCTTTGAGCTAGATCTTTGCAAAGATACAGTCAAAACCTCTCAGATAAGAGATATTTCCAGACATTAACCTCAAATGATGAAATATTTGCAGAAAATCCACAGCTTCCTTGTCAAGGCCCTCCTTCTAGCGCCAATTTATGTTGATCATGATGTTAGTCATAAACAAACATAGAATAAAAGTACACATGAACCTTTATTCATCTTGAAAGATACGATGAATTCAAAGAATTCATGATCTCAAGTCTCCGTTGATTAGGTCTTAATCTTCTGACGTTACTCAATGGTTGATGTGTGTTGCTGTTAATCATTCAGGGGCCTTACGTTCTTCAGTAATTTCTACAAAGTTCATCAATATTTCTCCAAATATCCTATTCTTTATATCTGCCCTGCATAAATCTGCAAATTATTTTACCTCTGCATTATGAATTCACTCAAATAATGTGCATACAGGTTGATATTTGCATGATTTCTACCATTACTTGCAATTCTTTGCATGATATTTTCAACACTACATGTATTTAGCTCAAATATGCTAATAATATTTAGTTATCTATGAGATGTCAACATATTTCATGTTACTTGCTTTTGATTATCTGTTATTTGCAATTATGATGGTGAATTATTCTGAAATTAAAAGAAATGTAAATGAATACTTCAAATTTGGTGAATCTTAGCTATTGAACCAAATACATACTAGATACAGTCATGAGGAGAAGAAATCAAACCATATTTTCACCAGGATGTTCCACAGCTAGATACAGATGATGCTAACTTCAATGGAAAAGGAATGAAGACAACACATACAGGCTGATAAGCATCCAAGGAACGCAACAAATCAAAGCATGTATCAAGAATTCAAACACTGATTACTCAGGATTTATGATGATTTGTAATCAAATGGTCTTCTCTTTCATTAAGTATGCAATGATATGTATGCTTACAATAACTTTGAAATAGGCCCTGATATTTCAGCAGTCAAATTTCAATTAAGCTTCTGAATGCTCAAATTATCATATCCCTACACCTTTTATAGAATAAGGTGAGGGAACGGTTACAAATGACCTACGGTCGGGATTTATCTATTAAGATCAATAGTCCAGATGAATAGCACGTGCCTGCTAGTTGGAAACTACATAGTTGACATAGAATATTCCAGCATCTTTGACCTAGTCCATCCTCCAGCTAACAAATAGCACATTTGACAATATCCTCCTCAGCTCTGGTTCATGTTACCTCTGCATGCAACTCTATAACTTTTATCTTTGTAAATTTTACCATTTCTCACGCAAACTTCACCTTCTGATACGCCCTCGCCACTTTGTCATTTTCCAGATATCTGCGCACCTGATAACAGACATAAGGATTAAGCATCATCATCATTAAAAACTTTAGCAGGAAAATAAACATTTAAATCGGGCTTAGAATATGCAAACGCAGATAATCAGACGATGAATCCATGAACAATTGCATACAAAATGCATATATGACGCTAAAATTAGTCGAGTCAACCATCATTGACCAAAATCATGCTATCAGGCCATAAAATGGCTTCAATATCTGATCAGGTCCAGGGTCATTTGAGTGATTTTTGATAAAAATATCGAAAATATGATTTCTGGTATTTTCTACATCTTGGTAAATAGCATTTTCGGAGGCCTTTAGAGCGGAATTAGGGCTCAAGACTTCTAAGCCTAAGCGACCGAGCAACTCAAACTAGATAACCAGTTTATCTTTCCAATGAGTCCAAAACGTTTAAATTCTGATAAAATAGCTAGGAGTTATGACCCTGCCAAGGAGAAGATCAAAAATTTCCTAATTTTTTGAGTTTCTGTGAATTTTTTGCAAATAGTTTCACCTTCTGGTAGCTCTTTTGTATTCCAAGGGTAATGTGACCCTTCATATGATATGTAGGCCTTACATTTTTAGTTATCGCATGCATAAGATCATGCATATGCAATACATGCGCTTTTGTTCACTAAATTCCATTGAATGAAACTATCGGGTCCGGGCATGCACATTAGTTAATATGAGGGATATTAACTAATATGACTCTCTTCATAGATCGAGATATGATGATGATGTCATCATCATGGACTGGCTTCATTAAAATGTGAAAGGCTGACGTCATGGTCATACTGAAGGAAATTAGGATGTTAAGAAATATGACCCTGATATTGAGGAATATCACCCTCCGAATAAGATGACATCACAGTCATGTCGAGCTTTTTATATCGGGTCAAAATGACGTCACCGTCATGTTAGGAAAGATCAGTCATATTAGAAAAGATGACGGATGTTAGAGAATAGACGAGCTTCAGATGTCAAGTCGATTGATGATGTCATCGTCATATCAGGTCCTTTGTGAAATGGGATAAGCTGACGTCATCGTCATGTTAACGAAGATGAGTCATATTAACGAATGTGACCCCCTTTCGAGAGATCAGGATGACGTCACCATCATGTTATTTAAAAGGGTGATCATTGGATACGTACCTCCGCGAGGTAAAAAGGATGATGACGTCATCGTCAGGGTGATTTCTTGATTTCTTTGTTCATTGGGATTGGATGACGTCATCGGCATATTGGCACTGGGGTGATATTCTGTGGCAGGGTGATATTTGAAATATCGGGTGATATTCACAAGATCAGGTGATATTCGAAATATCGGGTGAAATTCAAAAGATCGGGTGATATTTCAAAAGATCGGGTGATATTTCAAAATAAGACCCCCACAAAATATATGAAGCTGTCTGACGGGTAAATACCACTATCACGTAAAATTGACGTCCGGAGTTTCAGACCAAATGATTATCGGGTGATAAATTGGCATCGGGGTGCTCTTATAATATCAGGGTGATACTTGTAATATCAGGGTGATATTACACAAGGTGACTGATGTTTGGAATATGACGCCCCCTCTCGGATATCAGGTTTGACTAGAACTTTGACTGGCCATAACTTTCTCATTAGGTCAAATTTCAGGGTGATGTAAAAGGCAAACCTGCCTAGAATTTTACACTCTTTCCGATCACGAGGTTTTTGATATGAAATATTAACTTTGACAAACTGACCTCATCATGATGACTTACCCAGCTCCCTTATGCAGGGTCATCTGCATGACCTACTTTTACCAGACACTGAAGAGCAAAAAAAATAACGCAAGCCAAAGCAGCAAAAAGTTGGGTCCTTGTTTTGTCAAGTCAAAATGGGGTGTGTTGTGTAACCACACAACAAGACCGTGAGGGTTGTTGGACATCGCTCAGAGGAGTATACTCGCGAGAGTCAGCTGTATTGCTTGGGTCACATTGTTTGACAGGCAGAGCGAGGACAAATTCAGCTCTAGTTGCTAGAGCAGGGATGTAGAGACATTCCCTTACTACGGAGGATCATGATTGTCATAGTCGCATTAGCCATCATACCAGATGGATGAGGCACTCACCTTCATGGGGGTCTCATTCATATTATCAGAGCGATGGAGGCGCATCAGATTGTCTACGCATGGGGGCGCAGTATGCTTGCCCACCTATATCACGACTTAGGGTGATATGTCCACTATGAGATACAGAGTCTGATGGTCTGCACATTGTTACAGGTTTGGGCGTTTGAGCACATCAGGGGCACATGATTGATGGGTTTTCCTACAGAGGTAGTGTTCACCCATCTGTGCGTCTATGCCTACCTGCTAGTCAGGTGTTGGAGGCACAACAATCTGTTATACTAAAGAGTAGTATTTGACAAATTACAGCCTGGTGACATCATCTGGAGACCATATCGTGGCTTCATTAGATGGCCTGGTGAGTAGAGGCAATTAGCTTAGATGTAGAGTGATCAGATGATGGCCGGTTACCTTGATCATGCTGTATCTTGGTTCTACTATGACAGGGTCGCATGATAGTTCAGACAAGTACAAGATGTTCTTGCAGTTCGTCTGAGCTATGGACGCGTAGCTCAGACTGCAGTTAGAGCCAATACTATCTAACGATCGACTATAGCAGACATACCACTTAGCGATGACGAGGGTCCTGAGGATGCAGAGCTGGTATCAGGTGCAGATGATGTCAGGTGTACCCAAGTATATCAAACTTGGTGGCACATAGCACGACCTCCACCTATCTTTCCACCCGGGCACCCTACAGGGGATGTCCAACCTTGGGCCCGTCACGCTAGTGACACAGGAGTGGAGGACAACGTCAGTGACTTCGCGAGATACTATGACCTCAAGGAGGGTATGGAGGAGGATGAGGATGAGTCCAAGGAGGTCCATCACAGTACGTCTTTAGAGCGAGATCGCAACAGAGCCAGCAGGAGGCAGACACTAACGTGGAGACCGAGTCGAGACCACGGTCCAAGCCTCGTGGTCCTACCCCCGCAGATGATGCGAGGCCTAGTCAGACAGAATGAGGGGAGAGTAGTAGGTCTATGCCCCCGACTGCAGATCAAACAACGCAGTTCATCACACCATTGGCGATCCGCAATCCATCCCAACGAGATAGAGATCTAGATAAGGTTTGATTTACTGTTTTATGTTTTGGTATAGTTTATTATTTATGATTTTTATATGGGAGCCTAACATCTATCTCATTCTTTGTTTTGCAGTTGGGACAGATGCATGGTGAGACTTTGTGAGTCATGTCATAGGAGACATATTACCGACAGAGGCCTCAGAGTAGTGGGTGCAGGCAGATCATTGCCAAGATCATTTGCTAGGTGACATGCTGAGTTATTTATGCATGTCGTCAGATACAGGACTGCTACAGAGGCCATGCTAGAGCAGTCTGCACAAGAGAGAGAGGAGTTTGGACAGAGAGCTGAGTGTGCTGAGGCTGAGCTCAGGGCACAGTGAGAGCAGACAATAGTGGTTCCTACATCAGAGGGAGAGCCAGCTGTCGGTGAGTTCTTACTGCTGGAGGTCTAGCAGGCAAGAGCTGATAGAGACAAGGTTCAGGCTGAGAGAGACTGGTACTAGAGGATGTACCAGGAGGCACATGAGTAGATGATAGAGATGAGAGGTGAGATCAGGGGGTTACAATCATGAAGTGTCTCTAGGAGTCATTCACGATCTGTAGCCATGCATGGTCAGGCTTCTATCACTCTCACACCACAAGGGCCTGAGGGTACTGGTGATTGAGGTTCTGTTATGATTCCTAGACTTTAGGCACTATGACATCCCATTTTGTTTTGAGGGATAGTCAACTCAGATGTATACATGAAACTGATATATATATATATATGATTATTTCTTTTGATCTATGTGTTATGGCTTTTGATCTATCACATGTGATTTTTGTAAAAATGCAACTAGTGATGATGTCTAAATGCTATAATTAATTACTATTGTGATATACTAACAATTCTAAAAAGAACATGTAGTAACAAACACAACGATTAATTATTTTACACATACTTAAATTTTCATGCTAAATTTAGTTAATACAAAAGTGATCTAAGCAAAACACGATACAACAATGATCAACTGAACAAAGATATAATGTAAAATGAATTAAGACAAAACAGTAATGGCTTCTCAAAATTGAAGCTAATCTATGTGCTAAATTAGCTTTAGGAACTTTTAACATTAGATCTTTTAAGCATAAAATCTTTTGAGGTGCGCTGCATTAATAGGCTCTTTAAGCGGCGTACCTTTCTCATCGGCTAATTTATATGCGCCGGATCCAAAGGTTTCAGTGATGATATACGGTCCAAGCCAATTAGGGCTGAACTTACCTTTTTCACTAGGCGGTGTGTTTATGTTGCGTTGATTTTCGTAAAGAACCAAGTCCCCAACATTAAATGAATGTTGTATGACTTGCACATTATAGGCTCATTGTATTCCTTTTTTATAAGCCTTGAGATGTTCAAGAGCGTTAATATGTCTTTCATCAAGCATCTCAAGTTCCTGTAATCTTTTCTCTCATTCTATGTCATCATCCATGATGTCTCTTAGGGAAATTTGCAAGGAATTTCTAACTCCAAGGGCATTATCGCATCTGCGCCATAGACAAGATTATATGGTGTGTTACCTATAGCTATTCGAATACTTGTTCTGTAGGCACATAGTGCATAGGATAATTGCATATGCCAATCTTTTTGATGTTTATTAACAGTTTTCTATAGAATCTATCTAATAACTTTGTTTGAAGCTTCTTCTCGGCCGTTTGATTGAGGGTAATAAGGCATAGAGAAGCGATGTTGTATATGATATTTTTCGAGGAACTTTTCACATCCTTGTTCTTAAAAGGCGTACCATTTTCTGAAACTAAGGAGGAAGGTATTCCAAATCAAGAAATTATGTTATCTTGTATGAATCGACAGATTACATCGACGGTCGTTGATTGCAAAGGGACCGCTTCGACCCATTTTGTAAAATAATCAGTAGTAGTAATGATAAACATATGTCCTTGAGAGGAGGGTGGGGAAATCTTGCCAATTAGATCCAAACCCCATATAGAGAATGGCCATGGTGACACCTGGGCACGAAGCTCTTGAGTAGGAGCATGGATAAGGTGCTTATGTTGTTGACATTGCGAGCATCACTTGATGTAAGCAAAGGAATCTTGTTCTGTATGCTGCCAATAGAACCCCATACGTAACAATTTTTGCACCAACAATTTTCCACCAAAATGCCCTCCACAGGCACCAGAGTGAGCTTCTTCTAAAGCTATCAGAATCTCTGCATTACTTAAACATCAAAGTAAAATGCCATTATAACTTCGTCGATACAAGACAATCGATAATATAATATATCGAGCTGCTAGTTTGCATAAATGGAGTCGGGCATTCTTAGATGTCGAGTCCGGGATGGTTCCATCATGTAAATAGTTGAATATGTAGGAGAACCATTCATCAGTGTATGTATTACCACAGAGTTCTGAATTTGTGACTATAGGACTTTCAACTACCGGTGTCTTAAGATTATGAACAATGAAGGTAAATTCCTCAGGAGAACCATTAGGGGATATAAGGGAAGCTGCACTTGCCATTGCATCCGCATTCCGGTTATCTTTCCTAGGAATGGTATCGATCGAATATGATTCAAACTATTTTAAGAGAGATAATGCAAACTCATGGTACTGAGATAACTTATCATGCTTAGTTTGATACGATCCCATTATTTTTTAACGATTAACTGAGAATCTCTGTATATTATAATGTTTTTGATATTAAGAGCCAAAGCTGCATGAAGTCTAGCTATAAGAGATTCGTATTTAGCTACATTATTTGTGCATAAGAAATCGAAGCGGTAAGATAAGGGAATCAACTTACCAATGGGAGGTATTAATATAACACCAGCCCCAGAGCCAGTTTGATATTTTGATCCGTCAAAGTATAACTCCCATTTTTCATCTGCAGAGATTGTTAAGATCTGTTCATCAGGAAAAGCATCGACATTTTGTATGGAAAAGGGCTAGGGAGCTTCAGCTAACTAGTCAGCTATCACTTACCCTTTGATTGCTTTTTGTGAAATGAATTTGAGATCAAATTATGTTAACAACATAACCTATTTAACAAGACAACCTGATAAATCTGTTCTTGCGAAGAGATGTTTCAAAGGGTTAAATTTTACCATTACATGTATTTTAGCATTCAAGAGATAGTGTTTAAGCTTTTGAGTGGCAAACACTAAAGCTAGGCAATGCTTCTCTATGACTATGTATCATACTTCATAATCGAGTAAAGTATGACTGATGTAGTAGACAACACATTCTTTGCCTTCAGTATTATGTTGCGCTAACAAAGTAGCTAGGGCATTGTTAGATGGTGATATGTATAACAGAAATGGTTTATCAGACACAATGGGTTGTAAAACGGATGAATTAGATAGGTAATCCTTTAATTCATCGAAAGCTTTTTGACATTCAGAATTCCATTGAAAGTGAGAATCTTTCTTCAGTAGTTGCATAAAGGGGCGAGTCCTATCCGTGAGTTGTGAAACAAATCGATGAATGGCCTATATCTTTCCCTGCAAACTACGAAGTTGTGATATGTTCTTTGGTATTGGCATGTTAATAATCGCATCTATCTTTTTTGTATCGACTTCTATACCTCGATTTGAAACAATAAATCCAAGTAACTTTCCACTATCCACGCCAAAAACACACTTATGGGGATTCAATCGCATATTATATTTCCATATGCGCTCAAATATTTGTTGAAGATTTGTAACATGATCCTAACGATGGATAGATTTCGCTAGGATGTCGTCAACATAATCTTCTAAGATATTGTGCATGTCGTCATGAAATATAAGAGTCATCGCACGTTGGTAAGTAGCTCCTGCATTCTTAAGTCCAAACGACATGACTACCCAACAAAATGTACCCCAAGGTGTTATAAAGGCTATTTTATACTGATCAAGGGGATTTATAAGGATTTGATTATATCTTGAAAATCCATCCATAAAAGATAGCAACTCATGTCCAGCTATGGAATCAACAATCATATCGATATTAGGGAGCAAAAAATTATCTTTCAAAGATGCCAAATTAAAATCTCAGATATATGTGCACATTCTTATACGACCATCAGGTTTAGCGACGACAACAATATTCGAGATCCATGGAGAGTAATCAATAGGTCAGATAAAGCCAGCTTGCAAGAGCTTTTCTATTTTAGTTTTGACAAGCAAAGCAATCTTAGGATTCATCTTACGAATCTTTTGTTTGAAAGGCTTAACATCTAGTTTCAACACAATGTTATGCGTTACAATCTAAGGATCTATACCAGGCATGTCTGAGTAGTTCCAAGTGAACAATTCTAAGAATTCACTCATCAATTTAGTCATTTCTTCTTTTTCTTCTGCATTTAAACAATCACCAATAGGGATAACTTTTTCAGGATTATCCTTATCCATAACGATATCAATAGTCTTTCCGTTAAGAAGAGTACTATGGTCAGTGGGATTGTAGGATTGTAATTGTTCTTCAATTTCTTCATTTTGCTCTACTGTAGCAGTTATTGTGCTAGTAGTCTTTCCGAAGTATGCATCATTGTTTAAACAATAAGGTAGGTCATGTTTATGGTGATAACGAGGAATACCATCATAAGCACCTAAGAATTCCAGTATCGCTTCATCCACCATAAACATATCTAATGAAAGAGACCCTGGAGGACAATTGGTATCAATCATCTCAGGAAATATCAAATTAAGTGTTGATATTGTATTCACATTTAGAGTGGGGTGTTTGCGGGCTTTAGATTCCTTGAAAGGATTATATCCAATGCCACTTGAGTAATGTTGCGAAGTGGATTCTATAGGGACTTTGATTCCTTGTTGATTTATACCACAACCATTACCTACATAGTCACAATTTTTATAAAGGATTCAGAATCCTCTGCCATAAAGAGAGACTATTTCTTTAGAGGAAGGCGAAGCTTCATAAGGCTCATAATCAGTAGTGTAACTCAGAGTATTGTCTTTATTTGTCAACAAAGAGATTTTGTGTTTATCATTCAAAGCATGTGATGTGATCGATGCAATATTTGATGTTTCAGGGATGGGGTTTTTAAGTTATACTCTCCTATGGAGGAAGATGCAAAATCTAATGAACCCCAGTCATCACCAATGAATGCATTCGATTGCTTGGGATCTTGCATAACATTTTTAGAGGTAAGAGGAGTTGACAATTCAACTTTTAGATTGTTTAAAATCTTAGGACCAACAACATGCTTATGCACTTCCATTTGCAGGTAATTATCAGGTTCAGGATCCGAATGGATAGTATGCAATTTGCCTTTAAATATAAACTTAATCAAACGGTGTAAAGTAGAAGTAACTGCTCCTAATGCATGTATCCAAGGTCTGCAGAAGATCATGTTATAAGATAAAGAACAAGGCATGACATGAATCAAGGTAGGCACCATCACAGGTCCAACTTGTATAGGTAAAGTTATAGTGCCCACAGATTGTCGTCCAACATTGTCAAAGCCACGAATACTTAATGATTCTGGTTTTATAGTAGATACATCAACTTTAACCTTATGCAATAAATCAATCCACAAACATTGAGGGCTAACCCATTATCAATCATAACTCTCTTAACCAATGTTTTGTTGATTGTAATAAAGATAACCAAAGGATCATACTATTTCTGAACCTCGAGAGATGGTAACTCATGTTCTTGAAATAAAATATCTATTTTTGTTGCATGCATACAATCTAGTAAAGCAGCAACATCATTTGGTTTAACAACTGGAGGAGCAATCACCTTTTGTAAAGCTTCTTGTAGCATTCCATGGTAAGTAGGTGAATTTTGCATAAGTTCCCAAAGAGATATCTTTGCAGGAGTAGTGTGAAGCTGCTCTACAAGGTCATAGTCTTTACCACCTTTATATGTTAAACAAGGTGCTTGAGGAAGCATAGGTTGAGAAGCTGGTAAAGATATCGAGACATTTATTTTTGTGTATTTTGTTTGTTATTCCAAGTATTATATGCATGAGAAACCACATTATGATTGGTTTGTTGTAAGTTTTGTTTCGCAATTTGTTTTGCACAATCATAAATGTGATCAGGAGATTGGGAAGAAGATGAAAGACCTTTAACAACAAGCATAGGCTTAGAGGATGGTTGAACCAGATTTGCACATAGAGTAACCACAATTTTTGGTTTTTCAATTTGTTCTTTAGATTTAGGGACATAAATTGCATTTACAAATCTTTGAAATAGTGACAGCTTTGAGGCTGTAGTGGAATGTTCAATCGAGATAAAGTCCTCAAGGGCTTCATCTAACATATCAAAGTCATCACAACTAAACAACTCATCATAAGAATGAAAATCTTGCAAGAAATAATCCGACATTCTAACATGCTCTATTTAAACCAAGATTTAAATGCACAATGATGGCCTTTGCAAATGAAATACAACTTTCAACAATAAACGACAATTTCCAACTCTTTTAGTGAAAAGATAAAGAATGTAATCACAATCTAACATATGCAAATTTCACTAAAGAGGTTTTCCAATCCAATTATGCTTTAGAACAACAAATTATTTCAGATCTAAAGTTTAAAAGGATGCAAATTCTTTAGAGGTCGGGTTCACCTAAATGTTTAGGGTAAAATTTGATGGTTTATTTACTCTAGGTTAAGTACCTTAATTTCACTGCTAAACATTGGGGATGACAAGGATCGAGCTTGTGAACAAGCTTCTAATCACTTTGCCTCCCCTGTATGCTCGCGTGGTTATAGAACCTAAGGCCCTAATCAAGATTTTATCAAGTATTGTACTTTCAACCAAGTAAAACCCTAGTTATGCCTCAAATTAACAATATACAGAAATTGATGAAGTATCTGGTAAAACTGATCACAGAAGGGCAGAGGAGGGGTTTCAAAGACAATGTACCCAAAATTTGAGAGCTACCTAGACTAGGGAACCCGCTCCAATGTCCTGCAAATTTTTGAATAGGAAAACCTTCCGCACAGGGTGTCTGAGATTGTCAAAAGGCTCCCAGATCCCGGATAAAACACCTGGTTGGACTAGGGCACCCGCCCTAATGTCCCGCAAGTTTCTGAATCTAAAAATTTGAAAGTTTGTCATGACTGTACCCGCAATACCCTTCTTTCTGTAGCTTCTTTTCGTCGAAACCTGTGAAACACGATTTGCACATACAAAAGAAGGAAATTGTTGTGGCTATATAGGAGGTTGCCTCAGTCAAGCCCTGTCTTTGGTATTTCTACCTCAACAATAGCCAAAGGAAAAGATTTGCAGAAGTGTGTGCAAACCTAACAATGTGTTATGCATAAAATCAAACCCTAGATGTCTCAATCAAGGGAAGATCAACAACTTGCTTTGCATCAATAAACACATACAACTTCACCTCAAGGAGATGAAACAAATGAAGACTTGCATGAATAAGAAGGCGAATCAGCAATGTCCGTGGAGGATCTCCAAGCTTGCTGTTGGAGGCTTCAACCCTTCTCCCGATCATGCAAAGGGTGTACAAACCCTAGGAAGAGCAAGATAGACTCAAGATCTTGATTCCTAACCTTCATCCATTGTCTCCAAGATAGCAAGTAAAGAATACTTTGAATAGCTTCAACAAGTCACTGATCTTCAATGGCAATTGCAACAGAGTTTTGGCATCAAGCTTGCAAAAGAATTATGTGTGATAAAATGATTTGTAAATGTCTTTTTATATCTAGCTTTAGGGAATTCAAATTTCAAAATAACGTCTCGATATCGCGTGAAAAATGAGAATTTGAAAATGGAATCCTAAGGCACTCGCCGGGAACTGACACCCCGCCAAAATTTAAAATCCTGTGAAATCGGGGAGGACTAGGGCGTGGGCATTCAAATCCAAGCCCCCAATTTCATCTCAGATCTATATTTTTGGGGGTCCTAGGGACCCTAATCTTAAATCTCTTTCCAGGTTCTATCAATTAGTTACCTCAAAAAGTGAATAGACTACTCCTAGACTAAGTCAATTAGGGTTTTGGGAAGGCCAAAAAAGAAAAGGTTGAGAGGTCACCAAGAGTGAGGAGCTAAACTGAGGCAAATTGTACCATTCCATATAGGAGGACAATTTCTGACGTTACAACCCTTATTCATTTGAAAGTACATTATACATGCCTCCCTTTCCCAAGATTTTTGAAACACCCAAATTTGATAAATACGAAGGAAAGGGAGACCGTAGGGAACACCTTAGGGAATTCTACATAGCTTGCCTAGAGGTCTCATACGACGATACCTATTTGATGAGAATATTCCCTATAAGCCTCTGTGGCAAAGCCATTGAATAGTTTACTCACCTTCCTCCTGACATTAAGAGATTCCACGAACTTGCGGAGAAGTTTGTGAACCATTTCTCCTACAACTTCGAGCATGAAATATCAATGACCGACCTATGCAACACCAAGCAAAAAAGTGGAGAGTCCTTCACCACCTTCTTGCAAAGATGGAGAGGCTTAGCAAGCAAGATCCCATAGATTATTCCCAAGAAACAACTTGTCACCATGTTCGTGACCAACCTTAATCAAGAAATGGTGTTCCATTTACAAATACAATGCACATCAACCTTTGAGGAGGTTACCAACAAAGGAACCACCATTGAGAGAGCCCTCATTGCTAAGGGCTCCAAAAAAATTTACACCAATGATAACAAGAATAACAACAACAACAATACGAAGAAAAATGCACCATCAAACGACAAGCCCCGCTTTTGTGGAAAGAATTGTTGTAATGCACAAGAAAAATGAGAGGGGGGTGAATCAGTTGTCCCAAAACATTAACCACTTATCAACACATCAAATGTTTAATCACTGTTATTAAGATTTAACCATGAAAGCATGAAGCATGAAGCTCAACAGAATAACACATTCAACACATGAAACACTAGATTTTTACATGGAAAACCCTGTAAGGGAAAAACCATGGTGGGTGTTAGCCCATAGAAATATATATGTTATAACAATACCAAAAAATAGAGGCTCACTACAAATGTTGAGGCTCACTGCCAAGATTGACTCACTGCCAAGGGGTGGCTCACTGCAAAGGGGTGGCTCACTACCAAGGGTTGGTGAACTAATTTGATAGCATATAATCCATGCTTGGGATCAATTCCATTGTAGCACAGTATAACTCCTTTACTCTGGTCTTCTTACACTTTTTCACTTATCTTCACATTTTCAGACAAGGACATCTTTTTCGCAACTACATTACATGTTTTTATACAATTCATCAACCTTGGAATGTACATCAAGGTCAGTGTTACATTCATCAACCATTGGAACAATCTCTAAGGTTAGAATTACAAACATACATAGTGTAACATCAGAAAATGTCCCCTTGGGGGCTTTTCCCTCTTATGGTTTAGCTCCTGGGTCTTTAATATGCATTTAGGACATCTTGCATCATATTTTGGCATCCTAATGAGAAAACCCCTAAGTGTCATGGCAAATAGGACCTAGGGGGACTACTTGAGATAGACCCTACCTAAAATAGGGGGGAGGACTTGGGCGCCCGTGCCCTAGTCCTGCCCTATTTTGGGTCAGGCCCAAATTTTAAGTGTCGGTTTATGACTGTTATTTGGTGCCTAGGCCGACACGGTAAGTTTGAATTATGAAATTCTTGGATGGAATGTTTGTAGTTGCATATATAAGCATGTTTAGGCATTCATTTGTAAACTAGAGGACAACTAGATGGCTATTGTGAACTTTATGCATTCTTGTGATTAAAGCATTCAAGATATTCATTGTGTTGCAGAGCAGAGCATTATTTTTGTGTTTGTATTTGTAGATTTGAACATGTTGCAAGTATGGGCCTAACCGGTGTTGTCATTGATGTCAACATACTACTGTTGCATTGATGATAAGGATTGGATGAGCTGTGTGATGAGGATATTGAGAAAATTAGTCCTAATCAAGAACAGAGAAAAATAGTGAAGACAATGAGCTAAAGGTCCTAGATAAGATAAAGATCAGAGGATGTGCATCAAAGGGTTTATAGATATATGTCTTAAGATGATCCAGTTAAGATTTTAGAGGTCCGCATGAAGATCTGAAGAAGTTTTGGCTGCTCTAGTAAAACTGCTTCTGGCAGATGTTCAGAGGTGATAGAGTGACACAGATAGGTCCAGTGAGATCCAGAAATGAAATATCTTGTTCTGCAGATTTGGTGAAGTGTTTAGGAAGTCAATTTTAATTGACAACTCAATTGGTTCATGGTCTGGAGGTCGGCAAGCATCTATTCCATTGTAACAGTGATGAAAGGCTATGTTCTTGAGGTTCTGGATGAAGGAGATAAGGATTTCAGTAAGCAGATGTTCTTGGTGATTCAGACAAGATTGTGGAGGTCTTTGGATTGTTTCTAGTTCATGTTGGTGGTCCACATTAGAGTTTGGGCTTGCAAATGAAGAATAACTTTCAGATAATGATGTTCTTCCTAACTCTGGCCGACCGGATGAGTTACACATCTTGCGGATGATCTTGAGGATGTAATGTGAAGATTGGCGTATTCCTAGAAGAAGATTGAAGTCTCATATCTATGTGGGCGACAGTGTGTTGATCTGCGTGAAGTCTTTTGTAATTAGTCATGTTGTATTTATTTGCTCTGTAATGTTTTCCGACTTAGATGATCATTCCTAAGTCGATGTCTTGTATAAATAAGGAATTATAAAGTCATTCCAAAGATCATCTTTGTGGGGATGAGAGTGTGGTAAAGAGCAGAGGAGTGAAAGGCAGAGCAAAAGTATTGGGCTTAAATGGAACTGATTCATGCATGGTAAAGATGCTATTCTCTAGTTTAAGTATGTGATACTTATTATTTTGTAGACAGTGTGTCTCTTGTAGGCAGTGGGCCTCTTGTGAGCAGTGTGCTCGGGTAGTGAGCTCTAATTGGCATGTGCCATTTTGTTCTTTCTATTCTTCTAATAGAGAATACAATCTTGGGTTAATCACCCCGTGGTTTTTCCCTTAACCGGGTTTTCCACGTCAAAATCTTGGTGTCTTATGTGTTGATGTGTTTCTGCTCTTGATTTAATGCATTATGTTTCCATGATTGATTTATTATTATGCTACTGAATTACAAAGTGAGTTTAAGTGTTTAATTGGAAGAAAGTTTTGGACAACTGATTCACCCCCCCTCTCAGTTGTCTATCCTAAATCTCACAGAACATCCATCTCCTCATGGCATGAAGAGATTCTTCCTTCCATGAGATCTTCACTACAAGGTGATATCATTTGTGTTTTCAAGCATTTATCATTTAGTTTTTGCCTTTGTCCTCCAAGGACATGCACTCTCTATCTGACAATGGTGTTCGGAAGACTTGAATATCTCTTCAGGGCTTGACTAAGGTAAGCCTCTAAACACCACAACCCCCTCCCCATTTTCTTGTGATTGCAGGTTACAGGTTGAAGAATCAGGAAAAGTGGAGTTGTAGAGTGTTGGAATTGCAGATCAGAGCTGAAAACATGGACCTGGACTCGAGCGCCCACTCATTAGTCCTTCGGATCTTGCAACGGAAGAACCTCTGAGACAACAGGAATAGGTTGTAGATAAAGTTACCAGATCCCAACAAAAAAGCATGGCACTAGGCTAAGGTGCCCACTCATTAGTCCCCAACTGTTCTGCTTCCTGAACTTTGAAAACTTGTACACCTTTGTCTGTTATTTTACATCTTTCTATAGCAACATTTTCAGTAATTCATCCGTTTGCTTCCGTATTTGCATAATTAGGGTTTTAAGCATAATTGGGCATAATCAAACAATCAAATCATGCAAATCCAATTTTCCCTACATTTTAAGTGAGCAAGGGCCTGATAGTTGATTCTTACTCGACCTAAGGTCCTTGAATGCTTAAGGGTGAAAGGAGGATACACATACAAACCATCAAAAACCCTCTATCCTAATTTTACCCTAAAAATTTTGGTGAACCCATTTTTTCAATCAAATTGGCACCTTACTGAGTGTTTTGCTTCAGATTTACATTGATTTCATTCATTCATATCACCATTCATCTTAATGCATTGGAAAAATTACAAAAAAATTGAAAAATTTGAAAAAATTGCACTCTAGGGTTTGCATTTTCATATAATTCTCATCAATTAATTTGAATTTAATTAAATTTCTATTTTTTTCATTATATATGAGATAAATTGCAGAAAATTACAAAAAATCAATCACTTGCATTGCATTTTCATCATAAAATTGCTAGGGTTTTGTTGGAAATTTTGAATTTTTCATATAACCTAGTAATTTCAAAAACTAGGGTTTGTAGGTAAAATCTTGTTTCAGATTTTTCTACTGATCTTAGAAACTCATTCAAATTTTCATTTACCTGTAGTGTTGCATTTTAGTGTAAATTTGCATTTAGATCTCAAAAATTTGCATTTTTACATAGAAAATTTCAACAAAAAAACTAGCATTTTTCATTAGATTTGCACTTAAATTTTGCATTGTACGGTTTGAAAATCATTTTCAGATCTGAGTGGAATTAATTTTCATTATAATCAGACTGTAAGACATTCACATGGCATTTTGCATTAACATATCATACCTAGGGCTTGAAAAACCTTGATTTTCACTAGATTTGGCTTTATCAACTGTCTAGATTTGCACCATAGGCATGTTGTGAAGAATATATTTGCACTAATTGGCTATTATCAGGGTTATTATCTACTTCCCCTCCTAAAAATCTTCACAACACCTTTTTATTGGGCTCTTGTATTTAAAATTTGGTGAAATATTACACATTTTCACTTTATTTACCCTAGGGTTTGACCTAGATTTGCACTCCAAGCATGTTGTGACAAGTTTTATGGCTTTAGGTGACTAATATTATGGCTATACTCTTTTGTACCTCCTAAATTTCTTTACAGCACCCCTTTTGCTAGGTCTTGGAATTGAAAATTGTGAAAATTTGCATATTTTTGCTATATTTTCACAAGAGTTTGATCTTGAGTGGCATTATAAGCATGTTGTGATGGATTTTTTGGCATTAGGTGGCTGTTATTACTGTTGTGATTTTATTTCCATCATCATTTTCCTCACAAAACCCTTTGTCATACTCTTTTGCATCGAGATTTGGTGAAAAAACCGCATATTTTAGTGTATTTTCACTAGGTTTTCACTTGTCATCATCTTAGATTTGCATCAAAAGTGTGTTGTGAAGGGTTTTTATTGCTGTATTGGACTGATATCAGACATATTATTTTCTGACCCTGATCAAATTCCTTACAACACCTTTTCTTTCATATATTTGCATTGAAAAAGTATAAAAAATCAAGCATTTTAGGTTATTTTTTGTGCATAGTTTTGCACGTGTCATTTGCATAACTTTTGAAAAAAATTTAAAATCTGATTTTACATTGATTTGAAAACATATATCATGGATACTCCTTGTTATTCATCTTTGGAAACATTGTGTGCATCATTTAATAGTGATGACTTCAATATGTTAGACGAAGCACTAGATGACCTTATCTCTATTGAACATTCCACTCTGACACCTATTGCTAAAACATGTGATGATGGCATAGAAAATGATTCCTCCTATGAAGATATACTAACACAAGAGGATAAAATCATTGACACATTCTTAAACATTACCCTACCCTCTTTGGAAAATGAAACACTAGTGGATAAAGGGCTCCCTCTCAAGAAGGATTCTTCATGGGTGGAAAAAAACTATTCACCTAACGATCATTTGGTACATGAGACTTCTATAGATAATCCATTAGACTTTCCACCTCTAATTGAAAACTCAAGAACCTTAGATGAGAAGACTATGAATAGCTCTATTGATGATACAACACCTTGCCTTCCTAACAATACAATACCTTCCTCTCATCCCATCGCTCTCCCTGGCTAGGATGTAGCATTAGTGGATGAGAAAAGGTCTCTCACATTAAATCCTTTAGGGATGGATGTTGGGTACAATCAAGAGGGAAACAGTGTTAATTCAATATTCATTAATAAATTTTGTAGCAATATTCCTAAGATGATTGTCCGAGGGGCACCTAGTGCACCCTCTTGCTTAAAGCCGGTGATTATTGTTCAAGGTCGACCCCTAGATCACTTCTACAAGTGTGCACAATGAATTCCTCAATCGAGTCAAGGTGTTCAAAATGTGTTACAACAATGATGCAAGAGCTTCCCTAGTTAAGGAGCAATCTTGCATCAACCAAAAACATTTGCATTTTAGTTTGTTTGCATTTTAGTTTCTTTCATTTTTCAGTTCAGTTCAGGCAGTTCAGTCAGAAGCAGTTTCAACTTTTGGTCTACTATTCTACCACAGTTGCATTTCACATCTTGTGGATCTAGACTTAGCATCTACATTCATTCATATACATCATATCTAGAATTCAAAGCATTTGGATCAGTTACCGGAAAGTTATCGCTATCAGAAGATTGATTGTTTTCAGAACAAAGCTTCCTGATAGTCTCAGATAATTAGCTAAAGGAGAAGACTTGTGGAGCATTCCTTGACTTGTGGATCTTAATGACACATCATTCGATGACCTTTGGTTCATGGCTAACCTTTCTCGAGGGTCCGCATGTTGTTCCATTCATTTGAGGAAGTGTTCTATGCATTTAGGTCTGACCTATCTGTGTACACATTACAACTCTTCATTAGAGTTGTGACCTTCCTTGGTTGACGTGGAGGAACCTATTGGTTCAAAGATGATGTATATTGATGTAATAGAACCTTAGTTAAGTAGTTCTCATGATTTAGAAGATTGATAGTTTAGATTTTGTGTGAAGGAGCTTCAAAGCTTTATCTTGTGAATATATGTAATCAGGCCTGTGAGCCCTAATTGTAAGCCTGTATGATGCCAGCCAGATTGTATTTGAATTCTATGATATACTAAATGAATGAATTTGCATTTGCTTTAATTATTTGAGTTGTTTCTATTGTGTTTACTCTTGCTACATGGTCTGGACAGTTCATTCTGTGAACCCTCCTACTGTGACTGCACCAAGTGGTATCAGAGAAAAAGTTTTGAATCTTTGGGAGTGAATTGAGCAAATTGGGTGAAGTTGGCAAGGGAATTCCATAAGATCTTACTGTAGATAGATCATCGAATTGAGGCAGGTTACTTGTGCTACAACCGATTGCCAATTAAGAGGCAGTTGTCACCTTGTAGCCTGATCACCGAACTTGAGGCAGTTTGCACTTGATCCTAGGAAGAATGCCACCGAGGAGAGTTGTTGCTATTGGAACAATGGCTGGTTGAATGGATGAGATGATGGAGATGATGAAAACAATGTGAATTCATTTGGATGCTGTTGAAGAAGATAGGCGAAGAGGATTGACACCGAGACCTAATGTTGAAAGCGATGAGTAAGAAGAATTTCAATCTGTTGAATAAACTGGCGAAACCCTAGGAGGTGATGAAGAAGAAGAATCAGATCAAGTAAAGATGCTATGAGCTATTTCTAAGATTGGAAAGAGATTGAGAGTTGATGTGCTGAACTATACTGGTAATTTGAACCCTAAAGAATTGATTGAATGGATAAATGACATGGAAGAATACTTTGAATATGAGGAAATTGAAGATTCAAAGAAGGTGAAATTTGCAAAGACAAAGTTAAAGGGACATGCTGCTATATGGTGGAAAGAAGTTTAGTTGGAAAGAAACATAAGAGGGAAAGAAAAGATTACAAAGTGGGATAGGATGGTGAAAAAATTGAAGAATCGGTTTATACCTGTTGACTATGAGTTGGAACTTTTGAAGAGATTGCAAAACCTGAGACAAAAGGAGAAATCTGTGAAGGAATACACTAAAGAATTTCATAAAATGATCATAAGGACAGGACATAGTGAAGCAAACAAGGAGAAAGTGGATAGCTACATCAATGGACTGAGATTGAACATTCAAGAGGAACTAAGCTTGGTAAGGATGGCATATTTGGAAGAAGCATATCAGTTTTTCTTGAAAATTGAAGAGAAGATGAATAAAAGACATGATCAGAGATAGAGAGGTAGAGGAGGTAAATTTCAGAGAGGTAGGACATTTCCCGGAGGAAATAGATCATATCCAGAGCAGAACAAGTTTGACAACCCATTTAAGAAGGAGGACAGAGATAACAATGCTTACCAAAGAGATGACATAAATTTTTACTGGAGAGGAAACCCTATTGCATACCAGAATGAAGGATACAAAAGAGAAGGAAGAGGATTTGATAAGAGAACATTTAGAGGCACTTGTTTCAAGTGTGGAGGTGAAGGACATAGAGCATTTGAATGTAATTAGGGTAGTACAAGCAAGAAGACAAAGAATAATGGAAGAACAACCTATGTGGAAGAAGAACCTATTGGATCACCTAGTTTAGTTGACAAACCTGAGAAAGGAGAATCACTTGTGATGAAGAGAGCACTATTTCAAATAGAGACAAATGAGGAGCCACTGCAGAGGAAGATTCTATTCAGAACTAGATGCAAATCAAGAGGTAAGTGTTGTAAAGTTGTGATTGATAGTGGTAGTTTAGACAACCTAGTTTTAGAGGAGATGGTGACTAAGCTGAAGTTGGAAAGATTGAAACACCCTAAGCCCTATCAGATAGCATGGATTTAGGATGATCATAATGTACTAGTGAGTGAACAATGTTTGGTGAAATTTCATATTGGATCTTATCATGATGAAGTCTTGTGTGATATTGTGCCTATGGATGTTTGTCATATCTTGTTTGGTAGAGCTTGACAGTATGATAGAAAAGCTATACATGATGGGAGAAAGAATACATATACTATAACATCAAATGGGAAGAGAATTACTTTGATTCCTTTGGAGGATGATCCTAAGAGTGAGGTATGTGGGAATGCTAGAACATGTTTGGTAGATGGAAATTTTTTTTTGGATGGTTTGAGACATGAGAATATGTGTTATGCCTTGATTCCTAAGAAACCTAAAACATTGAAGAAGGAGACTGAAGAGACACAACCAGAGGAGATAAGAGAGTTGCTGACAAAGTATGAAGACATCATATCAGATAAAGTATCAGTCATCACATGGATCTTATATTGGGAGCAAGTTTGCCTAACAAAGCAACACATAGAATGACACTGGCAGAGAATGAAGAATTGAATAGACAGATACAAGATTTGTTGAGGAAAGGTTTGATCAGAGAAAGCTTGAGTCCTTGTGTAGTACCTACAGTGTTAGCACCGAAGAAAGATGGAGAATGGAGAATTTGTACTGACTCTAGAGCAATAAACAAGATCACAGTTAAGTATAGATTTCCTTTACCTTGGGTGGATGATATCATGGATTGTTTGAGTGGAGCAAGATATTTCACAAAGATAGACTTGAAGAGTGGATACCATCATATTAGAATCAGAGAAGGAGATGAATGGAAGACTACTTTTAAGACAAAAGAAGGAGACTGAAGAGACACAATTGGAGGAGATAAGAGAGTTGCTGACAGAGTATGAAGACACCATATTAGATAATGTACCTGAAGGATTGCCACCTATTAGAAGTATCAGTCATCACATGGACCTTATATCAGGAGCTAGTTTGCCTAATAAAGCACCACATAGAATGACACCGATAGAGAATGAGGAATTGAATAGACAAATACAAGAATTATTGAGGAAAGATTTGATTAGAGAAAGTTTGAGCCCTTGTGCAGTACCTGCAGTGTTAGCACCAAAGAAGGATAGAGAATGGAGAATGTGTATTGACTCTAGAGCAATAAACAAGATCAAAGTTAAGTATAGATTTCCTTTACCTAGGATGGATGATATCATGGAGTGTTTGAATGAAGCAAGATATTTCACAAAGATAGATTTGAAGAGTGGATACCATCAGATTAGAATCAGAGAAGGAGATGAATGGAAAACTACTTTTAAGATAAATGAAGGACTGTATGAGTGGTTAGTGATGCCTTTTGTATTGACAAATGCACCGAGTACTTTCATGAGGTTGATGAATGAAGTTTTGAAGAAATTCTTGGGTAAGTTTGTGATTGTATACTTGGATGATATTCTGATTTTTAGTAAGATAAATGAGGAACATTTGTGGCATATTAGTCAAGTTTTGCAGAGGCTGAGAGAAGAGAAATTGCTGATAAACATCAAGAAGTGTAGTTTCATAAAAGAAGAGTTGGTATTGTATACGCCTAAAAATGACATGACTCGGTCTAAATAAATATTCTTAATATTTATTCCATTTTAATTCTTCTATCAATAAATAAATAACAAATTTATTTATTCGATTCATATTCCTCTAAGTTAATTAAATATCAAAATATTTAATTACCTCTTTTAAAGTCAAAATTAAATAAAATCTTTTATTTAATTAAATTCTTCCAAACAATTAAATAATTCTTAATTATTTAATTAAGTCAATTCTTCCTCCAAATTTAAATAAATAAATCAAATTTATTTACATTCTCTCAATCTCTCAAAATAAAATACAATCAAATATTTTATTTATTCTTCCAAATCGTGCACACACAATTACATAAATTTATTTATTTAATTTGCTTTCTTATCATCTAATTCTTCTAAAATATCTTCCAAATCTTCTAAAAATAAATCTTCTTCATGCACACAAAATTGAATAATTTATTATTTAATTCCTCTCAAATCATGCAAAAGCAAATCACAAGTTGAGTTAACTGACTCAATCAACCTTGTTTTTATTAACAAACTCTTAAATTAGAAAAAAACATTCTAATTTATGAAAGCATATCTTATCTTTATAAAAGAAAGCAGTTAACTCGAACAAAACAACTTTTGTGTGACACATGTATTCTTTCTATTCGCGCACATTCTCTCAACCGTTCTATACTGTTGATCTTCTCATTCTTTCTATATCATTGATCTTCTCTCTCTCAAGTCTATAAATTGAACCCTCTTCTTCCATTTCATTCATCCAAATCGTGCACACACAATTACATAAATTTATTTATTTAATTTGCTTTCTTATCGTCTAATTCTTCTAAAATATCTTCCAAATCTTCTAAAAATAAGTCTTCTTCATGCACACAAAATTGAATAATTTATTATTTAATTCCTCTCAAATCATGCAAAAGCAAATCACAAGTTGAGTTAACTGACTCAATCAACCTTGTTTTTATCAACAAACTCTTAAATTAGAAAAAAACATTCTAATTTATGAAAGCATATCTTATCTTTATAAAAAAAAGCAGTTAACTTGAACAAAACAACTTTTGTGTGACACATGTATTCTTTCTATTCGCGCACATTCTCTCAACCGTTCTATACTATTGATCTTCTCATTCTTTCTATATCATTGATCTTCTCTCTCTCAAGTCTATAAATTGAACCCTCTTCTTCCATTTCATTCATCCAAGCTTTCAGTATTGTTACTCTGCAAGAATTATAGAGCACCTTTGGCACCCAAGTCATTCCATTTGCTTGTGATCACCCTTTTATTGTATTGAAGCTCATCTTCATTACAAAAAAGTATCATGGGCATCTCTCCATCGTCATCTTGAAAAATAAAGCAAGGAAGTACGCTTCTGAGGGCTTCAATTCACATACAAAGATCGATTAAGACTAGGTGAACAATGGAAGCAGTAAAGTAACGAGGTTTGCACAGTTTGTTCTTTTGTTATTTGAACTTTGTTGCTTACAATTTCTATTGAGATTATTAGTTTATTGATAGAGTTTGATAACTTTGACAGTATTTCTAGTAACAGGTATATTTGGGATCTGTGATTTCTGTGGAAGGATTAAAGATGGACCCTAAGAAAGTAAAAGCAATTATTGAATGGCTTACACCGGAGAGCATTGGAGAATTTAGATCATTTCATGGATTGGCTAGTTTCTACCGGAAGTTCATCAGAAATTTCAGTTCAGTTTGTAACCCTATTATAGAGACAATGAGAGGTGATAGAAAAGACTTCAAGTGGACATTTGGAGCAGATAAAAGTTTTGAGTTGTTGAAGTAGAAAGTGACATAGCAACCTGTTTTAGCATTACCAGGTTTCAATAAGCTATTTCAAGTTGATTGTGATGCAAGTGGGAATGCAATTGGAGCAGTATTAAGTCAAGAAGGTAGACCAGTAGCATATTTCAGTGAGAAGTTAAATGATGCAAGGAGAAGACATTCAGTTTATGATCAGGAGTTCTATTCAATAATTCAAGCCTTGAAGAAGTGGAGACATTATTTGTTGCCTAAGGAGTTTGTGTTGTATACAGATCATCAAGCTTTGCAATATTTGAATAGTCAAGGTAAGTTGAATCAGAGACATATGAGATGGGTAGAGTTCATGTAGAGTTATATTTTTGTGTTGAAGCATAAGAGTGAAAAATCAAACAAAGTTGTTGATGCATTGAGTAGAAGAAGAAACTTGTTGACAGAGATGAGAGCTGAAGTGTTGGGTTTTGATGAGTTAAAGAACATGTATGAGGGAGACACTGATTTTGTAGAACCTATTGTGACAGATAGGAGGAAGTGGCTGGACTATTTCATTCAAGAAGATATGTTGTTCAAAGGAAGTCAGTTGTGCATACCTAGAAGTTCAATGAGAGATAATTTGATCAAGGAGAAGCATAGTGGTGGATTGGTAGGATATTTTGGCATTGATAAGATAGTGGCTTTGGTGAGTGAAAACTAATTTTGGCCTCAGATACATAAAGATGTTAGGAGATTTGTGCAGAGTTGTAGAGTTTGTCAAGTTGCAAAAGGGAGTAGTCAGAACACTGGATTGTATAAACCTTTGATGGTACTGGAGAGACCTTGGGAAGGCATAAGCATGGATTTTGTAATGGGATTGCCGAAGACATAGAGAGGACATGATTCAATATTTGTAGTGGTTGACAAATTTTTAAAGACGGCTCATTTCATACCTTTTAAGAAGACAATTGATGTAGTGCATGTAGCTGACCTATTTTTCAAGGAGATTGTGAGATTGCATGGATTACCTAAGAGTATAGTTTCAGACAGAGATACAAAGTGTGTTGGATACTTTTGGAAGACACTCTAGAAGAAGATGAAGATAGAATTGAAGTTCAGTTCAACTTTTCATCCACAGACCGATGGGCAGACAAAGGTAGTGAATAGGAGTTTGGGAAACTTGTTGAGATGTTTGGTTGGAGAAAAGACATGAAGTTGGGATTTGATTCTTTCACAAGCAGAGTTTGCATACAAAAATTTAGTAAATAGGAGTACCAAAAGAACAGCTTTTGAGATTGTGACCGGAATGAATCCTAGAGGAATAGCAGAATTAAGAGATATCAGCATGGAAGAAAAGAGAAGTGTAGATGTAGAAGAATTTGTAGATCATATTAAGACAGTGCATAATTAGGTGAAGAATCATTTGGAGAATATGAACAGTAAGTATAAGGAAAAGGCAGATGAGAAGAGAAGACATAAGGAATTTGACGTTGGAGATGAAGTGATGGTGTACTTGAGAAAAGAAAGATTTCCAGTTGGAACATATAACAAGTTAAAGATGAAGAATTTTGGATCTTGTAAGATACTCAGCAAATTTGATTCAGGAAATGCATATGAAGTGGAGTTACCAGAGACCTTGGGCATATCACCTATTTTCAGCATTGTAGACCTTTATCAATATCATGAAGCAGAGTTCAGTGACAATGTGGAAGAAGACTTGAAGAAGCAGTTACCACAACAAGCACCGAAACAGATTGAAGACATTTTGGACAATAGAGTTGGACACAACAGTAGAGGAAGACAATACAAAGAATATCTTGTGAAGTGGAAAGGTAGACCGAAAGATGATTCATCATGGATTTCTTAGGCTAAGGTGGACCATCTTGGTTCTCCCTTAGCCCCAACAAAGTGAGGGACTCACTTTTTCAATAACCCTGGATGTCTGATGTAGGAACATCCCTAGTTCAAGAGCAATCTTGCATCAACCAAAAATTTTTGCATTTCAGTTTGTTTGCATTTTCGTTTCTTTTCTTTTCCAATTCAGTTCAGGCAGTTTAGTCAGAAGCAGTTTTAGGTTTTGGTCTGGTATTCTACCACAGTTGCATTTCACATGTTGCAGATCTGGACTTAGCATCTAGATACATTCATATCCAGAATTCAGAGCATTTGGATCAGTTACCGGAAAGTTATCGCTATCAAAAGATCAACTATTTTTAGAATAGAGCATCTTGACAGTCTCAGATAATCAGCTGAAGGAGAAGACTTGCAGAGCATTCCTTGACTTGCAGATCTTAATGACACATCATTCGATGATCTTTGGTTTATGGCCGACCTTCCTCGAGGGTCTGCATGTTATTCCATTCATTTGAGGAAGTGTTCTATGCATTTAGGTCCGACCTATCTATGTACACGTTACAACTCTTCATTGGAGTTGTGACCTTCCTTGGCTAACGTGGAGGAATCTATTGGTTCGGAGATGATATATATTAATGTAATAGAACCTTAGTTAAGTAGTTCTTATGATTTAGAAGATTGATAGTTTAGATTTTGTGCGAAGGAGCTTCAAAGCTTTATCTTGCACATGTATGTAATGAGGCCTGTGAGCCCTAATTGTAAGCCCGCATGATGCCGGCCAGATTGTATTTGAATTCTATGATATACTGAATGACTGAATCTACATTTTCTTTAATTCTTTGAGTTGTTTCCATTGTGTTTACTCTTGCTACACGGTCTGGATAGTTCATTTTGTGAACCCTCCTACCATGACTGCACCAAACAACCACACCATAATGTGATTGATCACACATACAACACCAATAATAACAAGCAAAGTAATCAAGAACCACATGTGCCTATCTCTCTTCCATGTTCTCAACCTATGCTCCCTCCACCACGTCATCTTACTCATAAAGTGGTCAAGAGTATGATCTTGTCGAACAGCTTCGCGTTACTCTGGCTAAGATCTCTCTTTGGGATTTAATACAAACATCGTCTACATACCATGTAATGCTCCAAGAAGCTTTACAAAAGGTGATTGTCCCACTTCCTGTTAAGCCGAATGATGTAGCAGCTCTATTAGATTGTATGCATGTGACAAAAATGGATATTCTCTTTCAACCACATGAATTACCATCAATTAAAGTTCAAAACCAATATCATCCACTTATAATCTTTTTCACAATAAATAAAACATTGGTAAAATGAGTTATGATTGATAATGGATCAGCTCTGAATGTTTGTGGTATGGATTTGTTACATAAGATTAAGGCTGACACATCTTTGATCACACCTGATAGCATTAGCATTCATGGCTTTGATAATGTTGAACGCAATTCGTAGGCATTATAATTCTACCTATAGAAGTAGGACCTATGATTGTGCCTACCCTGATTTATATCATGCCTTGTTCTCTATCTTACAACATGATTCTTGGTAGACCTTAGATTCATGCATTGGGGGCAGTTCCTTCCACCCTACATTGCTCAATCAAATTTATATTGAAAGGTAAACTTCATACCATTCATGCTAATCCTAAACCAGATAACTATTTACATATTGAAACGCAAAACCCAGTTTACAATCATATGAGCTTAAACAATTTACGATCTGATTTATCAATGCCTCTAGCCACGAATGATGTTGTAAAAGATTCTATATGATCAAATGCACTCTTTGGTGATGATTGGGGCTCATTAGATTTTAATCCTTGCAGTATAGGGGAATATAAAATTAGTAGCCTTGACACATCAAAAGTTGCATCGATCTCACCTAAGCAATCGTTTGAAGCACCTAAGAAACCTAAAGTCCCCTTGGTAGAAAATAAAAACAATACTCTTACTTATACCACAAACTACGAGACCTATGAGACTTCACTATCCCCTAAAGAAATGACATCCCTCTATGGTCAAGGATTTAAAATCCTTTATAAAAATTGTGACTATCTGAGTAAGGGATGTGGTGTAAATCAACAAAGAATTCAAGTACCTATAGAATCCGCTTCAACACATTACTCAAGCGGGATTGGATATTGTTAGGGTTAGCCAGTAGAAGATATAAATTTTAAAAAAATAAAGATTAAACAGAGGAATAAATAATACACAGAAATAATAATAGCGAGAGACAAGTTTTAACGTGGTTCACCCAAACTCGGGCTACATCCACCAACAGAGAGTCCAATATTATTATCTAGCAAATAAAACTGATTACAACCAGCAATCCTTGCAACTCAATACCGCTACAAAATGCTACAATACATCTCAATAGAAACCCTAACCCTTAGCCATTTTTATCATGACTTTTGTCGGTTACAAAATAGGGGCATTGCCCCTTAACCTTGTAGGAATTTGGGGGGAAACCACGTCGATAAAAGTGGGGTAAATTTAACCTTCGAGTCTGATTAGGCTCCATATAACAACAATCTCCAACTTGGAGACTGATCAGACTCCACGCCATATCATCTCCCACTTGGAGACTGATCATAACACCGCTGACCCTGTAGCTTCCACTGGAAATAAACACCCTGGACTCTACTGTTCTGATTTTGTTTTTAGTCTTGAAGACCAACCGAAGCTGAAGAGAAGCTCAACTTCTCCCTTGTCACTGCCTTTGTAAACATATCTGTTGGATTTTCATCTATATGTATCTTTTCCAGCCTTAATTGTCCATCATCCAACGCCGACCGAATGAAGTGATATTTCAATTGTATGTGTTTGGTCTTTGAATGCAAGGCATAATTCTTTGCAAGATGTATGGCACTTTGACTATCCGTAAACAAATAACTGTTAGCCTTTTGTTTACCCAATTCTTCCATGAAAGATTGCAGCCATATCATCTCCTTGCTTGCCTCTGTTGCAGCTACATACTCTGCCTCTGTGGTGGATAAAGCAACCACCTTTTGCAACCATAAGATCTAACTCACTGCTGTCCCACCTACACTAAAGACATAACCTGTAGTACTCTACCTAAAATCAATATCCCCTGCCAAATCTGAGTCTACATAACCTGCTAAATCATTATTAGAGCCCCTTGACCCTGTAGGAATTTGGAGGGAAACCACGCCATTAAAAGTGGGGTAAATTAGAAAGGGTTATCAGTAGAGTAGGGTTATCAAATCCCCAATCTCCCCTTTAAAATGTGATCTTGTAAGTCTTCCTGGGATCTTGGTTATAGATTTCTACTTAGTGGCTATCCAATGCTTATTCAGATGTTTCTTATAACCATTGACATCTATCTCATATTTCTTTGTGGAATCTACAATGCTCAAAGGGCTAATATGCCCATATAGAGGAAGATCAAAAGCTTCCCTAACCATAGGAGATGTAATATCTAACACTAGGTTTCCACTTGAATCTACACATCTCTTACTGTCTGGGTCATAGTGATGAGCAACTATGAGAATAATCTCTAGGAATTGGACAACTTGAGGAAACCCTACCACATGAACTAAAACATATGCAACTATCATCTTAGAATGAGGTGAGACATCTACTGAGAATGTACTTGAATTAAACAAAACTAGATTAATATGTCCAAGGTCTATGTCTATAATGTTTCCTAATTCACTCTTGAATTTTGACACCTTAGGAATACCTTAAAATTTGTACTTCATGGTGACATGTGGCTCTCTCTTCACCTTTTGTTTCCTCTTCTTCTCCTTCTCTATAGTATCAATAGAAAAAGTGTCTTGGGAAATGTCTTCCATAGATTTGTTAGAGTTCCAGATTGTGTCCTCACTTGCTTGGGTGGTTGCTTCAACTTCTGACATTTAATTTTACCTAGAAGAGACATAGGAGGGAGTAAGAACTAAAGAAAATATAAATCTGCATAAAATCCTGATCATTTTGAGTATTTTTTTAATTCTTAGGTTTTCAGGTCCATTTCAGACTTTTGGACCAGGTCCAAAAGTGCTCTCAGGGGCTGTGGTCCCACTAGGACTCTATCACTTTATTATTGGGCATTAGGTTAGGGGGAGGATGTTGGTTTTTGGGTTATTTATGATCAAAATCAAAAGTCCCTTTAGGACCCGAGGTTTGGAAGGAACATCCTTTTGGAAAGTTCTCCAAGTAAGTGGAGTCCGCACACGAAGTGGGATTCCAAATGGATAATGGATATTCTAGTTTGTGTTGGATCTAGGGCATACAACTGAGAGGGGGGGGGTGAATCAGTTGTATAAAACTTGTTGTTCTTTCAAACTCTTGATTCTTGTTGTTAGTTAGCAGCATATAAATTAATCATCCATGAAAGCATAATACATAAACACAAGAGCAGATAAGCATCAACACATTGAACACCAAGATTTTGACGTGGAAAACCCGGTTAAGGGAAAAACCACGGGGTGATTAACCCAAGAATTATTCTCTGTTAGAAGAATAAAGAAGAATGAATGGCACATGCCAATTAGGGCTCACTGCCCGAGCACACTGCTCACAAAGAGGCCCACTGCCTACAAGGAGACACACTGTCTACAAAGTGATAAAAATCACAGTCTTGAACTAGAGAATGACATCTCTACCATGTCCGGATTAGTTCCAATTAAGCCCAAAAACCTCTGCTCTGCCTTTCTCACTTCTCTTCGCTATGCCACACTCATCCACACACACCACTCCTTGAAATGAACTCACAAACGGTTATTTATACAAGACATCGACTTAGGAACAAACATCTAAGTCGGAAAACAACCATAAGAGTATCCACAAGATGAATAACACATCCGGTCGGCCATCACAAGAACATTTGCAGGATGAACAACTCATCCGGTCGGCTAAACAAAGCAAGAACTTCATCCGGAAGAATAACTTCAATTCTGGGCTCTACTATCAATGCGGATCAACAACACAACCTCAATACGATCCAGAAAGCTTCACAAGCCTGCCTGAATGACCGGATACATCCGTACGTCCTTTACTTGCTGGAATCTCTTGTCTTCCTCATCCGGAACTTCAAGAACACAGTCTGTCGCCACTGTAGAAGGTACTTCCGGACCTTCAAATCACACATTATCAATGCGAACCAACAACACAACTTCAACATGATCCAAGAACCTTGACAAGCCTGTCTGAATGACCAGGTACGTCCGCATTTCCTTTACTTACTGAAATCTCTTATCCTCCTTATCCGGAACTTTAAGAACACAGTCTGTCGCCACTGTCATAATGCAAGAGGTACTTCCGGACTTCCAAATCATACACAACTCGAGATGGCACATCAGAAGGACATCCCAAATACTCTTTCCAATCCGCAGATTAGGATTGTACAATTCCGGACCTCGCCGGACCTTTCTGTGATCCTCTGTCACCTCTAAGCACTTGCCGGAACCGGTTCCACACAGACAGCCATAACTTCTTCAGGTCTTCATGTGGACCTCTGAAAACTTGACTGAAGCATCTCAAGACTCATATCTGCAAACCCTTTAATCCGCATCCTCGGGTTCTCAACCTATCCAATATATTTGCCTTCTTCTCATCACTGTTCTTCACTGTTCCTGACTGAGGGTAATTTTCTCAATATCCTCAACACACAGCTCATCCAATCCTTCTTGTCAATGTAATATGAGTATGTTGACATCAATGACAACACTGGTTCACCTCATACTTGCAACAATCTCCCCCTTTGTCATTGATGGCAACATATGATGTGAAAAACCATCAAGACAAGAACTTCTCCTTTCTGTCACAGCTCCCCCTATCAGCAACAACTTTTTACATGTCTTCTCTCCCCCTTTGATCATTAACCACTTGTTTTTCACATGTCTTCTCTCCCCCTTTGACATCAATGGCAAAGGGCTCATACTTGCAATTCTAATACATCAGAATCATACCAGCTGCTCCCCCTTAGTAGCAGCTCCCCATCATCAATCCGGATCACAAGATATGACTGTGATATCCACCGGACTGATGCACATCAGTGCATCTTAGTTCATCACCGGAGGGGCCATGACCCCTAACTTCTCCCGGAGATATTCAAAAGAGTCCTTGGGAAGAGGTTTTGTAAAGATATCTGCAATCTGATCCTTGGAGGGAACATACTCCAATCTGACTTCTTCCTTGTTTACTTGTTCTCTCAAAAAGTGAAATTTGATAGATATGTGCTTAGTCTTAGAATGCAATACCGGATTCTTAGAGATATTAATTGCACTTGAATTATCACAGAAAATTGTGATAGGCTCCTCATATTCAACTTTGATGTCTTTTAGCATCTGCTTCATCCATAAGATTTGAGTGCAACTACCTGCTGCTGCAATGTATTCTGCTTCAGTTGTAGACAGAGATGTTGCATCTTGTTTCTTGCTTAGCCAAGAAACCAATCTCTTGCCCAAAAAGAATGCTCCACCACTGGTGCTCTTCTGGTCATCCACATCTCCTGCCCAATCTGCATCTGTGTAAGCATGAAGAGAGAAATCTGGATCTCTAGGGTACCATAGACCATACTCAACTGTTCCTTTCAAGTACCTAAAAATTCTTTTGATTGCCATAACATGAGATTCTCTAGGATCAGCCTGGAATCTTGCCACAAGACCAACAACCTGCATTATATCTGGTCTAGTTTGAGTGAGATACAACAATCCACCAATCATTGATCTATACTTTGTCTGATCTGCCTTTGGAGAATCATCATCTTTGCTTAACTTACATCCGGTTGCCATAGGAGTGTTCATAGGCTTTGAGTCTTCCATACCAAATTTCCTTAACAATTCTTTCACATATTTGGTCTGAGAAATGAAGATCCCTTCTTTTGTTTGAGAAATTTGCAGACCCAAGAAGAAATTCATTTCACCAAGCATAGACATTTCAAACTCACTTTTCATCTGATTTGCAAAAGTTTTGCACATACTATCTCTACCTCCAAAAATGATATCATCCACAAACACTTCAACAATCAAAATGTTTTCATAATCAATTTTGAAATATAAGTTACTGTCAGCAGTACCTTTGTTGAATCCAATCTGCACAAGATGCTTATCCAACCTTTCATACCATGCTCTTGGGGCTTGCTTCAATCCATACAAAGCTTTCTTCAACTTGCAGACCATATCATCATTATCAGACAATTGAAATCCATCCGGTTGTTCAATGTAGACTTCTTCTTCCAGATCACCATTTAGGAAGGCAGACTTGACATCCATCTGATATACCTTGAAGTCTTTGAAGGCAGAAAATGCAAGAAGTAATCTGACTGCTTCAATTCTTGCCACCGGAGCAAAAGTCTCTTCAAAGTCAATTCCTTCTATTTGAGAGTAGCCTTTGCAGACCAATCTAGCTTTGTTTCTGATTACTTCACCAGCTTCATTTAGTTTGTTCCGGAAGACCCACTTGGTTCCAATTACATTCCTGTCTCTAGGTCTGGGAACAAGATCGCAAGTATGATTTTTCTCAATTTGCATCAATTCATCTTCCATTGCTTTGGTCCAGTTTTCATCATTGCAGGCTTCATTTATTGTTTTAGGTTCAATCTTTGAAATCAGACAACATTCATCCTGATTTTGAGCAACATTCCTTCTAGTTTGTACACCTTTGCTTCTGTCACCTATGATTTGATCTTCAGAGTGGTTCAGTCTTACATACCTTGGAATTTTGGGAGTATCCTGCACTGTTGCTTCTTGATCAGGCTCATCCAGACCTATCTCTTCTTCCTGATTTACCGGATCAGGCTGACTCTGTCTCACCGGGGAGGATTGAGGTCCTTGAACACTGTCTTGGTCATCTTCATCAAACTCATAAAATCTTGAAGGTTTCTCAATTCCTTCATCAACTTTCACATTGGTGCTTTCTATCATCTTCCTCAATCTCTTATTGTAACACCGGTATGCTTTGCTTTGAGTGGAGTAACCCAAGAAAATTCCTTCATCCCTTCTAGCATCAAACTTTCCTAGATCTTCATCTCTTTTAATATAACACTTGCTACCAAATACTCTGAAATATTTCACAGTAGGAGTGATGCCAAACCAGAGTTCATAGGGGGTCTTACCGGTGTTGTTTCTGATTTGAACTCGATTGAGAGTGTAGACTGCAGTGCTGATAGCTTCCTTCCAAAACATTTGAGGAACATTTGCTTCCAACATCATTGTCCTGGCAGCTTCCTGGATGGTCCGGTTCTTTCTCTCAACTACTCCATTCTGCTGTGGAGTCCTAGGAGTAGACAACTGTCTCCTTATACCCTGCTTCTCACAAAAGTCAATGAACTCACCAGATGTAAATTCACCACCTCTATCAGACCTTAGACACTTTAGTTTCAATCCGGTTTGATTCTCTACCATAGCTTTGAAGATTTTGAACTTCTCAAATGCTTCTGATTTTTCTTTTAGAAAGGTAACCCATATCATCCTGGAATGATCATCAATTAACAACATGAAATATCTATCACCTTGCAGACTCTTGATTCTTGTCAGACCACAGAGATCGGTATGTACTAATTCCAACAATCCGGTAGAAGACTGATCTTTGCTTTTGAAAGAGACTCTGCTTTGTTTACCTAGCTGACATTCTTTGCACAAACTATTTGTAGGTTTCATCAATTTTGGAAGATCTCTTACGGCCTGAGTATTGCTTATCTTGATGATGTTATCAAAATTTACATGACACATTCTTCTATGCCATAACCAACTCTGATCAATTTGAGCAAACAAACAACTTTTATTTGAACCAACCAGATGAAAGATATTACCTTTTGCCTGAGTACCGGATGCAATTTCAGTTCCAGAGCTTGTAAAGATTCTGCATTTTCCATTCTTGAACCGGAGATCATAACCCTTGTCCACTAACTGACCAACACTGAGAAGATTGTGCTTTAATCCTTCAACATATAGTACGTTACCTGTTTTGCTTTTTCCATCAAAGGAAATAGTTCCCCTGCCTCTGATTCTGCCAGCTGAATTGTCACCAAAGTTTACCATTCCTCCTTCATACCTTTCCAAATTCAAGAACTTATTCTTGTCACCAGTCATATGGTGAGAGCATCCACTGTCAATAACCCAATCATCCTTTTCTTCCACTTGAGCAGCCAAAGCTTTTTCAACAACTTTGTGATTGACAGATTCAGAGAGTATTGAATCTTCTTCCTTGATGGCAATAAACACCCACTCATTTCCGGATTTGCTTCCTAGTTCTGATTCATCATCTGTTACTCCTTCATTGTCATCTTCTTCATGAACATAATAGCAATTCTTTTGAAACCTTTGTCTGTGAGTATTAGACCTTGCAGATCTTTCTGGACATCTTGAAGCAAAATGACCAATCTTATTGCAGTTGAAACACTTAAAGGGTAGTTTTCCTTCATACTTACCGGATCCTCTTGGCAGTCTCTTTGCAATGAGGGCTTCAAGTTGAGCTGTTTCTGCTTCTTCTTCTTCCATGTCTCTTCTTACTTGATCATACCATGACATTTTCCTTGATGAGTTTTCTCCCAGATCAAATCTCTGTTTGCCTTTCACATAGGCACTGGCTTTGAAAGCAGATTCAGTCTTGGGAGGATCATCTCCAAACTTAGTCATTTCAAATGCAGCTAGTTTGCCAGCCAGTTGTTCTCTTGTGACAGTTGTGTGGGCTCTGAATTCATCAATGGCAGCAACCTTGATTTTGTAGGCAGCAGGAAGGGATCTTAGGATTTTGCAGACAATCTCATTTTCATCTAAAGTTCCACCAGCATTTCTGATTCCACATACCAGCTCATTCACTCTTGGCATAAAGGTGGTGATGTTTTCATCATCTCTCATTTTCAATCTTTCAAATTTCCCTTTCAGACTTTGCAACCTTGCACTTTTGACAAACTCATCTCCTTCATACAGAAGTTCCAGTTTAGTCAGGATCTCATATGCAGTTGGTAGGTCAATAACATTCGAGAGATCTGAGTCATTCAATGCGCTTAGAAGAGCTTCCTTGGTCCGCAGATTGTTTTCAGCTTCTGTGATTTCATTCAGAGTTGTCGGACCACCTTGTGGAGGTACATATGGTTTTGAAACCATAGCCAAGTATGCTTTTCCCATACATTCCAGGTGACACTTCATGCGACCTTTCCAGAGAGTGAAGTTGGTTCCATCGAGCTTCGGACTATCCTTCTTGTATGACGACATCCTGGATCACCTCAAGTGGTTAAGCTCCTATCAGAGGAACTTGGCTCTGATACCAATTGTTGGATCTAGGGCATACAACTGAGAGGGGGGGGTGAATCAGTTGTATAAAACTTGTTGTTCTTTCAAACTCTTGATTCTTGTTGTTAGTTAGCAGCATATAAATTAATCATCCATGAAAGCATAATACATAAACACAAGAGCAGATAAGCATCAACACATTGAACACCAAGATTTTGACGTGGAAAACCCGGTTAAGGGAAAAACCACGGGGTGATTAACCCAAGAATTATTCTTTGTTAGAAGAATAAAGAAGAATGAATGGCACATGCCAATTAGGGCTCACTGCCCAAGCACACTGCTCACAAAGAGGCCCACTGCCTACAAGGAGACACACTGTCTACAAAGTGATAAAAATCACAGTCTTGAACTGGAGAATGACATCTCTACCATGTCCGGATCAGTTCCAATTAAGCCCAAAAACCTCTGCTCTGCCTTTCTCACTTCTCTTCGCTATGCCACACTCATCCACACACACCACTCCTTGAAATGAACTCACAAACGGTTATTTATACAAGACATCGACTTAGGAACAAACATCTAAGTCGGCAAACAACCATAAGAGTATCCGCAAGATGAATAACACATCCGGTCGTCCATCACAAGAACATTTGCAGGATGAACAACTCATCCAGTCGGCTAAACAAAGCAAGAACTTCATCCGGAAGAATAACTTCAATTCCGGGCTCTACTATCAATGCAGATCAACAACACAACCTCAATACGATCCAGAAAGCTTCACAAGCCTGCCTGAATGACCGGATACATCCGCACGTCCTTTACTTGCTGGAATCTCTTGTCTTCCTCATCCGGAACTTCAAGAACACAGTCTGTCGCCACTGTAGAAGGTACTTCCGGACCTTCAAATCACACATTATCAATGCGAACCAACAACACAACTTCAACATGATCCAAGAACCTTGACAAGCCTGTCTGAATGACCAGGTACGTCCGCATTTCCTTTACTTACTGAAATCTCTTATCCTCCTTATCCGGAACTTTAAGAACATAGTCTGTCGCCACTGTCATAATGCAAGAGGTACTTCCGGACTTCCAAATCATACACAACTCGAGATGGCACATCAGAAGGACATCCCAAATACTCTTTCCAATCCGCAGATTAGGATTGTACAATTCCGGACCTCACCGGACCTTTCTGTGATCCTCTGTCACCTCTAAGCACTTGCCGGAACCGGTTCCACACAGACAGCCATAACTTCTTCAGGTCTTCATGCGGACCTCTGAAAACTTGACTGAAGCATCTCAAGACTCATATCTGCAAACCCTTTAATCCGCATCCTCAGGTTCTCAACCTATCCAATATATTTGCCTTCTTCTCATCACTGTTCTTCACTGTTCCTGACTGAGGGTAATTTTCTCAATATCCTCAACACACAGCTCATCCAATCCTTCTTGTCAATGTAATATGAGTATGTTGACATCAATGACAACACTGGTTCACCTCATACTTGCAACAGTTTGAGGTCGAAGGTGCAATTGAGACCTGAAGTCCCAATTGGATTTTGTTTTTCTAGCATCTAAGTCAAATGCCTCTGTGGAGTACAAAAGCAAGGGCAAACATGGGGTTTTGGTTTCCAAAAGCTTAAGACAAAAAGTCCCTTCGGGCCCTGAGGTTTTGAAGGAACTTTCCTTCAAGCACCTATTGTTTCGGGAAGCGAGGCCTCAGGAGAACTTTGGATATTAGGTCCGAGTGTTTCAGGGTCCTAAGATCCTTTCCGAACTTGAAGTCCCAATCAAATATTTTGCTTAAAAGGATTTTTTCTAAGTTTTACAAAAGATGACCATGGGGAGCGGGGTTCCGGGTGGACTTAGGACTTTTGGTTTCGTAGATTTTGAGACATGAAATCCTTTCGGGACCCAAAGTCCCAAAGGGATTTTCTTACTTAATCACTTGAAAATGATTTATGCAGAGTCAACATATTGATAATAAACAGGTTTTGGTCCCTTCTGTATTGAGTCTAAATATCCTTCTGGGACCTGAGGTCCTAAAAGGATTTATTTTGGATTTTAATAGGTACAACTAGCTTTTTTGATTTTTTGAAGGCCAAGTTTGAAATTCCAACCCTAGGGTCCATTTGTTCCTACAACTAAGCTATTGAAACAAACCAAAACTACCAACAAAAGAAAGAAAGAAAAACCCTAAGCTAAAATAGGCAAACAAAAATAGAAACCCACCAAGCTGATACAACAATAAAACCTAAACTAACCTAAAACATTCTAACAATAGAGAAAAAAAGAAACAATTCAAACAAAACCAAAAATGAGATTCTAAAACAAGACAAGGAATGAGGTCCAAAACCCCCTACCTGGAATCAATGGTGACTAGGGACAAAGAAAACAAAAGAAACATGAAGATAATGATAAAAAATTGCTTAACACCCACTCAATCGATGAAAAATCTCCAACTTTGTGAGTGAGAATGCAATATTTGTGTTTTAATGGCAAAAAGCACTTGATTTTGAAAGATGAGAGGGTGAAATGAGGGCACACACCATGAATTCATGATTAAATACCCCTGCAATTAATGAATCGCTCTGCATTAAATGTGATAGGCCAGGGGCGAAAACACAGAGAGAAATTGGACTTTTGGACCAAAGTCCAAAAGTCTAGAAAGCCAATCGGGGCCCGAAGTCTTGATCAAAATTTTGAAAAAAAACCTGAATCCAAAAATAGATCTGAAACTCAGGATCTTGGGAGTTAGAGAACTTCTGGGACTTCACAAAAAGGCTCAAAACACTTGTTTTGAAGCAAACAAAAATGCCTAAGTGAAAACTTAGGACTTAAAAGGGGATCAAAATGATAAAAAAAACAAAGAAAAGAAAGAAGTAACAAAGGGAGGGGACCCCCATCTAGAAGAAAAAGGTGGGGTGTGTATGCAGGGCATAACAAGTAGCACCTACTATAGAGGTAGAGATGATGGTGTATGTTACCACAAATATGAAAGGAGTGAAGATACATACTAAAGAGAGGCCTAGCAAGGAAATGGAAGGTATTCCCAATAGGGTATAGGAGGATATGAGAGGAAAAGGTATAAAACTGTTAGAGGAACCTATTTCAAGTGTGGAGAAGGATATAGAGCATTTGAGTGCCAAGGCAGGAGAGATGAAGATAGCACAAGGGCCACATTTTTGTATGAGAGGTCACCTAGTTAGAAGGACATAGAACATGGAGAATCAATAGTCTCATAGAGATTCTTGAGATGTAGTAGGAGGGATGAAACAACACAAAGAAAGAGTTTTTTAGGATCAAATGTAAGACAAGGGCAAGTGTTGTAATGTTGTTATGAATAGTAGTAGCATAGATAATTTGGTGTCTGAGGAAATGGTTTACAACTTTGGATTGAGGAGCATGATACATTTGCACCCATATAGGATTGGGTGGTTTTAACAGGAAGATAAGATACTAGTGGAAGAATTGTGCTTAGTGAGATTCAACATATGAGTGTATTATGATGAGGTGATGTGGGACATTGTGTCGATGGATGTGTGCCATCTATTGTTGGGGAGACCTTGGAAATTTGATAAAAATTTTCTTTATTATGGAAGAGCTAACACCTACATGATATGAAAGGGATGGTCAAAGACACCAGTTGGTGACATTGAAGGCAAACAAGGGATAATTTTATAACAATGTTGGAGTTTGTATTGGGGAGAAATGATATGTATTGATCCTAAGGGTGTGTGGTGTTGCTAGAATGTTTGATGGAATTGAAAATGCAAAAGAGGTACTGAAAATACAAAAGAGGTATCTTAAAAGAGAGAATGTGAGAACAAAGGTCACCAAAGAGAAGCCATCCATAGGACAAGACAAATGAGTGAGAGCATGAGGAGTTGTAGCAAGAAACATGTGGCAGTCGACAACATAACATAAGGGTATGTGGCTACCAAGAAAGGGGCTAATATATGTGAGGGACTGGTTGATGGAAAATGCAAGAAGATTGTGAGTGACAACAAATCAAGAGGATTTGGCACAGAGGATGATTGGTGGAATAGAGTACCACAACCACAAAATAAGAAGTTGGATGAGATGGTGAATAATGAAAGTGAAAGTACACAAGGGGGATCACTTGAAGCATACTTGAAGAGGTGGAAAGATTAGGTTGGAACTTCCAGGCAAGGGCATACTATCCCAGAAAATGAGGGATTCATTTTTTTTTATCAACCCCAAGTGTCTAATGTAGGAGCATGCATAGGCATCATGGCAATCTTGCATCATTCGAGAAAACTAGATTTTGTGATTTATTTCAATTGTTCATTTGTCTTTTAGTTTTTGGTTACTAGTCTATGATAGACAAAGTTAGCACATTTCATCATAATTCGAAATTAGATTTCACATTTTTGAGAATAGTTTGAATTGTGATTGACGGTTATCATTTTAACTTTTGACGAGAATTAAATAAGTAAAATATTGTAAATTGGTTCGAGAGCATCTTCCAGGTTGAGAATTGTGCACAGTTGTGATTGTTTCCATTCGTGGTAGGATATTTGGAGTTTGCACCATCAAAGAGATATTTGAAAAGTTGAGGATGAATCTTGAGCACTGCATGTAGGTTTTCCACCATTTTATCATTTGTATTTGGAAGTTTGTTATTTCTGGCTGATGACACACTTCACGTGGTATTTAACTTTGTACCATCTTGAAGTCAATGTAGATCATTTGGAAAACTTGGGAAATCTATTTATACATGGTTGAGAGTTGTCTAAAAGAAATCAAAGAAGACAGAATGAAGTAGGTGAGTTAGTAGTGAGGGAAGGAGAGAGGGTGTGAGGTTTGAGACTTAGAGTGAGGGAATATGAGTATGATATGTGGAGTGCAATCTTGAGGAAACCTAATGTAGGAATATAGTGGATTTCATTGCAATAGTCTTGTAGTTGTACTTGAATTATCATTACAGAAGAACTTGAGCAACCTATGTGGCAAGATTTGAAGGTTGTAATTCTGGAATGTAGTTGTTGGTCAATAGTTAGTGAATGAAATGGCTATGGCTTGACATGTAAGAAGCCCATTACAATGACTATCTATTTGCGAATCTTAGTTAATAATCAAATAGTTGTTTTCTCCCATGTAAGGAGCCCATTGTGGCAAGATATGTAATCATGGTTGTAATCATGCAAGTTACAAATCAACAAGTTTGTTTTTATTGTTTTTGTGAAACTCTTTGTTAATTATGTTTTGGTTGTGTGGTTGGACAGTCATTAACTGGATCCTCGCCCATGACTACATTAGGTTTTTAATTGAAAGAGTTTTTCCATGTATTTTTTGTGTTATGTTCTCTTCTATTATATATTCTATATTATTTTCCCCTTCTAAGTTTCATTTGAGACATACATGATTTAGATCAACAAATTTATTACTTTCCATTAATCACAAAGATAGGGAAAATATGATCAACATGAAGCTCATGGACAAGTTGAATAAGAATATTTAATAGAATATTTTCATTACTAACCAAATCTATGAAAGAGGGATAAGAAATCACATGATAGGACAACACCTCCATAGAAAATACACTCTTATTCCTAGCATAAAAGGACATAAGTGCATTAAGTTGATTGGATCAAAAGCCACAAAGGATGGGCATGTATCAAAACTAGAAATGAATGTATGTAAATAAGCAAGAGAACATGACCTATGAGGGTCCATGATGGATAACCCAAGCGTGTGTGGGTGGGATAGAAAAGTACACTGCTATGTAAGCTCAAAACCTAATCAAAATATAGCAAGTGCAAACAGCGTTAAATCTAAGCCTAGCCCAATCTAATATGATTTATATGAAATAAGAAAACTCAAATATAAAAAACCTTATTAGAAGAAGGATAAAATTTAAGGCCAAAACCTTGGGTCATGTAGGAATGTTAGGTTCATCAAATATGTAAAGGGAAAAATACCTCTACATTAAATAATCTAGGCTATTTAAATCAATGCATAAATCAACCTCAACAATATAATTGAGACTGATCATATAAAATCATAGAAATTAAATGCAAAGAAAATATGAAAAAATGAATTAATTGCATGGATCTTAGCTCTATGCAAAAGACTTTGTCCAAGTGTCATGAATCTATTTACCAAGGCTTTGAATTTTATCCCCTATGTTTTATTAGGAAATTTGACTATATACTATTAGAGATTAGATCTATGAGTGTGGAGGTGATCTTTGCAAGTGTGGACTTAATATTATACATGAAAGTGATCTTGTAACTCATGGGAATTATCTAGCACTTTGTAGACTAGTAAGTTTCCTAATGTTTGAATGTGTGGAAGGACTAGCAATGTTCATAATCACCTTTGGGAATCTATTAAATTGTGAGGGTCATGTTCTTAATCAAGCCCCTAGTAAACTAGCTTTACAACTTTGAGAAAAAGTTGAAAGGAAGCTAGGTGTGTGGAAATCGCTTCCTAAACTAATCTAATGAGGGGAGAGGTATGCAAATTATTTACAACCTTTACAATTGCAGCAATATGAAACATATATCAGAGATATTACAATAGCAAACACAAAACAAGAATGTAGATAGAGAGAAGTAGACACAAGATGTACGTGGGGAAAACCTTTTCAGATAAAAAACCCCACACTCTAAAACCTGCATAATGTATTATCTGAAATAGTTATAGTTTACAATACACTTGCAATGCAAGTTCTTCCAAGAGTCTTCAAATGTCAATTCTAGAGTTATTCCGGCAGCATAACAGTACTTGTAAAAACACTATGCAACTACAACTCCAAACTATGCAATACATAGGGATTACAAGGCAAATATTGAGAGCATCTTGGGATAGGCGTCCACCTTGGCCACATGACCATCATCCCACATCAAAGGACACTTGTCCTTGCTGCAAATACATCCCTTACATCTGTCATACATGGCAGATTTGATTTTCCCAACATAGGAGTGCTCCAGGCTAAAAATAGACTATGACGGATGTTCTTATGCATCTTACATTTGTCATAGATTTTCCCAAGATAACAACCTTTAATGTTGTAAGCGAATCCGTCATAGAATGCTAAATATAGCAAATTCCTCTTACAACATGTCATAGCCCAACTTGGGCGCCCAAAGATGCCTTTCCCTCATGCAAAGATCCTCACCGACACTTGTCATCACTTGTCATAGGAATCTCCAAACTTGGCTCTTACGTGTCATAGATTCTGTCATATGGAATATTGTCTTCCACACACCACAAGATGTCGACGCATGACATATTAGTGCCACCTCAAATGGGACGCCCAAATCCATGTAGATTTGACTTGACCATCCAAGTCACATTCCAAGCAAGATGACATGTCACCGTGCCACCTCAACTATGTGACCAAACTGAATGTGCAAATAATTACAACATTAGGCAATAAATAAATATATAAAGAAATAAACAATGCTAGGAAATTGCAAAGGTTGAGACACCTTATTTCCCAACAAAAGTTTGAAAGACAATAATGGATCTTATATGATGTCACAAGTAGACAAATGCAAAATGGATTCTTCTTTAAGCTATATGTTCTATATATTCTTCTCTCTTTAAGGATGTTAATCCTCAATTTTTAAATGAGTGAGTACATGTCTTTAAATACAATAACCAAGCCCACAAATCAACAAAACATGCACTAGGTTGGCTCACAACAACTAGTGAAATTATTAGTAAGGCATGAATTTTGAATTTTGAATTTTAAAAGTTCAAAGATCAAATATATGATTGCCTAACTGCCTTGGGTCAAGTTTGCACCCACAAATTTGATCTAGAGTGATAAAAAATAGGTTTGGGGACAAGGAATGCAAATTTTGGGATCGATGATGCAAATCTAAGAATTAGTAACGTAAATTGTGAAATCAATAATAAAAAGATCAAAATTATAATATCATAAATTGAATTTATACGAGAATATACCACTTATAAACTAATTATTACATTTAAGACACTCTAATCAACATAGACCCATCGTTGACAATTTATATATAAGTGGTGGCTAGCCTAAACACTATACTTCCAATTCTCTATTTTCTATAGGGCAAGATAATGGTGCTAAAACACACTCTTTACAAGTGACATTAAAAATTATATGTGAAAAACTTTAATGCCTTAGCCATGGTGTGACCCATCAATATTATAGGTATCTGTTACACTCTTATCCAAAATTACAACTGTCATAATATCTTCTTGTCCATGGGAACTGATTACCACAAGGTAAACAACTCTCACAAATCGTGACCACAACTAGCAAACTAAGATTTAAGTTGGTCTTTACCAAAGCGGGAGATATTCCCTTTTGGATTTATACACAATTAGTTATCACATGCAAGATCAATTTAAAAAATCTTATCACATGCAAGATAAATTTTAAAAAACTAAGATCTATTAAATGCAAGGTGAATTAAAAAGAAGTGTTTTTGTTGCATTCAAAGAAGGTTGAAAAAGACAAGGTGAATTAAAAAGAAGTGTTTTTTTGTTGCATTCAAGGAAGGTTGAAAAAGACAAATCCATTGTAAAGATAAAGAATGACAATGAAGACTAAAATTATGTGAAGTCAATATAAAACAAAGAGTTGATATATGACAAATTACATGGGCAACAAAAAAAATCATAATCTATCAATTATGTCAACATTGAACAAATCGGTCTTCTATAAGACAAAAAGGCTTTTCCTTTGGCTTTTTTCTTATGTGGTTACAATCATCCTCTAGTCTACGTCATCATCATAATTTCATTTAGTTCAATTAACCAATACACTCGGTTATTAATCATGATTGTGGTGCCCATTATAATTGCTATGCCCTTTAGTTTTTAAATAATGAAATAAGTAAAAATGAGGATACATTTAATTATAATCATAACCCTTTTGTTTCGTTTTCCAACTTCCTCGAACTTGGTAAAGTTGGCTAGTGGCTCAGCTCACTAATTTTTGTGTTCTTTTAATTTGAAAATGAAAATATTTGGAAGTTAACTGTTGTTTATTGCTCTTTGTTTTGTTGGTGTCTTTAATATTCCTTTGAGAAGTGTTTTCTCTTTTGTTTATTTGCATTTTTTTAATTAAATTTTTTTTATGTGGATAGAGTTTTTTTGAGCTATGGTTCATGTTATGTTTGCAATTTTTTTGGATTAGAAATTTTTTGTGTTTAATTATTGAACTTTTAAGGTGTTTATTTAGGTCAAATTCTTTGGTTTGTTTTTATTTTGTTGGTCATTTCTTAACCAATTATTTCCTCTCTTGGAAGGGTGGTCTATGTGGAAATGGACAAGTTTTATTTAGCTCATCACTAACATATGGTTTGTGAGGAGATAGACATTTCCCAAGATTTAAAATAAACTAGATTAGGTGTCATTTATAGTGTTTGAAAAGTTCAAGGATCAAATATATGATTGCACATTGTATTTGTCTTTGACCAATGATTAAAGGTCTTGATATTCATTATTCTGTGTGCTTAACATTGTTTTGAAGAAGACAATGAATGAATATTGAGCTTTACATTATAAATAAACACTGTGAATGGCACCCAATCTAGTTCGAATGCATTTGTTTCCCCTTTGTTTATTAAACTTGAAGTGAATGTTGATTGAAATCTTTGTTACCATTACACACCTTTTAGGGTTGCATGTGGTGAAAGTGTATCATGAGTTCTAGACTTGTATCCTATGCGAATGGTTTTGTTGAATATGGAAACCTCTTAGAATCCCTCAAGGCTTATGAAGTATGATTATAGGATAAACTAGAAAATTATTAACTAATCTATTGATTTTATAAGCTTGAACATGCATAACAGTATCATCGTGTTTGTTTGGAAAAGATAGGTAAGAATATTTTGGATTGGATATTACCAATCAACCCAATTCTTAAATTAATGTCTTATGTTGAATAGCTCATCTTATTGCATAAACCTAGTCACAACATCAAAATTAATGAGTATGTGTCTTTCTCTTTGTTGGCTAGATCAGAGTTATAATTCCACAAATCCTAAAGAACATGGACAAATCCAAATCTCAAGGAAGGTCAACTCAATAAAATGGTTGTACTTATAAATATATTATGGCAACTAGGGACTAATGCATGAGACTAGATGAACTCTCCTTCTACTTTATGCTCTACTATTCCAAGGGGGTATTCCCTAGGGTCTTTAAATACGGCAATGAAAGATAAACACACACTAGGCCCTCTACAACTACATCTAATGCATTATGAACTTTAAAATATTTCACTAAACTCATGTTAGTGTTGGTTGCAACTAGACCTCTGAGACCTCCAATAAACACACAAAAAGTATTCTTACATGTGCACCAAATGATACAATGATTTTATTAAAACATCATACATGTCTGTACAAGTCTATAATAACAACATGGTGGCATATAACAAGTCTATAATAGACAACACTATGGTATGTAACAAAATGGGCTATGACATCCCTCCCCTCTAGGAGTTTTCATTGTCACGATGATATCCAAGATGTATAAGGTGACAACTAGAAAAGATGAGGAAATAGTCATTGCATCTCTACAACATCTTCCCAAGTAGCACTGTCTACTAAAAACTGATCCCACTGCGCCTTGCACTGGGCTACTTCCCTATTGCACAATTTAAGCTTGTGTTGCTCAAGGATTTGCAGGGGCTTTACTTGCACCACCCTATTAGGGTTAGCCGGCAGAAGATATCAATTAAATGCAAATAAAGATTAAACAGAGGAATGGAAATACACAGAAATAATAACAACGAGAGACAAGTTTTAACGTGGTTCACCCAAACTCGAGCTACATCCACCAAACAGAGAGTCTAATATTATTATCCAGTAAATCAAACCGATTACAACCAACAATCCCTGTAACTCAATGCCGTTGCAAATGCTACAATATAATATCAACGGAAACCCTAACCCTTAGCCTTTTTTATCAAGACTTATGTTGGTTACAAAATAGGGTTTTTTATGTTGGCCAATGAAAAAAATAACTCCCGACGCCTTAATAAAATAATAAAAAATCGTGTGAGGTTTTGGGGGTGTTGCCCCTGAGCCCCCATAGGGGCGTTGCCCCTCGACCCCGCCCTGTATTGCGACAAGGAGTGCACAGGGGCGCCGCCCCTGGACCCCGCAAGGGGCGTTGCCCCTTGACTCCATAGGAATTTGGGGGCAAACCGCGCCGATAAAAGTGGGGTAAATTTAACCTCTGAGTCTGATTAGGTTCCATATAACAACACACCCCTAGATCCTAAACCTGCAATGCCCACCAATCCAAAATATGAGTGACGTCAGGATGGTAAGGTTTTAACAAAGAAACATGAACAACAACATGCAACTGAGAGAGAGAGAGATGACGATAAGGCCAATCTATGAACTACAAGATTAATCACATTGAAAACATCAAAGGGTCCCATGTATCTTAGGTCCAGCTTGGCTGATTTTCCAAAAGATATGGAACCTTTATGTGGTTTAACCCTGAGGAACACCTTGTCCCCTACTGCAAACTGATGAAAACTCTTGTTTTTATCAGCATAGCTCTTCTATCTATTAGAATCTTTCTTCAATCTTTCTTTGATCAGTTTCATTTGCTCCTCCATTTCCTTGAGCATTTTAGGGCCAACTATTACTCTATCTTCTATTTTGTCCCAACTGACAGGGGTATGGCATTTTTTGTCGTAGAGGGCTTCAAAAAGAGCCATGCCTATTAGAAATTGGTGGGAATTGTTGTAGGTGAATTCAACCAATGGAAGATATTCCTCCCATTTACTTCATTGATCCATACAGTACATTCAAATCAAATCTTCAACAATTTGATTAACTCGCTTAGTTTACCCATCTGTCTGATGTTGAAATAAAATTTAGACGAGTTCCTAGGGTAGCATGCAAAGCTTTCCAAAACCTAGATGTCATTCTGACATCTTGGTTAGAAATAATAATTTGAGGTACCCCATGAAGTCTAAAAATTTCTTGCACAAATCTTTTAGCCAAAGTCAATGATACATCTGTCAAATTCCCTAGTATAAAATGGGCTACCTTTGTTAATTTGTCAATCACAAGTAGAATTATATCATGTTTAGATTTGGACATGGGAAATCCTTGTATCAAATCCATACTAATTACTTACCATTTTTGTTCTGGTATATCATGTAGATACAAATATCCTGCTGGGTGAACATGCTCAGCTTTTATTCACTTCCAATCTAAGTATCTGACCACATACTCAGTCACTTCCCTTTTCATAGCAGGCCAAAAGTATAATGGTTTTAAGTCAGCAAACAATTTTGTTACTCTAGGATGACCTGCATAAGGAGCATTATGAGATTCCTCAAGAATCTTTGATCTCATTTCACCATGATTCAGTATTTACATCCTATTATGAAATCTGAGTAACCCATCTTGTCCAAGCTTGTATCATTCAAACTACCAATTAGAAGTATCCTTTTCTAAAGTTGATTTAACCTTCACATAATGCTCATCATTCTGGAGCTATTCTATTACTTGCTCTTTTAAAGTAAAGTGAAAGGTTGCAATTGCCATAATGTGTCTTCTTCTACTCAGAGCATATATTTCTCTATTTTCTTTTCCTTTGATATAATCAATATCAAAGTCATATTCGCTAAGAAATTCAAGCCATCTTCTCTGTTGAGCATTTAAGTTGGGTTGGGTGAAGATGTACTTAAGGCCTAAGTGGTCAATTTTCAACTCGAAAGGTTTACCAATTAGATAGTGTCTCCACATCTATAGAGCATGCACCATCATAGACAATTCGAGATCGTGAGGTGCATAATCAACTTCATAAGTCTTTAACTTTTGAGACTCGTATGCTATGACTTGGCCATTTTGCATAAGAACCCCACCTAAACCATCTCCTGATAAATCTGTTATAATTGAGAATCTCCCATTTGGATTTGACACAGTAAGAATAGGAGCAGTAATGAGTTTATGTTTTAAAATTTGGAAGGCTTGTTCACATTTTTCTGACCACTCAAATTTCTTCCCTTTTTTTTGAAGGGTAGTGATAGGGTTTGCTAATTTTGAGAACCCTTCAACAAATATTCTATAATACCCTATTAGGCCCATAAAGCTATGGACTTCCTGAATGTTTGAGGGGGTTGACCATTCTATTATGGCTTTGATCTTAGCCAGGTCTACTGATATTCCTTCTGCTAAAATGATGTGACCCAAATAATGCACTTTCTTCTGATAAAAGGAGCATTTAGATAACTCCCAAATAACCGGTGTTTCCTCAAGTGGTGAAGCACCAATCTCAAATGTTTTTCATGTTCATCCTCATTCTTCGAGAAGATGAGAATATCATCAATAAAAACTATAACAAAATCATCTAGGTAGTCTCTGAACAGACTGTTCATTAAATTCATAAAAGTTGCAGGTGCATTAGTAAGGCCAAAAGGAAGAACTATAAAATCGTAATGCCCATAACGAGTCCATAAAGTAGTTTTGTTTATGTCTTCCTCCTTAATCCTTAACTGATGATATCCTAATCTTAAATCATTTTTTGAAATTACGGTTGCACATCTCATTTGATCAAAGAGTTCACTAATTCTTGGCAAATGATACTTATTTTTGATAGTCACCTTCTTGAGCATTCTATAATTGATGCACATTTGGAGAGTACCGTCCTTCTTTTTTACAAAGAGTACAGGTGCTCCCCATGGCAATACGCTTGGTTAAATCAAACCCTTGTCAAGCAATTCCTATAATTGAACCTTCATCTCATACAATTTTGAGGTAGTCATCTTATAGGGAGCTTTCGATTGTGGTTCAGTACCAGGTAGAAGATCAATAGAAAAGTCAAATTCTCTCTTCGGTGGTAGACCAGGTAACTCTCCTAGAAACACATCTTAGAATTCTTGAAGTACTAGAAAATCGTCAAAGGAAGGTTCTTTCTCTTCTTCTAAATCCTCTATGTGAATAGCATATAGAGTGTATGTTGGCAAGAGAAACTATGTGGCTTCATAGGTGTTGTCATTGATGGCAACAAAGTCTATCCCACACATCTGCAGTACATAGTATGCCTATACTGGAAGTTAGATTGAAGATTGTTTTGGTCCGGTGAACAAGAACAGAGTATGTAACAAGGTCTGACAATCAGGTCTGGATCTTTCAGATGGTGTAACTCAGTAAGTTGTGGACTTGGACAAGTCAAGAAGGGTATCATGACTACTATATTCTAGAGATTTAGCCTCCAGTGATAAAGCATGAAAAAGATATGAGCATCTGGGTGTTGGGTTCCAATTAGGCAGAGCAAACAGAGGAATAACTGACCGACAGAGTATCAAACTTCAATCCGAATGTGTAAAAGGTCTTGATCAAGCAATTTGTGGGTATACATTGTTGGCCGACATGATTAATGACTTCTATGCTTAAGCTTTTGATATGCATCACAAATCAAGCATGGATTCAGCCGACATATCAATAACTTGCAAATATCTTGAGTGTTCTTGTTGTCGACTAGAAAGTTGATGAAAATCCTTGATGCAGATATATATACTAGATGGATTCCAGCATGTAAGGGTGTGTGTTGAAGATGTGAAGAAATAAGGTGCAAAGAAAAGCAAAGATAAGTGTGAGAACAACAATTCAAGTTCGGTATGTGATTGAATAACAACATTGAATAGAGGAAGAATGAAGTGCATCAGATCAGTATATTGTGCCTAACCAGAACTGAACTTTTGCATTTGTAGATGCTTCTCATCAGTTCAAACACTTGATTATCTTCTGTAGGTTCTGTAGATAGTGAGTCTCTTGTAGGCAGTGTGCCTCTTGTGAGCAGTTTGCTCAGGCAGTGAGCTCTAATTGGCAAGTGCCATTTTGTACTACTTTATTCTTTTAGTAGAGAATACAATCTTGGGTTAGTCACCCCATGGTTTTTCCCTTAACAGGGTTCCACATAAAAATCCTTGTGTTATGTGTGTTGATTCCATTTCTATCCTTATGATTACATATGCTTTCATGTTTTGATATAACACTGAATATGAGATAATAAAAGAAAACAAAATAAATGAAATTTTGAGATAACTGATTCACCCCCCCTCTCAGTTATCTGCCTTGTCTTCAACAATTGGTATCAGAGCAAGGTTCCTCTGAACAAAGCCTAACAACTTGAGGAAGATCTGGGAATCTTAATGGATGCATATGGTATGAAGGAACAACTTCAATCTGCCCTAGACGATCTTGAACAATCCCACTCTGAAGTCAATAACTTGAGAGAAAGACTCAAACAAGATGATGAATTCATAAATGAGCTAAAAGAAAAACTCAGTATCACTGTGAAAAAGAGAAAGGAACTACTTCAAAAATTAGCCAATCAGAGTGAAGTCAATGATACTAATGAAGATCTGAATGAGAAAAATAAGCTATGTGAGAAGCTGTCAAAAGAAGTTATTATGGTAAGGCATGAAATGGAATCAGGGGTTATGAGATTCACCCAAGAAATTGAAGAAAAAAGAAAGATTGAAGATAATCTAAAACAATCCCTCAAGGAGAAAATAAAGGATTGCCACAAAATGGACAGAATAATCAGGCATCTTGAATCAGATCTTGAAGAAGCTAGAGATAATGAAGAACAACTTAAGAATTAGATAGACACTCTTAAACAAGATCTTCAAACTACAAATGAATATGTACAAAGAAAATTTCAAGATAAGCTCATCCCAACTTGAAGTTCTTCTTGAAAGCCAAAAGAGGGTAGATGATAAGCGTGGCTTGGGATATGAGAAAGGTGAAAGCTCTGGATCTAGTCAAAAGAACTTTGGATCAGGAAATCAAAGAAACAAGCCTAGAAGACCTCCGGTAAGGCAATCAAATGCTCAAAGATATCCATCCTTCAATGGATACTGCTTCAATTGCAACAATTTCGGTCATAAAGCAACTCAGTACAGGAGGAGAATGAATCAGAATAATCCATCCTTCTTTAGACAATGTTTCAATTGCAAAAGGTATGGTCACAAATCTCATGAATGCAAAAATATGCAAATAAACAATTCATTCAATGGTAGATGTTTTGGATGCAATAGAATGGGACATATGGATAATCAATGCAGATCAAGAGGATATCAATCAAATAAGCAAAGAAATGTTGTATGTTACAATTGCAATAGATCTGGTCATATTGCCAAATTCTACGGAAATAGAAATTAGGATAGCAAAGGTTCGGTGGAACATGATCAGAAACAAGATAAAGGCAAAGGTAAAATACATGTGGATGAAGTTCAAAAGGAGATGAGCAAGATTTGGGTAAAAAGGAGTACAATGAATATTGGGGATGGATCCGCACTAGAATCCGGTGCTGATATTCCTTCCGGAAACTAAAAAGGGTGAGCTCTGGCTCAGGGGGAGTCACAGAGAAAAACAATTTCCTCCAGCCAGTCAGCTAGTGCCTAAATTCGGCACATTGAGTAAACATCTGACGTTGCAGATTAAAGGGTTCTCAGAAAAACCTCCAAATAACCTTCAGTCAAAATGTGAAAGGTCTGCATGGAGTTTTGCAAGATTTATAATAGCTCAAGTTAATCTGGTTCCGACAGCTATTTGGTAAAGCAGAATTTCACAGACAGATCCGGTATGATTGAAAATTGAAATGCTTTGATCTGTAGACCCATGACATGATTGAAGATAAGAAGATATGTTGTCAATCCTCACAAACAATGATTCTAAGTTTTCGGTAGTGATTCAAGAAAATCTCTCTCAAAATAGAGCAACCGGATAACTTAAGTTGTGCATTTATTACAAAACAAAATTAGGGTTTGCACAAGAATAAAAGGGTTCTTTCACTCATTATTTACACACTTGCACTCACGAAGAAGAAAAGAAGAGCTCTGCAAAGAAGATTCTACAATTCACTCAAGATCAACTAAAAAATGAATTCAACCAATGATTTGTTCCAGCTCCTGCTTCAAACTCTAAAGCATGAAAAGGTACTTCCATTCTGAAAATCTCTCTTTGAATCTCTTGTAAATGGCTACTCCAAAGGTTGTCAATATATCTGATAGGCCGAGACCTAAATTCAAGAAACACCCTTACAAATCTCTAGACGTTGATCCCTTGGGTGCATTTTCTAGCATTTCGCACGGAGTATTGCATGTAGAAGATGTTAGGGTTTATATCCATGCAAACATTTGAAGAATTTGGAGACTCAAAATTGATGGACATTTATCACAAATAGCTAATAGATGAGAATTTTGAACTCAAATTTGAATTCAAGGCCCTCCGAGACAAACACTTCAGACATTGCATACATTTTCCCTATTTTGCAGAAGATGATTGGGTCCGGTATGTTCTAAGTAGGATGCATGATAATTTTATATGGCTAATGAGGCCATTCAAGATAACTAAAGATGCCATCATGGCAGTGACCGGACTGCATTTATCTAGTGGGTTACCTGCACTCAAATCTGTGAAGAACCAAACAGTAACTGAAGCCACTGGATCCAAATTTGACAAAAGAGCAATGACCATAGATGACATCATAGATCCGGATGTCAAGCTTGCCTCAATGATAATCGGCTACAAGATCTATCATTCAAGCAGGGAGAATTCTATGTCTGGTACAACAATCTATGCTACATATCAGATGTTGAGGGTAGATGCAGATTATGATCTATGTGAGCTTCTTCTAAATCAGCTGTTGGAGAACTTGCAGAAGATCAAAAAGGATAAGAAAAATTCCTTTAAATATGGTAGTCTAATACTGTGTCTGTTCTTCTATTACATGAATGAGCTACCTGGATCAAATGGCTAGGTCTGGAAAAATGATAAACTAGTTGCAATTCAGATCAGAGATTACATGTATGGACTTGGTGATGCTCAAGCCCAAAACACAGCTCTCTGGGGTTACTTCAAGAACTTCTAGAGCATGATGCAAGCTAGAGAGAGAATACCATAGTCCATAGTTGAGAAATACAAGGACACAGTTTGCTTTATGGTTGACACTGATCAATGTCTAATGGAGGTAGTTGAACCAAGAACTATATGGATAATGCCTATAGGATATGAGGTCGATGAAATTTTTTTGGAGCTGCATATTCAACACTTGCTGAGCCAGCCTAAGAACACTGAAGCAGAAAGGTTTGGCACCTTTGAAGAGCTAAGTATAAAAATACATGTTGAGTTAAGACAACCGGAGATGAAGAGGAAAGTAAGAAAGGAAGTTGAAGAAATTGCCAAAAGATTTGGCTTATCAAAGGAGGCTGTAGATGCAAATAGAGAGAAAATGGAGAAGGCAGAGAAAGAGAGACAAGAAGCAAAGAAAGGAAATGTTTTGGTGCAAGCCTCTTCCTGGACTAGATCTTCCAAGAGCTCTGCACCTGTCACTCCTAAAATCTCAAAGGCTACCAAATCAGAAGTCCAGCCATCTGGCAAAAGTGAAAAGAGAATGAAGACCAAAGCCTCAAGAACATATACAAGACATAAGGATGATGAAGAAATAGAATTAGATGAAGAAATCAAGAAAATGAAGAAGAAGAAAACATCCGGGAAGTTCTCTGCTAGCAGAGATGAGGAAGAGAAGGTAGAGGAATTTGTTGAAAAGCCCATTCTTTCCATTGATAACATCATCAAGGTAGTTATTGTGGATGGGAACCTATAGCTGGTGACTGAGTTCTATGATGCATACAGTGATGCTAACAAGAGAATTTTGGAAGAGGCTACTGTCAGGTACTTGAACATTTACAATAAAGCTTTCATTAAAATTATATCATTAATTCCTAAGAGCCTAGAAAAGGTACTTGAGCTGAGAAAAGAGAATGCAATGGCAAAAGATCTAGAGATTCAGGAGCAGATAGCAATTCATCTCTACCCTTCTATCACTCCAAAATAAATGGACATGATTTTCAAGGACTGTAAGGATGAGTTCCGGAGTAAGGCAAGAATGAATAAACTCATGCTTGGAGAAACTGACTAAGTAGCAAGTGAAACAAAATATATCCTCTGGAACGCTTTGAAGAGATTCAATCTTCCTATTGTAGAGGAAACAGATGAAGAACCTTCTACCATGGATGTTGAAGGATTAAATGTAATCAATGAAGAATCTTCTAACAAGGATGTAGAAGGATTAAAGAAAATAGATGAAGAGAAGTCTGAGGACTTAGATTCCTCTGTTCCAGAAGAGGAAGTTCATGAAGCAGTAAACATAGGTGACATCTCACCTCTGGATCCCACTGCAGCTATTCCAGACTTTGAAGCTAAAGGAGAAGGTAGAAGAGAGGAGAAGAAGATTCAAGAAGAAGAGGTTAAGGGAAAAGAAGAAGAACAAGTAGAAAAGACTAATGATGACTCTTTTGATATTTCAAAGAAGTCTCAATCTCCAGCAAGAGACACTACAAAGACAGTGAAGAACTTCTTAGACAGAGAAATGATGGAGTTGGATGAACTTGAGCTATTTCAAGGACCACTGAATTTTGACTCTCTCTCCCTAGTTTAGACAATGAAAATAGTATCTTTTGCTCAAGCCAAAGCAAAAGAAAAACTCTTGAAATATCACATGGAGGACTGTGAACTGTTGGAGATTGCATATGGGATGCTAGAGAATATCATGCCATCCCATCAAAAGGATTCTTTGGCCTCACCATCCGGTAACTTGAAAACTTTGGTAAATTCTGTTAACACTCAGTTTGAATCTCTAGAGAAATTAGCAGAAGCAAAGGTCCGGAAGGAGTTTCTAGAAAAAAGATTCACTGAGGTGCAAGGACTTATTGGTAATGATAGGTAGACTCTATTTATTAGAATAAAGAGCCTTGAAAATGCTCTGAAAGATGGTGGGGACCTATTCAAATTTTGTCTGACTTGGCCTAAAGTGACAAAAGAAATTGAGGAGAAAATAAAAGAACAAGAAGAAAAATTCTCAAGCCTAGTTCAGAATTTTGACCCCCTTTCCTCCTCTCTAATGAATCAAGAATGCTAGGCTATTTTTATCATAAATGAAATAAAGAGGCTGGACAAAGAAAAGAAGAACATAATGAACAAAATGGGTGAACTTAGAGGGATAATTATCCCTAAGCTAGAGGCAATGCATGAGGCCTTGACAGATGCTCAGACCACAGCCCAGACCAGTGATCCAGCAGATTTAAGAAGGGCATAAGCATATGAATTTTTGTTGAGTGGTTACATCTCCATTTTGGATAGGATGAAGAAGAGATGGGCCACAGAGTTTGTACAGCTGAAGACTACTTTTGCGGATATACTTAAGTATATGTAAGTATAACATATGATTTATATATACTTATGCGGCCATGTATAGAATATTTTTTGCAAAATTTTGGTATGCGAATTCTACCCTTTGCCATTGATGTCAAACAGGGAGTGAAGAGTAGTGAAAAATGTGGAATCCAACTAAGGGGGGCTCTGGTAAAATGATACAAAAGACAGAGCATCAGCCAAGGGGGAGTTACTGCAACACTTAGCTATTTTTCACTAAGTGTTGCCATCAATGCCAAAGGGGGAGATTGTTGGCAAGAGACACTGTATGGCTTCATAAGTGTTGTCATTGATGACAACAAAGTCTATCCCACACATCTGCAGTACATAGTATGCCTATACCGGAAGTCAGATTGAAGATTGTTTTGGTCCAGTGAACAAGAACAGAATATGTAACAAGGTCCGACAATCAGGTCCAGATCTTTCAGATGGTGAAACTCAGTAAGTTACAGACTTGGACAAGTCAAGAGGGGTATCATGACTACTATATTTTAGAGATTTAGCCTCCAGTGATAAAGCATGAAAAAGATATGAGCATCTGAGTGTTGGGTTCCAATCAAGCAGAGCAAACAGAGGAAGAATTGACCGACATAGTATCAGGCTTCAATTTGGATGTGTAAAAGGTCTTGCTTAAGCAATTTGTGGGATTATACATTATTGGATGACATGATTAATGAATTCCATGCTTAATCTTTTGATATGCATCATAAATCAAGCATGGATTCAGCCGACATATCAATAACTTGCATATATCTTGAGTATTCTTGTTGCCGACTAGAAAGTTGATGAAAATCCTTGATGCAGATATATATACCAGATGGATTCCAGCATGTAAGGGTGTGTGTTGAAGATGTAAAGAAATAAGGTGTGAAGAAAAGCAGGGATAAGTGTGAGAACAACAATTCAAGTCCGGTATGTGACTGAATAACAACATTGAACAGAGGAAGAATGAAGTGCATCAAATCAGTATATTGTGCCTAACCAAAACTAAACTCTTGCATTTGTAGATGCTTCTCATCAGTTCAAACACTTGATTATCTTCTGTAATTTCTATAGACAGCGAGTCTCTTATAGGCAGTGTGCCTCTTGTGAGCAGTTTGCTCAGGCAGTGAGCCCTAATTGGCAAGTGCCATTTTGTACTACTTTATTCTTTTAACAAAGAATACAATCTTGGGTTGGTCACCCCATGGTTTTTCCCTTAACAGGGTTTCCACGTAAAAATCCTTGTGTTATGTGTGTTGATTCTATTTCTATCCTTATGATTACATATGCTTTCATGTTTTGATATAACACTGAATTGTTAGATTCAGGACAAACAACTGAGAGGGGGGGTGAATCAGTTGTCCAAAACTTTCTCAACAATTAAACACTTAAATCCACTTTGTTATTCAATAGCATAATAATATATCAATCATGAAAACATAAAGCATTAACTCAAGAGCACAAACACATCAACACATGAGACACCAAGATTTTGACGTGGAAAACCTGGTTAAGGGAAAAACCACGTGGTGATTAACCCAAGATTGTATTCTCTGTTAGAAAAATAGAAAGAACAAAGTGGCACATGCCAATTAGGGCTCACTGCCTGAGCACACTGCTCACAAGAGGCTCGCTACCTACAAGAGACACACTGTCTACAAAGTAACAAGTATCACAAACTTGAACTAGAGAATAGCATCTTTACCATGCTTGAATCAGTTCCATTTAAGCCCAAAACTTCTGCTCTACCTTTTGCTTCCTTCCTCGCTACCACACTCTCATCTCCACAAGACACACTTTGAAATGACTTTACAATCCCTTATTCGTACAAGGTATTGACTTAGGAACAATCATCTAAGTCGGCAAACATCTACAAGATCATCCGCAAGATGTGTAATACATCCGGTCGGCCAGTCTCAGGAAGAACACCATCATCTGAAAGTTATTCTTCAAATGTGAACTCCAACTTCAATGCGGACCACCAACATGAACTGGACACGATCCAAAGACCACCACAAGCTTTCCTGAATCACCAAGAAGATCCACACTTCATCTGCTTACTAAAATCCTTCTCTCCTTCATCCGGAACCTCAAGAACACAATCTGTCATTACTGTCATAAAGAAATAGATGCTTGCGGACCTTCAAACCATGAACCAATCGAGTTGCCACTTCACAAAGACTTCCTCAACACTCCCTCAAATCTGCAAAATAGGATAATGCATTTCTGGATCTCACCGGACCTATCTGTGTCACTCTGTCACCTCTAAACACCTGCCGGAACTGGTTTCACTTAAGTAGCCATAACTTCTTTAGATCTTCATGCGGACCTCTGAAATCTTTACTGGATCATCTCAAGACATATATCTGCAAACCCTTTGAACCACATCCTCTGATCTTCATCTTAGTTGGGATCTTCACTTCACTGTCTTCATTGATCCTCTCTGCTCATCCAATCCTTCTCATCAATGTAACAGGAGTATGTTGACATCAATGACAACACCGGTTAGACCCATACTTACGACATGAATATGAGATAATAAAAGAAAAGAAAATAAAGGAAATTTTGAGATAACTGATTCACCCCCCCTCTCAGTTATCTGCCTTGTCTTCAACATTGTATTCCTTCCTTTGAGATCTCTTTATTTGCATGGTAGAGACCTGTCTAAGGCTTATGCCTTTTTGAATACCACACACCTTGGTTGGGTTTCCATAGTCGTCTCTACAGATTACTATCTTTTCAAAGAAATTTACTATGGCTTTGTGCTAAGTTAACCCATTTATTCCTAGGAACACACCATATGATCCTAGAGGTGCCACATAAAGGTTGACTTGAGTTACAAATTTTGGTAATGATAATTCACTATAGGCTATACATTGACCTACCTTTCTCTCTTCTTAGTTACCATACATTATTGTCCAGGAGTTGGCCATGAAACCAGCCTTCCTAGGTAATCTTTTGACTACTTTAGGATTAATGAAATATTCAGTAGCACCAGTATCTATAAGCACATTAATTGAAAGGCCATAAATTGTACCTGTTAGTTCAATGGGAGTGGCTTGGAATTTATCTTGTCTATTATGTACCACCGCATGAATGTAATGTTAAAAGAGTTATTGTTGTTGATTCCCTTTTGTTCTTTTAGCTATCCTCTAAGGGTATTTGTTAGCATAATTCTCACCCCCATAGTTAAAACACCCACCTCTCGACTCTTCTTTAGGTTTTTGAAACTTTCCTTTGTCACTATTATCATTTGCCCCTTCACTAAAAGTCCTGGGTTTGGTGTAGGGTTTATTTTGTTCACTCCCTTTTGCAAGCTTATTATTATTTTTCTTGTCTCCAAATTGATTTCCTTTTTGGTTCTTCTATTTGGAAAAATTTGTAGAAGGTTGATTTTGTTGCAAATATGTGCCTAAGTGGTGTTGTCATTGATGTCAACATATCCTTGTTGCCATTGGTGTCAACTGTATCCTATTTTGTTGTCTGTATAGAAGACTGGATTATTGAGGATATTGAGAAAATTAATGAGGATCAATGTATGCAGACCATATGGATGAGTAGAGGACTGTCTAAAGAAGCTCCAGTTAAGATTTGAAGGGTTCGCATGAAGATTTGAAGAAGCTATGGCCATCTAAATAGAACCAGTTTTGCAGTGTTCAGAAGAGAAAGTGTGACAGGAAAGAGATCCGGATTGTTTTGGATATGTCACATGATGATCTGCAGATCTAGAGGCATGTTTGGGAAGTTAGTGTGTATCATCCATTCAAGTGGTTCATGGTTTGGAGGTTCACAAGAAATCTTTCTAATGTGGTAGTAATGACTGTAGACACCCAAATTTGTCCATGTCTAGCGACACCTTGTTAAATCACTAATCCATTATCCAATTAATTAAATAAATTTTATTTATTTAATTAAAATCACATTCTCATTCACTTAGCCAATTAATTAAATAAATTGTATTTATTTAATTAATTCCACATTATGTCTTATCCCATTTTATGCATTTATCCTATTAATTAAATAAATTTTATTTATTTAATTAATTTCCAACTCATATCCCAACTATTTCAAATACTTTATTTGAATTAAGCCTTTATCATTTATCACATTTCAACACTTGTCCATTTCCCATTTATCATGTGTTGTAAGACAACTTTCATTTAAAATCTTTCACATGCACAACTAATTGGACCTAAATTTAGTAACTTTCAATCTTAGCCATTCACATAGCCTCTGAATCTCCACCGTTGATTGATCTTGGTTGAGTCCTATATAAACAGCCTCTCACTCCATATGAGACATCCAGAAATCATATAGTATCTAGCAATCCAGCAATCATATAGCAACTCCATTATCATCTTGAGCATTTGAGTTTTTATCATCCATCAATGGCAGCTTTCAGCTTTGTAATTGTTCATTGTTGAAGAAGCAGTCCACATCTCTCTTTCAAACAAGGAATCGCACGATCTAGGTGATGTTATGCTTGAATTGCATTATCTTTTGGTTTCATTTAGATTAGATTCTTTGATGATGGTAGGGTTAGGGTTTCATGACTATGTCTGATCTTCCACACCTGACTTTCACCTATCACATTTTGGCACGCCCGGTGGGACTCACGTCCCTGATTAACTTCGTTTTTTGGAGTTGTTTCTTTGAAGATCAGATTTTGCAGGTGCTCGCAGAAAATTCCAGTCGCTTTTGAACGAAAACCCGCCGCTTCGGGATTTCTGCGTCGCTTTTGAGCTGGAAAAGGCCGCATATTCCTCTCTGGATCGCCTTTGAATAAACAGTCGTCGCCTCAGGTAAAACGCACCGCTATTATCTTTAAAATGATCGCCTGTAATGAATGCGTCTGTGTTTAATGTATTTGCCGCTTTTGACCTAACAGCCGCCGCTTTTGCGCATAATCAGATCGCTTTTAACCTAACAGGGGCCGCCTTTTAACAATTTCGCATCGCTTTTGATCTAACAGTGCGCGCTTTTATTCTGATCTGAGACGCTTATGAGCTAATAATGTTCGCCTGTGCAGGTTAGGGTTTAGATTTTTGTTTTGCAGAGACAGGTCGCTTTCGACTTACAACAGGTCGCTTCTGGTATATCGGATCGCATATGACATGACAGAGGCCGCTTTTGCATTCATTTGTATCGCTTATGGACTGATATTGTTCGCTTGGTAGGCTAGGGTTTTTGTTTATTGACTGTGTTTTTGCAGAAACAGGTCGCATCCAGCCCTCAACCAATCGCTTATGGACAATCTGCATCGCTGATGAGCTGACAGGGGTCGCATGTTGTGTTTTTGCGCGTCGCATATGATCTGTAGTATTTCACCTCTGACATAATAGAGGTCGCGTTTGATCAACAGTGAATCGCATCTGGTAAAGCTCTGTTGTTTTCAAGTCTGTTTCAGTTCCAGTTTGATTTTGGCTATTAACTGGGTATTTGCGTAGCATCTTATTGATTTGTCCAAGAAAGGAGGTTATCAAACTACTGACATATCTGTTGCAGGTTCGATCGGTCCAAGATTTGTGGTTTTTTTTCACTAAATTAGGCATATTTGGGCTTGGTGCTTAAAATGAACTATTGTTTGCTCCGTGCTTGATTTATCTTTTTGATTGCTTGCATGTGCCTGATTGTAACCCAAATTTAATGACAAAAGTATCCTCTCCCCTTGCCTATCAAATGGATCTTGGGTGTATGAGAACTTGTCATTATCTTTAGAGGGCCTGCCTTCCTGGTGTGAGAAGGGATACGACCCAAGCGGTAATGGGCTAAAGCCAAGTCCTTCCGAACCGCTATATAAGAAAAGTGTTTGTGTCGAAAGCCACAAACAACGGGTGCAGTTGTGTTATACCGACAGCCAACCTCCCCTAAAACCCTCCAAGGCGCAACCCTTGGAGACTGGGAGACTCCATAACGGAGAGTAGCGCTGCCGCACGTATAGCCACCCGAACGGATGCCCTTATTAGCAACTTTGTGTAGTAGCCAAAAACCTTCTATCTGTTGACGCAGAGGGTAAAACCCTTGAAGCGGCCCCGATTCATGCGGTTCTTAGCCGAGGTAGCAGGGACAATCTAAAGGTTTGGAGAGGGTCAAGCCTTATAAGAATCCCAGATCTTGGTATGCGTGAGAAGTGTGTGCAAATGTAAGGAGGAGCTGGTGCTATCAAGATCCTGGAGCTACCCGCTTTGAATAGGCGCAGCTAGGGGATTCAACAGATACTGTCCTATCCTAGCCTAGGTTGTATCAGTTTGTGATTGTTGTGAGTGTGAGTGACTGTTATCATTGTTTTCTTGCTGGAAAAACTACAAAATCAGACCACTGTTACACAAACACAGTCGCTTTTGAACCTAAACTGCTCGCACAGACCATCAACATCGCTTCTGAACTGTAGTGATTCGCATACTGCCTGAACTGCGTCTCTTTTAAACAACCACTGCCTGCATATTGCCTAAACAGAGTCACTTTTTAACCACAGTTGATCGCCTTTTGCTTGAATAGAATCACTTTTGAACCACAGCTGATCGCCTATTGTATGAACAAGTCGCATCTGAGTCATGACCAGTCGCATATTGTCTGAGCCAAGTCGCTTTTAAGCTGCAGTTATTCGCCTAATTCCTGAACAAGCTCGCCTCTGAACAACAGACTGTCGCCTTTAGGGATATCTGAGTCGCTTCTGAACTAACAGTAATCGCCTTTGAACTAACAGTCATCACCTCTGGCATAGCATTCGCTTCTGGTTAGCACTGTCATTTTTCTGTCAAAACTAAACCAGGTCGCATCTGAGCTATCATTAATCGCCTTTAGAATCCTTTGAGTCGCCTTTGAGTTATCATCAGTCGCCTGTAGCTAAAATTCCTGCAAATCTCAGTGCATCAGCTGAATTAGCCTTAGGACCAGCTTGCTTGAATCTCAAACATCAGCTTTCAGACTTGTCTTTGATCAACAGCAAATACCTGGACTTTGTCCCCTATTTTGAGCTTATCAATCAATCACAACTCATTAGCTTTTCCATCTTTTTGAGACCCCAACCAGCAAATCAGACATCAATCCAATCATTTCAATCAACAAACAACCTTCAGTTTTAGCTTCAGCCAACAAACATCCTTCAGCTTTAGCTTCAGCAAACCATCTCTTTTAGCTTTAGCTCCAACAAACATCAACAGCAAACAATCTTCCCCTTGAGTGATTAAGCTACCTCTAGGGACAACCAACAACAACTTAGCCAAACCAAATCAACCAAGCAACTTAGCCAAACCAACAAACCAAAACAACAACCAATCAACCAACTATCATCTTTTTGGGTCTCAAAACTTTGACAAGCTCAACTTCATCATCAACATCATGCCTCAAACTAGGAGTCAATATCGAGCTGAAATAGAAGCCAAATTGAAAGCTGAAATGGATGCCAAATTGCAAGCTGAGATGAAACAATTCACGACACCTCTTAAGGACGCAACTCAATTCACAACTGGTATGCCTTCTCATATGTTTATACCTCAGGGGTACACTAGGGGCAAATCATCTTCACAACAAATGCACCCTCCACCATCCTTGGAAACTTTCGAAGAGCAATCTCAAGGCGACTCATCAGAATTCCAAGATACCTATCTATGGGACCAAGTTGAGAAACTCATGATATCTGAGTCTGATCGCTGTTTTCTCCAACTTGCTCGCATGGGTGCTAAACTACCTAAAGACTTTGATATATCCACTATTAGAGAGCAAGATCCCAACACTACTGCTGTTGTTGCGAATAGACCATCTACTATAGTCGCATCATCTTCTACTACCTCGCAAACACCATCCTCATTGCCTATTGTTGCTTCATTTGAGTTACCACGATCAGAGCATACTTTAGAACCATTGATAGTGCCCACCAATGTGCTTCCTCTCATGTTATCAAATCTCAACATCCCACCTTTTCATGTCCCTCAACATATCTCTCCTTCTACCATGACTGTTTCCATGCCTCAAGTAACACAAGCTGTCCATGCAACACAAGCTCAAACACTTCAAGCATCACAAGCAATTCCCATATCTTACGGTGTGCATACCTCTCAAACCATTCCAACAACACATGTTCTCCATGCTTCACAACCATTACACTCTACCAAATCTCATACACCAACTGCTAATTCCTCCATGTTATCCTATAATCCCAACGTTAGTCTTATTGACATGAGTGATTCCCTCATTTCTCAAGCCAATCCAAACAATAAGATCGCTTATGTTGATCAACTTACATCCATGCTATCCTCTTCTTCCAATCCTTCACACACCATCAATCCCTCTTATGCTACCCAAGGCTTCTCTAATATCACCCAACACATGACATATACCAATCCTCATATTGTCCAAAATACCAATCCCAATGTTCACCCTTCCGTTGTATCTACCAATCCCTCCGTCACTTACCATGTCATGAATTCAATCCCAACTTCCCAACCATCTGCTACTATCAATCCAACATCCACTTCTCATGTCATGCACACCCACTTGCCACTTGTGTCTCAAGGACAGCAATCCTCTAACACGTACATGTCACATACCACTCCTTTGACATACATTGTGGGCACACAACCCCAACAAACAGTCACAGCTTTGTACATCCCACAACCACAACAAACAGTCACAACTCCACATATACCACAACCGCAACCACAATATGTCTCATATCACACTCCACTCCCTTCGCAACAACAGCAGTTATCCTTAGCCGATATCCAACAGATGATCGATGAAAGGGTAGGACAAGGCAAGAAACCTTTCTCTCTCGAAAACATATGCGCTTATCCATTTGACAAGTCTCTTAATATGATACCTTTTCCACCACACTTTGAAATCCCACAATTTGATAAGTACAAAGGGAAAGGAAATCCGGACGACCATCTTCGAGCCTTTTTCGTGGCATGTCTCGATGTTGCCTATGATGATACATATCTCTTGAGACTATTTCCTCGAAGCTTAGCAGGACAAGCTCTCGAATGGTTTTCCCATTTACCTCTAGGAATTAAGACTTTTTCAGAATTGGCAAACAAGTTTCGATCACATTTTGCCTTCAACATTGAACATGAGGTAAACATGAATGACCTTGTCAACAACAAACAACGCAATGGTGAAACCTTTTCCTCATTTACCCAACGATGGCGTAATATGGCTAGCAAATTATCATGGGAAATCCCTGAGAAACAACAGCTTGACATCTTTGTTCAAAATCTTCATCCTGAACTGTCATTCCAACTACAATTGCAAAGTGCTAGCACCTTTGACGAACTAGTTTCCAAAGGAGTTATTATTGAACGAGCCTTAATTGCCAAAGGAACTATCAAGATCTTTCGTGATAACAAAGAGTCTCCCCAAAATTCCAATGATAAGTCTCGCTTTTGGAACAAGAACAAGAATGTTGTCAATGACGGTATTGTTGATACAAAGAATATCCAAACTATGAGAGCTCCCATCAACATTCAAGCAGCCTCTCCACCAAGACAGCCTTTTCCACAACGAAGAAACCAACTCCAAAATTCTAATCCACGCCGACAATTTACACCATTAGTGGAACCCATGGAAGTTATTCTTCGAAAACTGCTTCAAGCTGGAGATGTTATTCTACCCGATGCACCACCAAATGGTGAACCACTCTTTCGAGCTCCTTGGTACAAGGAGAATGAGTATTGTGATTACCATCAAGTTAAAGGACACAAAACAAATGGTTGTATGCGCTTAAAACATGTTATCCAAGACTGCATTGATCAAGGTCTAATCAACGTCACACCTTCAACAGCTCAACCTGCCCAACAATCCACATCAAACTATGATCTAGAGACTTTCAAGAATCCACTTCCATCTCATGATCAGACAAATAACCTTCAAGCTGGAAATGCTATTCCCTATAATTATGCATCATCTACCATTGGCCGCATTGACCATGCTCGCATTTCTACCATTACCATCCAAGGCGCACCTGACTGTGCCGTAACCACGCGAAGAGGTCGAGTTACCGTTCAAGGAGCACCTCCTCATCCTCCTCGACCTCTCTCTGACTATAACCTCTTGGATCACCTTGGTAAAACACCCGCACACATATCTATCCTTGAGCTGCTCCGCATATCCCCCGCACATAAAGCTATCCTTGATAAGGCCTTACAAGAGTCTTCGGTGCCTAATAATATTAATATCACACAATTTCAATCCATGGTCACTAGCATTGCAGCCCCTTGTCATTTAACCTTTTCCGACAAAGATCTTCAACCCTCAATTCATCCGTCACACAATGAGGCCCTCCATATTGAAGTATTTGTTAACCAACGCCGTATCAAACGAGTCTTGATAGATGGGGGAGCTGGTCTAAATATATGTTCTTTGAAACTTATCAAACAATTGGGATATTCTGAGAAAAATGTAGACACCTCCAAAGTTATAACCATCAGAGCATATGATGAAGCTGAAAGAGATACTGAAGGGATCATCTTATTGCCTATTCAAGTTGGACCGGTCATTACAGAAACTCGCTGTCAAGTCCTTGATATTGATCTACCTTACAACATCATCCTCGGTCGCCCTTGGATCCATACCCTTAAAGCAGTTCCGTCTACATATCACCAATGCCTTAAATTTCCACATAAGGGTGTTGAAGTTACCATTCAAGCTGATCCCAATCCATTTGAGTTTTGCCGTGCCTTTCAAGCTAAATATCAGAGTCCAAACCGTATCCCTCTCAACACCGAGGCATATCCGTCATCCTCCTATGTAGACCCATCCGATCTTCTCAAGCCCTCATCTAGCAAAGCCGCTTCCAACCTCCATATCAAATATACCGAACAAGGCCCTGGTGAATATAAATTGCAGGAATCCTGTTGCGTTGGTACCCTTCCATTATCTCCTAAATCCCACGGTAAGCCCTCTACATCTAAGCCCACTTCATCCTCCGCTGTTATTAAAGCTCCCCCTACCGTATTCATTAAAGGTGGTTTCTTGGATGACGAAGACATTGAGGACATCGACTCTTGGATATTCTTTGATGAAAATGACCAAGTCCAACTTGAAGTAGAGTGATACAACAATGGGTTTCGTATCATAAAGAACATGGGCTATAAAGGACATGGCGGCTTGGGATCACAGGAACAAGGAACTATTGAGCCCCTTATTGTGTCTAAGAAGTTTAATAAGCAAGGCCTTGGTTACCAACCGGAGGTACCGCGACCCAAAGACATTAAGTGTATTTCCGATATTGACGTTGGACCTTCTTCGGTAGGAGAGACTTCTAACTCGGATACCATCGATGACTCCTCCCTTCATATCACTGACCTTTTTCAAGAACATTCCATCTTCATGTTTTCCGCAACCTCTTCTAGCCATCATAATCCCTCCATTAGCCTCTCACTCGTATATCCTGACCTCATCGATTGGGACCAACAGGGGGCACCGATATTAGATACATTTGAAAATGACAAAGCCATTGCAGAATTCATGGGTTTGAGACAAGGTATCCCATTGGGTGATCATAAAGCAGGTTTCATGATGGAATTACCTAAACTAGCATATTTTGGCGGAAGTATCAAATCCTTCAGTCGCAAAAGTGAAATAAACAAAATTCAACAAAATAGGTCACTAGGTGAAAACCGCAAGGCGTCTCTTGACCGTGAAAAAGTAAAAATAAAGGACGTATCCGAAGGTGAAAACCTCTCTGAGGCGCCTGAGGATGAGGGATTTGATCTTCCTGTTGCCGCTGATTACCATGAGAAATCAACTGTGCTAGTTGAAAAATCACAAGAAATGAACTTGGGAACAGAACAGAATCTGAAGATCACTTTTTTGGCAGCATCACTATCAGAGCAAGAACGAAAGAACTTCACAGCATTTTTTCTGAGAAGAGCTATAAATTTTGCATGGACTTATGCAGACATGCCAGGACTAGATCCTTCACTTGTGGTACATCATTTAGCAGTATTCCCTGATGCAAAGCCTGTCAAACAAAAATTGCGCAAAATGCATCCACAAGTTGCCTTATTGGTCAAAGCAGAAATTCAGAAGCTGTTAGAAGCAAAGTTCATAAAGCCTATTGATTATCCAGAATGGGTTTCAAACTTGGTACCTGTAGCAAAACCAGATGGACGAGTTCGCTGCTGCACAGACTTTAGAGATCTTAACAAAGCATGTCCTAAAGACGATTTTCCATTACCAAGCATAGACAACATTGTTGATCTTACAGCAGGACATGAAATGCTATCTTTGATGGATGGATTTTTAGGTTATAATCAAATCAGAATAGCAGAGGAAGACCAAGATAAAACATATTTTATTTGTCCATGGGGCACATATTGCTGGGTTGTAATGCCTTTTGGTCTCAAAAACGCTGGAGCTACCTATCAACGAGCTATGACAGTTATTTTTCATGACCTTTTTCATACTATCATGGAAGACTATGTTGACGACATCCTGGGAAAATCTAAGATGAGGGAAGGACATCTACAAGTATTAGCACAAATTTTTGATCGATTAGAAAAATACCAAGTCAGACTAAATCCAAAGAAGTGTGTATTTGGTGTAACATCAGGAAAACTATTGGGATATATTGTGTCTCGACGAGGAATAGAAGTGGACCCAACTAAGGTAAAAGCTATCATAGAAATGCCTCCACCAACGAATCTCAAACAGCTCCGCAGTTTACAGGGTAGGCTACAATCTATCCGCAGATTTATCTCACAACTCACAGATAAATGTCATCCTTTTCAGCATCTTCTTCGTAAGGGTGAATCTTTTAAGTGGGATGAAAAGTGTCAACAGGCTTTTGATAAGATAAAGGAATACTTGGCAACACCTCCTGTGTTAATACCCCCTGTACTTGATCGTCCATTACTGCTGTATATATCATCAACAACTGCAGCATTGGGTGCACTTCTAGCTCAACATGATGATTCAGGAAAAGAACAAGCTATCTACTACATCAGCAGAACTCTTGTGGGATATGAACTCAATTACTCATTCATGGAAAAGGCTTGTTTAGCATTAGTGTTTGCTTCCCAAAAGTTGCGGCACTATATGCTGAACCAAACAACAAAGCTCATCTCTAATGTGGATCCCCTCAAGTATCTCCTTTCAAAAGCACTTCTCACAGGGAGATTAGCAAAATGGGTTATGATCTTGAGTGAATTTGACATACAATATGTGAACCGTAAAGCTATCAAAGGACAAGTCATTGCTGATCAATTGGCTGCAGCACCTATCACAGACATTCAACCAATATATCCCGAATTCCCTGATGAAGGATTGTTTAATTTAAGCTCTCCAGCATGATGGCAGCTATACTTTGATGGATCATACACTCAACACGGATCTAGAGCAGGTATCTTGTTTGTCACTCCCCAAGGAGACTGCATACCTAAATCATACAGAATAGCATTCCCATGTACCAACAACATAGCAGAGTATGAAGCTTTAATCACAGGTTTGCGCATGGCAGTACAATGGGCTATCAAACAGTTACGAGTCTTTGGCGATTCTCAGCTGGTTATCAAACAGGTCTTAGATGAATATCAAATAAAAGACGAGAAGCTTCTTCCATACAAGCTAATGGTGGACGATTTCAAGCAATATTTTGAGGACATTACCTTTGAGCAAATTCCAAGACTACAAAACAGAGCAGCCGATGCCATGGCTATGATTGGATCTCTTTTAGACATGCCATCTAACACCCATAAATGTGAATTCTTGGTTGAACAGCTTTTGATCCCCGCATTTGAAGTTCCACAGTCTGAGCTCATATGTGAGATTGTTGGTCCCAACTCGTTGTGGTACAAAGATATATACGAGTATCTCCGTAATCACACCTTGCCTCTTCAACTATCCAACACCCAACGTAAAACTTTTATCCGTCGAGCCTCTCGTTACACTATCTTAGGAGACACCCTTTATCGCCGGAGTCTTGATGATATCCTTCTTAGATGTCTTGATTCCGAGGAAGCAAAAACGGCCTTACGTGAAGTACATGAAGGTGTCTGCGGTTCGCATTCCGCTGGCCCTGGCGTTGTTAAGAAACTTCTGCGAGCAGGATACTATTGGCCAACTATGGAACAAGATGCCCAACAATTTGCAAAGCGATGTTTACAATGTCAGAAACATGGAGATCTAATACATGCACCAGCACATGAGCTTCAGCCTATTGTCACTCCATGGCCTTTTTCGCAATGGGGACTTGATCTCGTGGGTAAAATCCATCCTACTTCATCAAATGGTCATAAGTTTATTATCACTGCCACTGAGTATTTTACAAAGTGGGTAGAAGCCATACCAATGACCTACATCACAGAGAAACAAATAGCTAAATTCATCCTACATTACATCATCTGCCGTTATGGAGTTCCTCAAGCTATTGTCACAGACAATGGCCGGCCTTTCAAGAACCAAGAGGTTAGAGATCTTTGCAATAAGTTTCATATTCAACATAGGTTCTCTACGCCTTATTATCCTCAGAGCAATGGTCAAGCTGAAGCCTCTAATAAGACAATCATCAAGATCCTTAAAAAGACTGTTAACGAAACTGGTCGAGATTGGCATCTACAACTGCATCCTGCTTTATGGGCATATAGAACAAGTGTCAGAACTCCTACTGGTGCCACACCCTATGCTCTAGTCTATGGCACTGAAGCTATTTTGCCTATCGAGGTTGAGATCCCCTCTTTGCGCATATCCTTGCAACATACTATCTCAGATGAAGAATATCGAGTGTCCCGACTCCATGATCTTGAGCTCTTAGAGGAACGCCGCCTCACAGCATTGAACCATCTTCAAGTCTATCAAAACCGGCTACACCGCAGCTACAACAAAAAGATCAGAGAATGCAGATTTCAGGTTGGCGACCTTGTCCTTAAAGAAAACCAAAGGAATCAATAGCATCGAGAGAAACAGGGCAAGTTTGAACCAAATTGGCTTGGTCCTTTCATTATCACCGCAGTCTATGGATCTGGTGCATACACTTTGTCAACACCTGAAGGCATTCCCTTGGATGAACCCATCAACAGCATTCATCTCAAGAAGTTTTATCCATGAATCTCAGCTATCCCACAAAAAATCATAAAAAAAAAAAAAAAAGATAAATAATCCGTCCTCTGGTGAAAACCTGGTAAACAGGCGCCTTGGATACGTACCATAGTGAAAACCTGGCAAACAGGCGCTATGTGTAGTGACTAGCTTCCCTCATTTGTTTGGTTCGTTTGATCATTTTCCCCACTGCATCTTGTATAAGCCATCTTCATAAGCCCTATCGCAATCTCGCACATAGCCTTTCCTCTTCATCCTTTGCCAATGTTAGCTATCATACCTGAGACATTGTCGTGATATCTATATCTTTTGGCACCTTAGCATCTTGGCCACATCTTTTTTGCATTATAAACCTCATCCCGCACTGGGGGCATTTGTTGAGTCTTATTTGGAAGAGGATCCTGTTATCTCTAGCTCGTAACACGTCAAACAACTCAGCTTCCAACATAGCACACCTTATCAACTTCAACCATGGCACATGTCCACCGATAAATATGACCTAACGACTTGCAACCAGGACTCATATCTTCGCACTCCATCCACATTCATCCAACAATCGCAACAAACATCGCTTGATCAAACATCCAATCGATTAGCCACATCAATAAGAACTACATCCAGCTCTATCGTTGACGCCTTGATCCCATGGATACAGGGTATGTAGGCAATCTGAGATGCGAAGGAAGCACTCTGATTCAGGCTAAGACGATAGCCCCTTTCATCAGTCATCTGTCATCTTTTCTTCTAAACATCCTTCAATCTTTCAGCTCACATTCTTCTATCTTTCATCACATACATCATCAATAAAACCCAGAACTACATATTCATCATGTCTCATCTTCATCGTAAATGTGCTTTGATCCCGTGGATACAGGGTATGTAGGCAGTTTGGAATACGAAGGAAGTTTCCAGTACTCAAGCACAGATGATCCCCCCATCTTCTTCATCTTCATTCATCATCCCTCTTCTTCTCTTTGATCAGCTCAAACAGGAAGCAATCCATGTGTCTATTGCAAGCTCCAGCACTTTAACCAATCACAGGTAAGCCAGAAGCTATTTGTCCGCATTCCTTAAGCCAACATTTGCTATAGCCATTTATCACCAACTTTAGCCTTCAACAGGATGTAGCTTTCCTCTTAACAAGGCGCCAGCTTCATCTATCCAAGAGCACCCAAATTTGGCAAGAGAACGTGATGACAGTATCTTTTGTTTTATCTTTTGATTTATCTTTTGTCCCTTTTCTATACCTAGTCAAGACTGCCATGATCTCTTTATATCTTGGTATGTTGCGATGAAGTAAGGACTGGGGCATGGTCATATAGCTTTCGTATGCCGTGTTTGCGGGATGATCTTATTCTCTTCCTATGCGTCTTGGTATCTTGTACGTGTTGGGATTAGCATCTTACATATCAATATCTCTAGCATCTGAGAAGCTAAACAGTCTCTTATGCATTAGAGACTATTCTATGTTAAGACTAACTCCATACATATAACCAGCAAGCTATCATTATGTGTAGTGGAGATAAGCTCAAACCATTGTTTGTAGCGTCAAAGTCCAACACTAGCTGTTAGTCATATCTTGTGCATGTTGGCTCAACATCTTGACCTCATGCGTTCAGACAAGATTGTAACATGCTAGTTACGCATTGGATACCTCGACACCTTGGTCTCTTATACCCTGGTGCATAACATCCATATGCTATATCAAACATAAGGACTGCATTTCTTTTCATTTTGAGCAATTACTTGAAAGCTGCCCATCATCATCCTATCTTATTCATCCTATCTTATCCATTTGTTCCGTCATCCTCAGCCAAGATCGATCATCTCTATCATCCTTTCTCCATTTCTCGCTCCTGCAAAACAAGTATTAGCCATACATAAGTCCATTATATATATATCTTTCATTACCATCTACCTATATGCATACATCTATTCATATCACTACCTTTTACATATTCAAACATTTTCTATCCATTACCATTTGCATAAACATCCATCCATAACCCATATATAATCCATACACATAACATGCATAGCCATCATAATATCAACATCACAACCATTATAACATCATATAGATCGCCAAAACTGCCATATATATATATATACAGGTGTGTCAAAATACAAGTGTCTACAATACAAGCTGAGCCCTGAAAAGAATGAATGTACAACAATGGCTCTAGGCCTCATCATGATACAATGTCAACAAGGTATGCCCTAGCGACTACTGCTAGCTCCCTCACCCTGACCAGCACCACCAACAGGCCCTGTACCTGGTCCTCCATCTCTCGGTGGCCCCATCACTGAAGCTACTGAACGAGATCCACCTGACCTCCGTGAGCTCGAAGCCCCTGATCTGCTCCTGAAGCTAGGTTGTCTCTGCTCTGCCGGCACAGCTCCATAATATAAGCCTCTATAATACTCAGCCTCACCCTGCACTCTCCGAAGCTCGGCCTGTACCGCTGTCAACTGTGTGGCTAAGTACATGGTAGCTCCATCCGTCCCCAAGGAAGTCACTGCTCTATCCCGCTCACTAGTCATAACCTGCAGCTGCTGTACTGCCCTATATCTCTCAGCTTGCAGACCATCTCTCTCTGCTCTCATAGCCTGCTCCTGCTGTACTGCAGTATCTCGCTCAAGCCTCATCATCTGCTCATGCTGCCTAGCTGTATCCCTCTCTCCTGTATCTCTCGCGAGAGCACCATCATCCTGTCCATCTCCTCTCTGAGCTCCCAACTGTAGCTGAGCCTGATAAGTCTGTGCCTGTGCTCTAGCATGCCTCAGACTGATCACGGCCTGATGCCTATCCATCTCCACTCTCCTCAGCCTCATCTGTGCCCGCTGCCTCCATCTCCTCTCCTCTCTGATCCGTCTCCGCAGTTGCTGAATACCCACATCATCTCCTGCTCCGATCTGTGCCTGTGGCTGTGCTAATATCGCAGGCTGACCTGGCACCTGTCCTGGCATCTGTATCCCTGGTGCAGCTGGCACTACTACCTGTGCTGGTGGAGCCCGTCGTCGTCGCCTCCTAACTGGTCTCTCCATCCCAATCTCCCCAATCTCTCCATCTCGTGTCAACCGAGTCGGCCTAGCTGTCGCCCAGTGTGCATCATACTCTGGCAATGTACCTGGATCTGCAGGACCCTATCTCCACTGCCATGCTACTGGCTGCAATCCATCTCTCTCTGCCAAGGCTGTGTCCACCACAACCTCTGGACCCCAATCAAACACCTCCTGTCTCGTCCTCCCAAAAATGACATCACCTACAGGTACTGCCTGTGCCTCTCCGAACTGTCTCAGGGCTCTCTCAGGCAAATAACGCTCTATAATGTACACACCGCGTCCAAAAATGTACCTCGCCTGTCTAGCATAAGCAAGCTCGGCATCCTCCTCCTCCCACTGCTCACATCCTAGCCATGGCCTCCATACAAACCTGTCTATCTCATCCAACCTCCGCCGCCAGTATACCACCCCTCGGCGCTGTCGATACGTCAAGGCTCCTCTATACATCCGTGCAAATGGCTCTCCTGCTGCTCTAGCAACCCATCCCTCTAGTCTCGTCACTGGAATGTGCTCATAAGCCCATACGTGCAAAACTGTCACTCCTGCTGACATACTGGCTCCGAACATGTATGCGCAATCATGCAGGTAATGATAGAGCTATCCCAACACGCACTCTGCCCATGCATATCTCGTGCCATAGGAGAACATGCCCTCCATCACTGTCCCCCATCCTACAGGAAACCCTCTCGCTCTCCTGTCACCCACTAGCCATCTAATGATAGCCACTACCACTCGCTGTAATCTGTCACAGAGCTCCTCCATCCTCCCCATCGGTATCTCTGAACCCTCTGCTCTGATGTCTGGTGTCCCAAACAATCTCCTGAATGCAGCTGGACCCATCTCCGGAATCTACACGATACCCATCTATCGGAATCCTCAAAATCTGGAACGCATCCTCTAAGGTGATGGTCGCCTCTCCTGTCGGTAACAAGAATGAACTGTGCTCGCTCATCCATCGCTCCACCATCGCAGTCATCAACCCTCGATGTGCCTGAACTGGCTCTAATCGTGACACATGCTCCAAACCCAGGATCTCTAACACCAGCCGCTCCTCTGCATCCAACCGTCTCACTAGCCGCAAATCTCTCGGATGGGGCTCCCGTGATAACAAAGGTGGTAGTACATCCTGCATCATCCATTTACTCTTGTCAGTCCATCCCGTTAATCATTCATATCAAAATCTACCTATCTCTTTGCTATTTTATCCTACACATACCATATGCGGTTCACTTTGCCACATGCGACCTTTTTCTGCTCACTAGCGACCCCTTTCACCACATGCGTTTCTGTTTTGACCAAACGCGAGCTCTTTTATATTCTGCGCTTCCTGTTTTACTAGAGGCGGGCTCTATTTCTACATGCGCCCATTCTCCCTTCATATGTGAGCCATATCCCACATGCGACTCTCTTTACCCTCAAAGCGAGCTCTTTTCCTACATGCGCCTATCTTATCCTCATAAGCGAGCCAATTCACACTGAGCGACCATTTTCGCCCTATACGCGCGCTATCTACCATATGCGAGCTGTTTCTAGTCCTATGCGCGCTAAACTACCCTATGCGACTACTATCTACTCATAAGCGACTAGTTTCCCTCCATACGCGCATTTCGACTGCGTTTTTCCCGCCGACAGGATGCGACCTCGTTTTCCCTAAGCGACCTACCCGCGCCTATAAGCGACCTGCAATACTCTAAGCGACCTCTACTCCTACATAAGCGACCTATATGTGCCCTGTCCTCAACTAGTCGCTTCTGGCGACGTGTGTGAATTAATTACGCTTCTAGGCTATTAAATGCACGCTTTTGGGAAAAGTTTTGAGACATACCGGTGCGCCTGCTCCCTCTGGTCGTCCATGTGTCCTCACTCGCTCCGCACGATGATCTCTGCATGGAATCACCATCCTGCTAGCTCTGCCACTCTCACTCTCAGGAGCTCTGGATTTCTCTAGGTTTCTAAGCACAAATGAGCACAAATGAGCCTATTTGCCCTTGAAGCACCTACTTATAGCCCTTCTCCAAACCCTAATTCTTCTATACCACCGCCTATTTTCTTCCATGCCACCCCCCTTTCCTTCGCGTCTGCCCTCTTTTCCGCCTTTTCTTCTATCGAGAGCCAACCCAGCCCTTCCTGGTTCGCCTGGCTTACCTCTCGAGGGGGCATCACCTGCCAGTTACACTGGGGCATAACTTGTTTATCGAACGTATCTCACATCTTCTTTGACACAACGTTCTATCGAACATTGTATCAAAGAGGGGCAAAATGTAGACACCCAAATTTGTCCATGTCTAGCGACACCTTGTTAAATCACTAATTCATTATCCAATTAATTAAATAAATTTTATTTATTTAATTAAAATCACATTCTCATTCACTTAGCCAATTAATTAAATAAATTGTATTTATTTAATTAATTCCACATTATGTCTTATCCCATTTTATGCATTTATCCTATTAATTAAATAAATTTTATTTATTTAATTAATTTCCAACTCATATCCCAACTAATTCAAATACTTTATTTGAATTAAGCCTTTATAATTTATCACATTTCAACACTTGTCCATTTCCCATTTATCATGTGTTGTAAGACAACTTTCATTTAAAATCTTTCACATGCACAACTAATTGGACCTAAATTTAGTAACTTTCAATCTTAGCCATTCACATAGCCTCTGAATCTCCACCGTTGATTGATCTTGGTTGAGTCCTATATAAACAGCCTCTCACTCCATATGAGACATCCAGAAATCATATAGTATCTAGCAATCCAGCAATCATATAGCAACTCCATTATCATCTTGAGCATTTGAGCTTTTATCATCCATCAATGGCAGCTTTCAGCTTTGTAATTGTTCATTGTTGAAGAAGCAGTCCACATCTCTCTTTCAAACAAGGAATCGCACGATCTAGGTGATGTTATGCTTGAATTGCATTATCTTTTGGTTTCATTTAGATTAGATTCTTTGATGATGGTAGGGTTAGGGTTTCATGACTATGTCTGATCTTCCACACCTGACTTTCACCTATCACAATGACAGATAGTGTTCTTGAGGTTCCAGAGGAAGATGCAAGTGATTTTGATGATTTGGAGGAGTACAGATGTTTTTGTTGAATTAAATGTGCTTGTGGAGGTCTTTGGATTATGTGACTACTATCGTGGAGGTCTGCATTGAAGTTTGAGCTTGTCAAAGAAGATTCCCCTCTTGGTGTTGTTGTTCTTCCCAGTCTTGGCCGACCAGATGATTCAAGTGTGTTGCGGATGATCTAAGAGCAATTCTATGAAGTGTGGCATGTTGATCAAGGAAGATTTGAGTCCCAGTTATGTTTGGCTGATAGCTTAGTGATTCACATTAAGTTAGATGTTTGTAGTGGTGACCTTGATGTTCATTCGAAGGTTGATGAAGCGTATAAATACTTGTTGATGAGTTGTGGAAAATCATCCTTGTGCGAAAATAATAAAATCCAAAGAAAGGATCAAAGGTAGAGTAGAGCAGAGGAGAAGCAGAAGAACAAGAGATGTTTAGATGAAGAGCTAGAGAAGAAGTAATTGGAGTAGAGCAGAAGTTTTGTAATCTTTCAAAGGAACTAAACCAGGCATAAAGAAGATGCTATTTCACAGTTCATTCTTTCTGTATTAAACATAAATTTTATAGGCAGTGAGCCTCTCTTGAGCAGTAAGCTCTGGGCAGTGAGCCCGAAGGCATGTGCCTTCCTTTTTTCTAAGTACTTTTAATAGGGTACAAATCTCGTGGGTTAACCCCCACCGTGGTTTTCCCTTAACCAGGTTTCCACGTAAAAATTCTGGTGTTATGTGTGCTCAATTTATTTCTTCTCTTGTGTTATTAATTCATGCTTTAATGTTTATCTGATTGAAAGTTGTTAAAGAAGATTAAAATCAGAAAAGTTTAATTTTGTGGGACAACTGATTCACCGCCCTCTCTCAGTTGTCTAGACTATTTCTAACAATTGGTATCAGAGCAAGGTTCCTCTAAAAGAAGCTTAACTGCCCGAGGAGATCTAGGATGTCAACTTACAAGAAGGATAGTCTGAGATTCGATGGAACAAATTAATCTGTTTGGAAGAGTCGCATGGAGTGCCATTTACAATTCATGGGTGATTGTTATTGGACAATAACCAAAGATGAGTATAAACCTCCAAAGAAAGGTCCTTCAACTCCAAATCAAATCAAAGATGCTGAAAATAACCTTCGAGCTAAAGAAGCCTTGTTGAGTGCCCTGACTGATTCATAAATGACAAATGTCTTTGGACTGAAAACTACTCATGAAATCTGGAAGAAGTTGGAGAATCTTTATGAAGGTGATGAACATGTCAAATGTGCCAAGCTACAAAGTCAGAGAGGAAAGTTTAAAAATTTGAGGATGAGTGAAGATGAAAACATCACAATCTACATGCAAAATTAGATAAATGAACTTGTGTGTGGTATCAGGTGTGTTGGTGGAACTTTGGAAGAATCAGAGATTGTGATAAAAGTGTTCAGATCCTTACCTGATTCATACAAACATAAGGTTGCTGCTATAGAGGAGATCAGGACTGTCTCAAAAATAGAAGAGATCAGCTAGTTGGCAAAATTTTAGATTTTGAAATGAGTGAGTTTGGTGATTCTCTTCCTACGTCTGAATCTGCTTTTAAAGCAAGTGTATATGGAAAACAAAGATACGATCTGGGTGAAAACTCTTCTGCAAGATCAAACAGATTTGCTAAGGCAAAGAAGGATCTTGAAAATGATGAAATTGAGTTTACAGAACTTGAAGCTCTTATTGCCAGAAGAGTGCCAAGAGGATCCGGTAAGTATGAAGGAAAGTTGTCATTCAAATGTTTTGCTTGTAATAAGGTTGGTCATTTTGCTTCAAGATGTTCAGAGAAATTTTCAAAGCCAAACCCTAACAGATATAAAGGTCAGAAGAAATGTTACTATGTCTAAATCTGATCATGGAGGTGCCACTGAAGATGATTGAGTGTTCATTGCTATAAAAGAAGAAGATCCAGTGTCTACTGAATCTGCTAGCTGTGCAATTATGGAAAGTGCCTTGGCTAGTCAGGTTGTTGAAAAGGATGAATGGGTGATTGATAGTGGATGTTCTCATCATATGACTGGTGATAAAAGTAAGTTTATAAACTTTGAAAAATATGAAGGTGGAATTCTAAAATTTGGAGACAACTCAGCTGGTAGAATCCGTGGCAGAGGATCCATCTCTTTTGATGGTAAGAATTGTTAGATTCAAGATAGACAACTAAGAGGGGGGGTGAATCAATTGTCACAAAACTTTCTCTTATTAACCACTTAAATCCTTCTTATAATTTAGTAGCACAATAATAAATCAATCATGGAAACATAATGCAACAATTCAAGAGCAGAAACATATTAACACATATGACACCAAAATTTTAATGTGGAAAACCCAGTTAAGGGAAAAACCATGGGGTGACTAACCCAAGATTGTATTCTATGTTAAAAGAATAAGAAGAACAAAATGGCATATGCCAATTAGGGCTCACTGCCTGAGCACACTGCTCACAAGAGGCCCACTGCCTATAGGAGACACACTGTCTACAAAATGATAAATATTACATACTTGAATTGAAGAATAGCATCTTCACCATGCTTGAGTCAGTTCCATTTAAGCCCAATACTTCTTCTCTGCCTTTCACTTTCTTCCTCTCTACCACACTCTCATCTTCGCCAAGATACTTTTGAAATGACTTTACAACTCTTATTTATACAAGATATCAACTTTGGGATAATCATCAGAGTCGGCATACTTTACAAAGTAAATACAAAAATACAACTTGATTTATTACAAAAGACTTCATGCGGATCACCACACTATTGGTTACACAGATCTGGGACTTCAATCTTCTTTGAGGAACACGCCATGCTTCGTAGAACATCTTCAAGATCATCCGTAGGATGTGTAACTTATCCGGTCGACCAAGTTTAGGAAGAACATCATCATCTAGAAGTAATTCTTCAATTACGAGCTCAATATTCTATACGGACCACCAACACAAACTGGACATAATCCAGAGACCTCCACAAGATTGCCTGAATCACCAAGAACATCCACACTACTTCTGCTTACTGAAATCATTCTCTCCTTCATCCAGAACCTCAAAAACACAGTCTGCCATTACTGTCATATTGGAATAGATGTTTGCGGACCTCCAGACCACTAACTAATTGAGTTGTCAATTCACATTGACTTCCTAAACACTCCACCAAATCCGTAGAACAAGATATTACATTTCTGGATCTCACCGGACCTATTTGTGTCACTCTGTCACCTCTGAACATCTGCCAGAACCGGTTTTACTCATATGGCCATAACTTCTTCAAATATACATGTGGACCTCTCAAATCTTTACTGGATCACCTTTAGACACATATCTACAAACCCTTTGATGTGCATCCTCTGATCTTCATCTTAGCTGGGATCTTTACTTCACTGTCTTCATTGTTCTTCTCTGTTCTTGATAGGACCAATTTTCTCAATATCCTCAGCATACAACTCATCCAATCCTTGACATCAATACAACAGGAGTATGTTGACATCAATGACAACAACGGTTAGGCCCATACTTGGAACAATCTCCCCCTTTGTCATTGATGGCAACATATGATGTGAAAAACTGTTTTAATGATCAAGACAAGAACTTCTCCTCAGTGACTGACATAACCCCCCTATCAACAACAACCATTCACATGTCTTCTCTTCCTTTACTGCTCCCCCTTTGATCAACAACCACTTTTTATTTTTCACATGTCTTCTCTCCCCCTTTGACATCAATGGCAAAGGGCACATACTTGCATCACTCATAATCATATAGACTACTCCACCTGAGTAGCAGCTTTCATCATCAATTTAGACCACAAGATATGACTGTGAGATCCACTGGACTAATGCACATCAGTGCACCTTAATTCAGAACCAGAGGGGTAATAACCCCTAACTTCTCCCTGAGATACTCAAAAGAGTCCTTAGGTAGAGGTTTAGTAAAAATGTCTGCAATCTGATCCTTGGAGGGCACAAACTCCAATCTAACTTCATTCTTGTTCACTTGCTATCTCAAAAAGTGAAACTTGATGGATATATGTTTTGTCTTTGAATGCAACACCAGAATTTTTGATATATTTATTGCATTTGAATTATCACAAAAGATTGTGACAGGTTCCTCATACTCCACTCTGATGTCTCTTAGCATTTGCTTCATCCACAATACTTGAGTGCAACTACCTGCTGCTGCAATATATTCTGCTTCTACAGTGGATAAAGATATTGCCTCTTGTTTCTTGCTCAGTCAAGAAACAAATATTTTTCCTAATAAGAATGCTCCACCACTGGTACTCTTCCTGTCATCCACATCTCCTGCCCAATCTGCATCTGTATATGCATGAAAAGAGAAATCATGATCTCTAGGATACCATAAACCATACTCAACTATCCCTTTTATATATCTAAGAATCCTCTTGATTGCCATGACATGAGATTCTCTAGGATCAGCTTGGAATCTAGCAACAAGACCAACAACATTCATAATGTCAGGTCTATTTTGAGTAAGATACAATAGTCCTCCAATCATTGACTTGTACTTTTTCTGATCAGCCTTAGGAGAGTCATCATCTTTGCTCAATTTACATCCAGTTGCCATGGGGGTACTTATTGGTTTTGAGTCTTCCATCCCAAATTTATTCAACAATTCTTTCACATATTTGGTCTGTGAAATAAAGATTCCTTTCCATGTTTGAATGATTTGCAGACCTAAGAAGAAATTCATGTCCCCAAACATGGACATCTCAAATTCACTTTTCATTTGATTTGCAAAAGTTTTGCACATACTATCTCTTCTTCCAAAAATGATATCATCAAAAAACACTTCAATAATTAAGATATTTCATGATCAATTTTGAAGTACAAGTTACTGTCAGTAGTACCTTTGTTGAATCCAATCCTCAAGAGATGCTTATCCAGTCTTTCATACCAGGCTCTTGGGGCTTGTTTGAGTCCATACAATGCTTTCTTCAACTTGCAGACCATATCACCATGATCAGACAATTGAAATCCATCTGGTTGCTCAATGTATACTTCTTCTTCTAAGTCACCATTCAAGAAGGCAAACTTGACATCCATCTAATATGCTTTGAAGTCCTTGAAGGCATCAAAGGCAAGAAATAATCTGACTGCTTCAATTCTTGCCACCAGAGCAAAAATTTCTTCAAAATCAACTTCTTCTACTTGAGAATAACCCTTGCAAACCAATCTGGCTTTGTTTATGACTACTTCACCATCTTCATTCAGTTTATTCCAGAAGACCCATTTGGTTCCAATCACATTCTTGTTTCTAGGTTTGGGAACAAGATCCCAAGTGTCATTTTTCTCAATTTGCATCAGCTCTTCCTCCATTGCTTTAGTCCAGCTTTCATCATTACATGCTTCACTCATAGATTTTGGTTCAAACTTTGAAATCAAACAATATGTTTCTGAGTCTTGAGCAATCTTTCTTCTTGTTTGAACACCTTTTCTTTTATCACCTATGATCTAATCTTTAGAGTGATTCAGTCTTACATACTTGGGAGTTTTGAGAATTTCTTGCACTTCTATTTCTTGAACAGGTTCATTCGAACTTATCTCTTCTTCCTGATTCACCGGATTAGTCTGGATCTGAATTTTAGAAGGGTCTTGGACTTCTTGGATCAAAACATCATTCTGATCATCTTCTTCATATTCATAAAACCTTGAGGGTTTTTAATACCTTCATCAACCTTCACATTTGTACTTTCTATAATCTTTCTCAATCTCTTGTTATAACACCGGTATGCTTTGCTTTGAGTAGAATAACCCAAGAATATTCCTTCATCACTTCTAGCATCAAATTTTCCAAGGTCTTCATCTCTTTTAATGTAACATTTTCTACCAAAGACTCTGAAATACTTCACAGGGGAAGTGATGCCAAACCAGAGTTCATAAGGGGTCTTACCAGTATTGTTTTTGATTTGTACTTGATTAAGAGTATAGACAGCAGTGCTTACAACTTCTCTCCAGTAGATCTGAGGAACATTTTCTTCCATCATCATGGTTCTAGATGCTTCCTGGATGGTCCGGTTCTTTCTTTCCACTACTCCATTCTGTTGTGGAGTCCTTGGAGTAGACAACTATCTTTTTTCCCCATGTTTCTCACAGAATTCTATGAACTCTTCGGATGTGAATTCTCCACCTCTATCAGACCTGAGATGTTTTATGTTTAATTTGGTTTCATTCTCTACCATAACTTTGAATATTTTGAATTTCTCAAGAGCCTCTGATTTCTCTTTCAGAAAAGTCACCCACATCATTCGGGAGTGGTCATCAATTAATAACATGAAGTATCTATCACCTTGCAAACTCCCAATTCTTGCTGGTCCACATAGATTAGTATGAACTAAGTCCAACAATCTGGTAGAAGATTGTTCCTTACTTTTAAATGTGACTTTGCTCTGCTTACCCAACTGACATTCTTTGCACAAACTATTGGTTGGTTTCACCAGTCTTGGAAGATCTCTTACAGCCTGAGTGTTGCTTATCTTGATGATATTAGCAAAATTCACATGACACATTCTCCTATGCCATAACCAACTTTGATCAATTTGAACAAATAAAAAACTTTGGCCAGTGCCAACCAAGTGGAAGATGTTACCTTTTGTTTGAGTACTGGATGCAATCTCTATTCCAGAACTTTCAAAGATCTTACATTTTCCATTTTTGAACCGGAGATCATAGCCTTTGTCCACCAACTGTCCAACACTAAGAAGATTGTGCTTTAGACCTTCAACATACAGTACATTATTGGTTTTGTTCTTTCCATCAAAAGAAATAGTTCCTCTACCTCTGATTCTGCCAGCAGAATTATCACCAAATTTTACAACTCCTCCTTCATATCTTTCCAAATCTATAAACTTATTTTTGTCACCTGTCATATGGTGGGAGCATCCACTATCAATGACCCAATCATCCTTTTCTTCAACTTGAGCAGCTAGAGCTCTTTCTACCATTTTGTGATTGACAGATTTAGAGGGCATTAGATCTTCTTCCTTGATGGCAATAAACACCCAGTCACTTCCGGATTTGTTTCCTGTCTCTAATTCATCATCTGTTACTCCATCATCATCATCTTCATGAACATAGTAACATTTATTTTGGGATCTTGATCTATTAGGATTTGCCCTTGAAAATATTTCTAGACACCTTGAGGCAAAATGACCAATCTTATTGCAGTTGAAACATTTGAAGGGCAATTTTCCTTCATACTTACCGGATCCTCTTGGCAGTCTTTTTTCAATAAGGGCTTCAAGTTGAGCAGCTTCTGCTTCATCTTCTTCCAAATCTTTTCATGCTTTTTCATACCATGATAGTTTCTTTGAGGAGTTCTCTCTCAGATCAAACTTTTGTTTGCCTTTTACAGAGGCACTAGCTTTGAATGCAGATTCAGTCTTGGGGGGTGCATCTCCAAACTCGGCCAATTCAAATGCAGCTAATTTACAACCAATTGATCTCTTGTGATATTTGAAAAAGATTTGAATTCTTCAATAGCATCAACCTTGAATTTGTAAGGAGGTAGGGATCTGAGAACTTTGTCAACAATCTCATCTTCATCCAAGATTCCACCAGCACACCTAACGCCACAAAAAAGCTCATTTAATTTTGGCATAAATGTAGTGATATTTTCATCTTCACTCATCTTCAGGTTTTCAAAATTTCCTTTCAGACTTTGTAGCTTGGCACATTTAACATACTTGTCTCCTTCATGCAGAAGTTCCAGTTTTTCTCAAATCTCATATGCAGTTTTTAGATCTATAACATTTGTCAGCTCTAAATCAGATAAGGCACTTAGTAGAGCTTCTTTAGCCCGAAGATTGTTTTCAACATCTCTGATCTCATTTACGGTTCTCGGACCATTCTGTGGAGGAACATACTTCTTTGAAGCCATGTTCCAATATTGCATTCTCATACATTGTAGGTGGCATTCCATGCAGCTTTTCCAAAGAGTGTAGTTGGTTCCATCAAACCTCAAAATAACCTTCTTGTAGGAAGACATCCTGGATCTCCTCAAGTGGTTAAGGTCTTTTTTAGAGGAACTTAGCTTTGATACCAATTGTTAGATTCAAGACAAAGAACTGAGAGGGGGGGTGAATTAGTTGTCACAAAAGTTTATCTTATTAACCACTTAAATCCTTCTTGTAATTCAGCAGTACAATAATAAATTAATCATGGAAACATAATGCAACAATTCAAGAGAAGAAACATATTAACACATGTGACACCAAGATTTTAATTTAGAAAACTTGGTTAAAGGAAAAACCATGGGGTGACTAACCCAAGATTGTATTCTTTGTTAAAAGAATAGGAAGAACAAAATGGCACATGCCAATTAGGGCTCACTGCCCGAGCACACTGCTCACAAGAGGCCCACTACCTACAGGAGACACACTGTCTACAGAATGATAAATATTACATACTTGAACTGAAGAATAGCATCTTCACCATGCTTGAGTCAATTCCATTTAAGTCCAATACTTCTGCTCTGCCTTTCACTTTCTTCCTCTCTACTACATTCTCATCTTTGCCAAGATACTTTTGAAATGACTTCACAACTCTTATTTATACAAGATATCAACTTTGGGATAATCATCAAAGTCATCATACTTTATAGAGAAAATATACAAATACAACTTGACTTATTACAAAAGACTTCATTCAGATCACCACACTGTTGGCTACACAGATCTGGGACTTCAATCTTCTTTGAGGAACACACCATGTTTCGCAGAACATCTTCAAGATCATCCGCATGATGTGTAACTTATCCGGTCGACTAAGTTTAAGAAGAACATCATCATCCGAAAGCAATTCTTCAATTATGAGCTCAATCTTCTATGCGGATCACTAACACAAACTTGACATAATCCAGAGACCTCCACAAGCTTGCCTGAATCACCAAGAACATCCACACTACTTCTGCTTACTAAAATCATTCTCTCCTTCATCTGGAACCCCAAAAACATAGTCTGTCATTACTGTCATATTGGAATAGATGCTTGCGGACCTCCAGACCACGAACCAATTGAGTTGTCAATTCACATTGACTTCCTAAACACTCCACCAAATCCGTAGAACAAGATATTACATTTCTAGATTTCACCGGACCTATTTGTGTCACTCTATCACCTCTGAACATCTGCCAGAACCAGTTTTACTCATATGGCCATAACTTCTTCAAATCTTCATGCGGACCTCTCAAATCTTTATTGTATCACCTTTAGACACATATCTACAAACCCTTTGATGCGCATCCTCTGATCTTCATCTTAGCTAGGATCTTTACTTCACTGTCTTCACTGTTCTTCTCTGTTCCTGATAGGACTTGTTAAGGGAAAATTGGATTCAAATGAATAATCAATATATCAATATCAAAATACCTAAAACTCAACGAAATATAGAAACAAAGAGATCAATCAAACAAAAGAACTTCAAAAACCTTTGTAAACCTCAAAGCTTCATAGCTTCTGTTGGTTCCCTATCTCAATCGATCTTGCATGTATGAATGAGGCCATCAGAGAGTGCACTTCCTTGCTATTCCAAGATTGTCAATGGAGAATGGCTATGTTAATGCTTTGTAATAAAGAGGAGCTTCACAACAATGGTAGTAGTGTGGTAACGAGTGTGATCACAAGAAATGAAGGAATGACGTGGGTGCCAAAGGCGTGCTGTAATTCCTGTAGAGTAACGATACTTAAAGCTTAGATGAATGAAATGGAAGAATAAGGTTCAATTTATAGACTTGAGAGAATGAAGATCAATAGTATAGAAAGAATGAGAAGATCAACGGTATGGAACAGTTGAGGAATGTGTACGAATAAGAAGACATGTGTCTTGCTATATTTTGCATGAGAGGAATTAAAGAAATAGAAGAATGAGTTAATTGAAGAGGTAAATCAATTCAAAGAATAGATCAATCATTTAAGAGAATAGAACTGGAGAAGAGAAATTGTACAAGGATGAGAAGATATTTTAGCCAATTAAATATTTAGAATATTCAGTTGCATGTGCACAAAGATTGAATTATATTTAGAGATAACTCAATTTAGAAGAAATAGACAACTTAAATAAATATTTGATTTTTTTTAATTTAGAGAAGATATTATTGGAAGAAACAATTAAATAATTGATATTATTTAATTTAGAATGATTTTGGAAGAATAAATAAAATATTTGATTATATTTTATTTTTAGAGATTAAGAGGATTTAAATAAATTTGATTGATTTGCCGATGATGGCATGGTTCGGTGGTTAAGTCGCTCAGGATGTAGTGGCGGCCACCAGAGTTCAAACCCCCGCTGGGCCAATGAGCTTGCAAGGCTTTACGCCTTCGCTGGGCCAATGAGCTCGCGGGTTTGAAGTGTTCTTCCTAGGGGATGAGGTCCCCCAATTGTGGCCTCACCGGTTCATTGCTCTGGGCAAAAGCATTTGCGTGGAGCCGGAGGGCGTGTCGCACCAGCGTCGCCGGTCACGTTAAAAAGTTTACCAGGCGCATTATCTTTAAAAAAAAAAAATTTGATTGATTTATTCAAATTTGGAAGAATGATTTGATTTAATTAAATAATTGAGAATTATTTAATTGTTTGGAAGAACTTAATTAAATAAAGGATTTTATTTAATTTTGACTTTAGAAGAGATAATTAAATATTTCAATATTTAATTAACTTAGAGGAATGTGAATCGAATAAATAAATTTGTTTATTTATTTATTGATAGAGGAATTAGAAGGGAATAAATATTAAGAATATTTATTTAGACCGAATCGTGTCATTTTTAGGCGTATACATTTTGTCCCTCTTTGATGCAATGCAGTTTATGGCGTTGCTTCAAAGAATAAGTTGTCTGACAATGATACATGCCCCAGTTTGCCCCTGGTACAGGTTATGATGATAGGATGCCCCCTCAGGAGATTGGATGGGAAGAAGGCAAAAAGCGTGAGATAAACAATCTCATGATGATGAAGGGAAAGCTAGGTTAGGATGAAGAAAATAGGATGCGTTTCAAAGAAACGGGAAGAAAACTGGAAGAAACAGGTGCGAGAAATAGTCATAGTCACCACATAGCCAATTTTAGGGTTTGCATGCTATATAGGAGCTGGGTCCACAAGATAATTCATTTGCACACTTGGCTTTGTTTGATTTGCTTTTGAGAGCTTAGGAGAACATAGAGCATAGAGCAGTCAGCATGAGGATGGATATTCCATGTGAGGAGCATCATTTTGAGCGAGTTTGTCAATTCGACTGGCTAGCAGAGGTAGGACCCTCGGTATGTATCTCAAAATTTTTTCCCTAGAGTGGATTTTTAGCGTAATAAATGCTAGGAGAAAAATAGGATAGACAAATGTGCCAAATCGCAGTATGGCGCATCTGGCATGCGAAACTGCGCATCTGTCAAACTTTGGCACATTTAGGATATAGAATGGTGCATTCATTCAAGTTGCACATGCATGAGTTTAGCCGCCACATACATAATTATGCGGTGCATTTATGGTATGAAGTGGCGCATTCATTCAAGCTGTGCATTTATGGTATGGGATGATGCATGCATGACATCTTGCGGCGCATGCATATGAAGTGGTGCATTTGACAAGAAATGGCACATGTACCATCTGTTATGGCACATATGATATAGATAGGTAGTTTACTTAACAAAATTGACTCGATTGGCATCTTGTTTGATGCATCAATCGATAAGCTATCTCCGAGATTGCAGGAATCTAGTCAAGAGATGTAGTGTGCTATTTTGATCAATTTGATATGTTAAGTTAGTTTATATGTTTCTATAGATATGTTGAGTATGGTACTTGTAGCTTTAGGTTGATGCCTTGCTTTGCGTGCTTTGCAGGACATATGAGATACACTTCAGTCGAGGGAGCAGTTTCCCATGCCGATGTTGTAGCGACATATGTTTACCGAGATGGACCAAGAGGTGCTTGGTGCGATGGGTTTGGACTATGTTTGCTTTATGCCTAAGGTTCGAGCAAACCACGGGTTACTGACTACAGTGGTAGAGAGGTTTCACAATGAGGACAAGACCTTCCACTTCCCTACCGGTGAGATGACGGTTGCATTGGAGGATGTATACAGGATACTCCACTTGCCTATTCAGGGAGAGCTCGTAGAGTACGATCCACAAAGGGATGCAGCCCTTGCAAAGTGCAGGCGAGTATTTGATGACCCTGAGCTAGTCAGATAGGTCATCTCCTGGCAAGACATTCATGAATACTATGACTATTTCCCAGGGATAGTTGCAGGACTGATCGGAGGCATTGTATCCCTTGATAGGAGATCACATGGGTTCCCGATTGGATGGGGACGGATCATGGAGAGGATGGTTACAGAGGGCACCCATTTTGCTTGGGGTGTCTGCGTGCTGGCACACCTATACCATGACATGCATCAGGTGGTATACCATAGGGGTGCGAGCCTATCAATGGGTGTGTCATTGTTGTAGTTTTGGCTATGGGAGCACATAGCGATCACTAGACTGATTTGTGTTTTTCAAAGACAGAGAGGATTGCCGTACAGCTATGGCTACGCAGGAGTGATTTCCCAACATAGGCTAGGGAAGCTTGAGTATTGGAGGCATGCTTTGGATGGAGTAGATGTGGTTGTCTGGCGGCCATAGCTAGGCTATGAGCCTTGGGAGGATGAGGCGAATGAGCTACCATATTGCTATCAGACTCGGTGGCTAATAGGATGGACGCGGTTCATCCTAGAGAGATAGATTGTCAGCCAGGTTCAGAGACAGTTTGGGAGGAGACAGGGCATGCCACATGGGTAGGCTCTATTTGCACGGACTCATGTGGAGAGATTTAGATGGGGGCCAATGGCATCCTATGAGGAGGCGGTGGCAGAGTTTCAACAGACTCCCTATGTTGCCTGGGATATGAAGAGAGAGATTACAAACACTGTGATGACTCGGGACTTTGAGGAGTGGTTCACTGCCCATCCATTTCTGAGATACTCAGGGCCTAAAGAGCTGGTGCCTCGTATAGATGAGGCAGATTTAGATGATGAGGGCCAGGTTGGTAGGAGGAGGAGGAGAGGAGGAGGATGGGGAGGCGGCGGAGATGGTGGAGGAGGGGGAGGTGGTGGAGATGATGGAGGAGGAGGTGGTGGAGACGGAGCCAGACCTAGACAGAGGTGGAGAGCTGGGGAGGGACCTTCCCATGCTTAGTAGGTAGCGCCACCACAGATTGCATAGTAGGCACAGATGCCACCACCTCAGTAGGTGCTACAACAGTAGGTACCCCAGCCACAGGGGCAAGGATAGGCATAAGCACCTCAGGGCCCAGCACAGTCAGATGTCCAGGAGAGGGCCATAGCTATGCTGAGAGAATAGATTAGGTAGCCACGGGCCCAGCTTAGGATGATTGAGGCCTGGTGAGAGACAGATGTAGAGGTTATCTCAGGGCTCACCAGAGAGTGAGATATGGCAGAGGCGTGGATACGAGTTATCTGAGTAGAGCGGGATACAACAGTGTCAGCCCTTGGGACATACGTGACTAGCAGCTTTTTGGTTGGGTAGGTGCACTAAGCTCAGGTACAGCTAGCACAAGCACAGACATAGCTAGCCCAGGCACAGACATAGTTGGCACAGGTGCAGGGGTAGTTATCACAGGTGCGGGGTGAGCTTGCCAGAGCATAGGCTCAGACACAATATTACCAAGGCCTATACCATGGTGCTGTGCCAGTTAGTCAGAGGGCTCCGAGCTATAGGAGCCAGTCCATGGCCTCCCAGAGAGTAGGTGGATCAAGGTCAGGAGCCTCCGTGATGGGCCCATAGCAGTTTGGGGCCAGTGGAGGAGGGGATTCAGGAGACATTGCTGGTAGCAGCGGTTCACAACAGCAGGGATAGTTGACACTTGCAGATTTTGGATCCTATGTACATCTATTGATGGCTCAGATAGCCGTATACTTATGTACCACTTTTGTATTTTGAGACATGTATCACCATCCTTGAGATGTAGTTTATTGTGTGTGACATTGACTCAGAGATGGACCACTTGATATTGTACATTTGGACATATTTATGATATTTATATGATGATGCAGTTTATTTGATTCTCACTATATTTATGAGTTATGATGCATTTCTATTGTATGATGTGATGCATATGTTTATCTAATGCAGACTTATATGTTTACTTGATGCTATGCGATGTTTATCTAATGCAGATTTTCATATGGTGCTATGTGATACTATGTGACCTAATGTAGACTTGGATGTTTTACTTGACATGCCTCTAATGTGTAAATGCGAATGGTATCTATATGATTATGCAATTTATGTGATGCACTTATCTATGTTTTTGATTTTTTTCTTTGACACTATATGATGATTGCAAAAAATGTATATGGATGACCTGATGTACTTTATTATGTATGCAACTGATTTAATCATGCAAATGACTATCTCATGTGATATGATATGCAACTATATGCTATGTTTTTGTGATGTCCAAATGTACTCTATCGACACAGAGATGACATAATGGTAGATAGAAGATTGATTGAAAGAATGACTAGATAAACAGATTCACATGCTTCACTTTGCATTGTTACTCTGCATTGTTTTTGGATCTTTTATTGCATGGGATATGGATGTATGGATGTATAATGGATGCTTTGATTTTGACATCTTAATGGTGCAAGTATTTTGAAGTGCTTATTTCATCATTGGGTAATTTTTTTTGGTACTTTTCTGAATGTTGTAAGTTAATACAAGCATCTAGGTATAATTGAACCGAGATGACCTGAGTATTTCTTGTGTATCAACAGACAAGGATTGCCCCCATTCATGTTAGACCTTAGATGTCCTCGATGATCTTTTGCCGATCATGTCTTTAGACAAGGCATCACATTACTAAAGTTTAATCCACAAACAAAAAACAAAGAAAATAATCATGCCCCCATCATAGCATCTCTAGCTTTTGGCATCCTCGAGTAGCATAGAAAGACATGATAGTAGAAATCAAGACTCTGTATTTTAACCATGTTTCCAATCCACAAAACATATTTATATTTTAGATGTGTTTGTTTCTTGCCATAATTTGGGAAAAATCATTAAGAATGCATTGGGTGCTTTTTTGCTTTGCTTTGGATAGGTTAATGCCTTGCGTCAAGATTCTCTCTTTTGGAAGCGGGCTTTGCTTGTGCTTGCTTGCCTAGTGAGAAGATTTCCACAATCCTTATTGGTGAGATGGACCCTAAGGGACTGACCTAGTGCCTCAGGGGATCATTGCTAAATGGCCTTGCCTATGTGACGACATAGAGGCAATGTAGTTCGGGGTAAACCCTAATGGACCTAAGACCTAGGTGGTAGAAACTGGTACGAACTCAGATAGATAGAAGGACTAGACACGGGAAGGATGGGACAGGGGAGCCTTGGGGGCGCATAGAAATATGGCCTTGCCTACGTGACGACACAAAGGCAACGTAGTTCATGGACTTTGGACCATGCGGATACTGACGACAGACGCTATGCCAGGCTGACACTATGGATAGGATATGGGATAAAACCTTGGTTGACAAGGCAACAAAGAGATAGAGTATCAAGCCATGATAGGTTATCATTAGGTTTTTATTATGGAAGAGATATGGATCGAATGGGACACGAGTGAAGGAAGAATGGACACAAGGTGATTGGTTTCCCAAAGATGGGGGAAGCAGTTTATCACAAGTAACACCTGTTTACAAGGTTTTCACCACTTGCTTTTATTTGCATGAAAGCTAGAAAGTACGGATGATGCCTGTTTGCCAGGTTTTTATCATGATACCTATCCAAGGCGCCTGTTTGCCAAATTTTTACTAAAGGATAATTTTTTTGTATTTTTCTAATTTTTTTGATTTTTTTTTGTATTTTTATGCCCCCCTTACATTGGGGTTCTCTTAGGTATAGAACTGGCGAAGATGCATGTTGTTGATTGGGTCATCAAATAGATCACCCTCTGATGTTGCTAACTGATATGCCCCTGATCCATAAGCAGCTACAATCACATAAGGCTCAAGCCAGTTGGGTTCGAACTTGCCTTTCTTTTCCCAATCCTGTTGATTGCGGGGGTTCTCCTTAAGTACTAGATCTCCAACTTTAAAGACTCTTGGGCGAACTCTGTGGTTATAGCTTTGTGACATCATTTGTTGATATACTTTGAGATGGTCAAAGGCTTTCTGTCTCCTTTCTTCTAGCAACTCTAGTTATTGCAATCTGGAATATCTATATTCTTCATCTGTTATGAGACCTTTTAATGACACCCCGAGAGATGGTAACTTGACCTCAATGGGGAGGATAGCTTCTGAGCCATAGACAAGGGCATAAGGGGTAGCACCTGTGGGAGTGCGTATACTGGTTCTGTAGGCCCACAGAGTGGGATTGAGTTGGATGTGCCAATCACAGCCAGCATCATTGACTATCTTCTTGAGGAGTTTCAAGATGGTCCTTTTGGATGCTTCAGCTTGACCATTGCCTTGGGGGGGTAATTAGGTGTGGAGAAACGGTGTTGGATTTTGAATCGATCACAAATTTCTTGGACATCTTGGTTTTTGAAGGGTCTTCTGTTATCTGTGATAATGGATGAGGGAATTCTGTATCTATAGATGAGGTAATTTAGGATGAATGAGGAGATTTGTTTACCTAGGACGGTGGTGAGGGGAACATCTTCAATCCACTTGGTAAAGTATTCAATGGCAGTTATTATGAATTTGTGGCCGTTGGATGAGGGTGGATGGATTTGACCCACAAGGTCAAGTCCCCATTGGCAAAAGGGCCAAGGTGTCATTAAAGGTCTCAACTCTTGAGCTGGTGCATGTATCAGGTTCCCATGTATTTGGCACTGCTTGCACTTCTTCACAAATTGATATGAATCTGTCTCCATGTTTGGCCAGTAATAACCCAAATACATGAGTTTCTTAGCTAAGGAAGGACCGCTAGAGTGTGTTCCATAGATCCCTTCATGTACATCTTGTAAGGCGGTTTGTGATTCTTCTCATTCTAAACAATGGAGTAAAGTACCATCTAGACCACATCAGTATAGGGTGTCGGCAATAATGGTATAACGAGAGGTTTGGCGTATAAAGGTTCCTCGTTGGTTTGAAGATAAGTCAGGTGGGAGGGTGTTGTCCTTGAGGTAAGTGTAAACCTTACTGTACCAAGGTGAATCAGATCCAACTAATAGGCATATGGAATGGGTTTCAGGAAGATCATAAGCTGGTTGCTAAATTGATTCCACTAAGAACTCATACCGTGACTCATTCTCTGGAATTTCAAGAAGAGAGGCAATGGTTGCCATGACATCTGCTTCTTTGTTCTCAATGCGAGGTATCTGCTCAAAAGAGATGATCAAAAAGTATTCCTTAAAGTCCTCAACCATCCACTTGTATGGGACAAGCTTCTCATCTTTGGTTTGGTAATCATCATTGACCTGATTGATTACTAGTTGAGAATCACCATAGACATGTAGCTCTTTGATTTTCCATTTTGTTGCCATTTTGAGACCAATGACTAAGGCTTCATATTCTGCTATGTTGTTGGTGCATGGGAATAACAAATGGTAAGACTTCGGTATGGTATCGCCATGAGGAGTCACAAACAAGATTCTTGCCCCCGATCCATGGTTTGTGTAGGACCCATTAAAGTAAAGTTTCCAGGAATGTGTTGATATATTGAATAGGGATTCATCTGGAAATTCAAACTGCATTGGTGTGGTGTCCTGTAGTGGTGCATCTGCTAACTAATCAGTAATGACTTGCCCTTTGATAGCCTTTCTGTCTACATACTCAATGTCATTTCACTCAGGAGCATTACCCATTTGGCTAGGCGACCTGTTAGAGCTGCTTTGCTAAGTAGGTATTTCAGTGGATCTATTTTTGCAATAAGTTTGACTGGATGTGCAAGCATATAATGTCAGAGTTTATGGGAAGCAAAAACTACAGCAAGACATGATCTTTCTATCTAAGAGTATTGTGACTCATAGCCCACTAATGTTGGACTGATGTAGTAGACGACTCTTTCTTTATTTTCATAATCTTGTTGTGCTAGAAGAGCCCCAAGAGTTGTTGGTGTAGCAGATATGTATAGTAACAATGGTTTCCCTTGGATAGGAGGCATGAGAATAGATGGATTCATAGGATACTCTTTCAGTTTATCGAATGCCTCTTCACATTTCTCATCCCATCTGAATGGAATGTTCTTATGTAGGAGATGACTGAATGGTTGACACTTGTCTGCCAGTTGTGATATGAACCTACGGATTGCTTGTAGCTTGCCCTATAGAGATCTTAGTTGAGTAAGATTCTTGGGTGGTGGCATGTCCATAATAGCCTTGACTTTGGCAGGGTCCACCTCTATTCCATTTGTTGATACAATAAAACCTAGGAGCTTGCCTTAGGTGACTCCAAACACACATTTCTTTGGGTTCAACCTGACTTTGAATTTCTCTAATCTCTGAAAGACTTTCTCTAACACATCCAGGTGTGATTCTCTTGTGAGTGATTTTGCAAGGATATCATCTACATAATCTTCCATGGTGACGTGCATCATATCATGAACTATAGTGGTCATAGCACGTTGATATGTGGCTCCTGCGTTCTTTAGCCCAAATGGCATGACATTCTAGCAGAAAGTGCCCCATGGATAGGTAAAAGCTGTCTTATGCTAGTCTTCTGGTGCTATCCTAATCTGATTATATCCTGAGAAGCCATCCATGAGGGATAACATGGTATGCCTTGTTGTCAAGTCAACTATGATATCTATATTTGGCAATGAAAAATCATCCTTGTGGCAAGCTTTGTTTAGATCTCTAAAATCATTGCATAGTCTGACTCGGCCATCAGGTTTGGACACTAGTACTATGTTGGAGACCCATTCTAGATAGTCTATAGCTCTGATGAACCCCACATCCGGTAGTTTCTTGAGTTCTTCTTTTACAAGCAGTGCTATGTGTGGATGCATCTTTCTAAGCTTCTGTTTCACTGGTTTCACTCCTGGATCTAATGGAAAATGGTGTAGAATCAAATCAGGATCTAACCCTAGCATATCTGCATATGACCAAGCAAAATTGACTTGCTTTCTCTTGAAGAATGGTACAAACTTAGTCTTCTCTAGTGGGGTTAGAGACTTAGCAAAGTGAATGATCTTAGGTTATTCCTCTGTGGGTTCCATGACAATCTGATACTTCTCCTGGTGCATGTCATCAGGGAGAGTGTCAAGCCTTCCATCGTTAGGTGCCACAGTTGGGTTTTCACCTTCAGATGTATCCTTTCTTTTTACTGTTTTGGGAACTGACACTGCCGCGAAGCGGTTTTCACCATCAGATCTAGTTTTTTATTTTGATATTTTTGTGACTGGAAGGCTTGGCACCCTCACCGAAATAAACCATAGTATTAATTTCAATAGCGAACCCAGCTTTATGATCTCCTTTAGGTAGGTGGTCCCTAAGTTCCATATAGTCAATATAGGCATCATCGTTTTGGAACATATCTAGTTGCAGGGTTCCTCATAGATCCCAGTCAATAAGCTCAGGATGTACAAGGGGGAGGGAGTCAGAGGATAGATCTGATTCATTGATAGTTCGAATGGATATGCTAGGAGTGTTGGTAGGGGGAGTGTTCAGGATGGTACTTTCCTCCAAGTTATTTATTGCAATAGAACTCAAACCTTCCTCGAAAGTTGTATTCTCAGGGATAGGCAAGTCACACACTAACGGCCTATGTAGTAGTGTTTGTCCCTCACGGTATGGGCTATAAGTTTGAATGGTATCAACCTCTTTGTCATCTTAGGAATGCTCTGTCAGCTCATGCCAATCATATTCATTGGAATCTATGTCACTGTCCTCTTGAAGGGTATAGATCATTTCCACAAGACAAGAATTTGCTTTAGCTTTGCCCTTGTCCTTATATCCTAGACCTTTTGTAGTTCTAGCCAATGAGGATGAAGAAGGTTGAATGGGTTCTATAATTCCTTCTTTTCTTAGGCTAATGGGGCCTCGTCCTTCGTAACCCATTCTATGTAGGATAGATTCACCTCACCCATAGATTTCCGTTGGGAGCTTAGGTGGTTCTTGTTGTATGTTCTCTTCTTCTTTAGTGTAAAGCCATTGTAGGATATCTCTTTCCTCTGTCTCATATGATAGGGTCCACCATTTTACAAAGGGAGCTATGGGAGCTGTAGGAGGAGCAAATGGCTTTGGAAAATGCTTGGGGTTGACCATAGGATCTATGAGATAAAGGCATCTTGGCTAGATTGAGGCTGTGCTCAATGGAGTATTCCCCTACTCCTGTTTCTGTGATGGTAAGTTTTTGCTCTTTGGGCTTTGATGAGGAAGCTTCGGAGGTAGAATTATGCTGTGGGGTAGGGGATGTAGATGCTCTATTGTTTGGTATGATGCAATCAGGTTTTAAAAGGATAGAGTTGCAATGTTGAAAGGGGTCAGGGTCATCTTGGATGGTGACTTGTTTGCCGTTATGAGGGAATTTTATGCATTGGTGATAGGTAGAAGGCACAACTTTCATGGCATGAATCCATGGTCTACCTAGAAGAATATTATAGGTGAGCTCCCTATCTAAGACTTGGCACACAACATCTTTTATCACCAGTCCCACTTGTATGGGTAATACCACTGTTCCTTTGGTAGTTCTCTCCTCTTCATCATAGGCCTTGATAGTAATCTTCTTCCTTGGATCAACTGCATTTTTAGAGAACCCCAATGTAAGGACTAGCTTCAATGTGCAAATATTTAAACTGACTCCCCCATCAATGAGAACCCTCTTGATGCAGTGCTTATGGATGAAGGCGACAATGTGCAGAGGGGTGTTATGAGGTTGAGACACTGAGAGGTCATCTTGTTCAGTAAATGATATGGTACTTGAGGAGGTCAGTTTACCTACCATGGACTAAAACTTCTCTTGGGCCAAGTTAGTGGGTACAGTCGTTTCCACTAAGGCTTTATCGAGAATCTCCTTGTGGGAAGGAGATAGATGCAACAACTCTAAGATAGAAATGTGGGCAGGAGTCTTTCGTAGTTGGTCTATGACAGTATGCTGACGGAAGTTGGACTATTAAGGTGACGACCTTGGAGGAATGACATTCAATGTGACCTTACCACTACGGGTAATGATATTGTAATCAGTTCTGTTAGGCTCTGATTGTTGGTTGGGCGTAACCACATTGATTTGTGGGACATACTTTGATATGCAATTGATGGTATAGTCGAATGGCACACTTGTGTAGTTGGCATTACTATTCCCATTGTTCTGATTTTGCCTGTTACGGTTGTTGTTGTTGTTGCTATTGTTGTTGTTGTATGGCCTGTCATGATTAAGAAGCAGATCTTTGTAAGCCACGTGCATCTCATTAGAAGTACGTTGATGAGCACCTCATTGTTTTTGATCAAGCACATCTTGAATAACATGTTTGAGATGGATACAATTGTTGGTTGTATGTCCTCTTCCTCTATGATACTCACAATAGTCAGTGTCTTTCCAATAGTGAGGTTTTATTTGAGGTTCGTAATCACTTGTTGGCGGTAGAGAGATTTCATTGTTGGCAAATAGCTTCCTTAATGCGGATGTTAACCTATTTTCCTCTATCTAGAGCCAAACAGTTCACTTTGCATTTTTCTTGAAAATCCTTTAGAAATGACCATACAAGGTGTAAATCTTCCAAGTACTCATGCAGGCACCTTCCCAAGAAATCCTAGAGTTCTAAGTCTTGGGACCTCCTCAGCGTTTTTTAGCATCAGCATCATATTTTCTTCAGAGGAGGTCATCATCATCATGTTTCCATTATCATCCTGATGTTTCTTGCGAGGGTCATATTTCTGCTAGCCTGATTTTCGAATATCGGGTGATATTTTAACATCGGGTGATCTTAGTTGAAGATCATCCTGATGTTATGTTTTCACTTCATGATCGCTGGATCACCTGACATGTTGCTGATGTCATTCCTATGTCTGGGTGATGTCTGCTTATTTCACAACTTCATGCATATTCCTGCCGGGGGTGATATTTCCAAATATCAGTCATATTCCAAGATCACCCCAATCTTACGATGAAGCTACAGTGCAACCTGATATCTTGCGGGGATGATATTTTTGAATATCATCCTACCCCAATATCATGATGATGTCATCAGGGTCCGAAGGAGCTCATATTTTCTTAACATCAGTTAGCATTCGAGGATCATCCTGATTTTCCAATATGCTGCTAACGTCATCAGGATGTTGGCAGATATTTCACATCAGGCTAATTTTTGAATATGAGGGTGATATTTCTGAATATCAGGTACCTTACAAATATCACTCTTGCTTCCGAATATCACCCTACTCTAACATGCTGATGACGTCACCTAGATATGAAGAGGTATGTTGTATGAACATGATCAAGAGGATCTTTCCTCCCCGACATCCTGCTGACGTCATCCTGATTTTCAAACATCGGGGTGATATTTTATATCATGTTACTTCCATCAGGAGGATATTTTGCATCAGGAGGATATTTCACGTCGGGGTGACATTCTCTATCAGGCTAACATACAGATGGCTCGCCGATGTAAGGAGTCTTGCCGATGGAACATGATGAGGAGGATGATGATGGGGCTCATGATGATGTCGTCGGGAGCAAAAGCACCGACATTATGTATGCTCACAGCCTAGCTTATAAAGTGATGGGGGTGTCTTCTCTGGGTGCATGTGGGATAATCTTTTCCTGCAAAAATTTGAAAATATCAGGATGATGACCTTTTGGCGAGAATTCTTCAGGAGGGTTCCCACTTCCATTTTTTATCCGGATCTTCATATCGGTCGGGTGGACTTTTTCGGCAGTGACTTTCTTGAGTTGGTGAAGATATTTTTTGCATTTATTGCTGCATAGGAGGGCACAACTCACATTGATGGCCCAAAATATCCTGCCACCACTTCATGTCCAATCTTTCCTCCGCCGCCTGATTGTCAAGAACTGTCAGAGGCAGCTGGTCGCATTCAATGCTAGGTTATCCTCCGCTGCTTCTGAGGATCAGATTGATGACGCAATTGCTTGCATTGAAGACTCAGAAATATCTTCCATCTACCCTAGTTCCAGATTTTGATGCCATTACTCTTGTCAGCTGGATGTCCTTTCAAGGATTTTGTAACCAACCTAGGTTAGTTTTGAAATGCTATATAAGCTGAGGCTTATGATGTAAGAAGAGTTGGAAACTTTTTGGAAGCATCATGTTCTCCCTATTTCCAAACAGAACTTTTCATATGCTGTAACCTTGCCTTTCATTAGATATATGCAAGCTATCATGCCTTTTGCTGATTTTTCTATCTCTGTGTGAATCTACATATGGTTGTCTGTGAATATCTCTTGTTCCTCTCAACCATCTTGCTTCTTACCTCTGTTAGAATCATCTATTTTGTGTATATTTGCTTGCTGTATCTGGTTGTGCTGTGCATGCTTCAGTTTTGCAAAGGTTATTTAAATCTGTCTGGTGCATCACCCTTTCATGTTTCAAGTGTTGTTGCTTTATCTTTCATTTCAGCACATTTCTTCCCCTTTTCATCCCAAAAATTTAGTAGTTTAGGTGATAACTAGACAAGGAAGCCGGCCTTCTCCGAAGGTTTGATCTCATTTAGCAAAGTCCCACACTTAGAGATCAATCCCATTGTGTCATTGGAATGCTTGGAGTCCCATTCAAGCAGGGTGCAATTTCATGTGACAACAGCGGATTCTTGGGACTCACCCAATGGTGTGAACTTTCACGTTGGATTTGAGTTAAACCATGGTCTTGGCTCTCAAGAGAATGTTTTGTTGGGTGTAACATTGCTTGCCTCTCCTTTGAGAGTGAATATTGGTTGCTGTTTGGGAGCCGCCACCTTGGCATCAACTACTCCATCACTGATGACATTTTTATTCTTAGTCCAAAACTTTGATTTGCCAGTCGTGTAGTTGGAGGTAGGTGTGTCCTTGTATAGCTTGATTTGCCCCTTGGTGATCATAGCTTTCTCGATGAACAATCCCATTTCAATGACCTTTGAAAATGAGGTAGGGCATTGAATTTGTATTTGATAGCTAAGATCGGAGTTGAGGTTGTGGACAAACATCTCCATTAATTGCTTCTCTGGTACATCATATGAGCATTTGCTTGCTAGTTGTCTCCACCTTTGTAGGAAGGAGGCGAATGATTCGCCACTCTTTTGCTTGGTATTGCATAGGTCAAGCATGGAGACCTCATGTTCAATATTGTAAGAGAAGCACGTGATGAATTTGTTGACTAACTCATCGAAAGATTTGATGCCTGAAGGAAGCCTTGAGAACCACTCCATGGCTTGACTATCTAGAGATCTAGGGAATAGTCTCATTAAGTAAGTCTCATTGTGAGCTACTTCCATGCATGCAGCGTTGAATTCCCTAATGTCATCTCTAGGTTCCCCTTTCCCTTTGTATTTGTCAAACTTAGGAACTTCGAATCGAAAGGGGAATGGTGTCATGTTCAAACTTTTATCAAAGGGGTACGGTGCAATATCTTCCAAGGAGTAGGTTTTAGTGTTTGTACCCGTCTTAAAATTTGTCATTTGTTGTGTTAGACCCTCGATTTGTTTCCTCATTTCTTCCATGGGTGTGTTTGGGTCTATGGCTTTCTTTCCTTTTTCATGGTTATCCTCTATGGTTTCTTGGATTTTACTTAGATCAAAATCGACAGGGAGTTTAATTCCAAGATTTGCAAGATGGTAAAAATACTTGTGAGGGTCCTCATGGAGCACTTTCTCTAGCAAGCATTGGAATTTCTGATCTTGGAGGGTTCCTTCATACTCTTCGTGAGAGATTTCCTCATCACTATCATGAGGGGTGATAATGTGGTTGGATGATCCAGCCATTTCAAGTTGCTTTTTGTATTGAGATCTAGTAAGAACCATGCAAGGTGACGTGGGATGAGGTGGGATGAAATTAGAGATTTTGGCAAGATGTCGATGGAGACTGCTGAGAATAGGATACTTACGACAAGATTTGGACAAGGGACTCTTTCGATCAATGATTCCAAGTAAGATGACCGATACAAGATGATAGTCACTAGTAAGGGTACTCAATACCTATCTTACTGTGTAGGGACTAGTCGTGCACCAAGACCACTAGCGAAGTTCTGTGACTTACTAGGGTTACTTGAATCCAAAATGATACAAAAAAGGGATCTATGCTGATATGATATGGGACACTTTTGACTTTGGACTAGGAAGACCTAATAGAAGGCGAATGGGATGACCAACAAATGAGGGACTTTGATGTGAAATGGATGGAAAAATGATTGCAAGGTAAGATCTAATCTTGAAATTTGGAACCAGGCTGAAATGGGTACCCAGAAATGACAAAACATTTCTCTCAAAGATTATGGAAGTGCTCACTGTCGCGTGCGCCAGAATAGATGCACCGCATAAACTAGTAAATGTGCCACAAGTCGACACAGAAGCACCACACTGGTAAATTGCAGATGCGCCATAACAGATAGTAAAAGCACTGCAAGTCAGTATAGATGTGCAACAGGTCGGCACAAATGCGCAGCAGGAGAGGACAAATGTGCCACTCTGGTTTTCTCAATATTTTTGCAAGTTTTTGGCAATTTTTTGATATTTTTGGTACTTTGGTTGCAAGGTCTTTTTTTGATCTGATTTTCTGAAATTATGGCAAGAAGACACAGCAAACACAAAGAATATTTTTATGGTTTTTTATTTCTTTTGTGATTTTTTTTACTCTTTTTGGACTAAAAGAAAGCAAGTACAAACCAAGGTTTCAAAGGATAGTATAAAACCAAATTCTCACTATCTCTAGTGAAGTATCTTTAGGAGGTGATAATCGTGTTGATAACTGAGAGGGGGGTGAATCAGTTATCTTATTGACTTTCTTTTCTTCTTTAATAAATAGTGCAGTATCAAAACATATAAGCATACATGAACATGAGAGAAGAAAGGAATCAACACACATAACACAAGGATTTTTACCTGGAAAACCCTGTTAAGGGAAAAACCACGGGGTGACTAACCCAAGATTGTATTCTCTGTTAAAAGAATAGAAGTACAAAAATGGTACTTACCAATTAGGGCTCACCGCCTACAATAATTTATTGAAAGAAACTAGGTACTTGAACTGATGAGAAGCATCCACATATGCTGGAGTTCAGTTCCGGTTAGGCTTAATATACTGATCTACTACACTTCATTCTTCCTTTTCCTTAGTGCTGCTGTTCTATCACATATCAGACCTGTACTGCTACTTCCACACCGCTCTCTACTTTTCTTCGCACTTCACAACACACCACACACACCTTCACATTGAAATCCATCTGGTATATATATTTGCACAAAGGATTTCAACATCTTTCTAGTTGGCATCTAGAATACTCAAGATTTTCCCAATCTCTGCTCTATCGGCTGAATCCATGCATACTAAGTGATGTGCATCAAAAATATAGTTATAGGAGTCATCAAATATGTCAGCCAACCATGAATGATCCCTCAAGAAACTTGATCACCACCAATTTCCCATCCAGATTAAGTTCTGATGCTCTGTCGGTCAGTCTACTCTGCCAAACAGGAACCCACCACTTAGGTGCTCATATCTTTTCATTCTTTCATCACCGGAGGGTCAAACTCTAGAATGTAGCAGTCATGGTATTCCTCTTGACTTCCCCAAGTCTGTACTTTACCGAGATACTTCCTTTGAGAGATTCGGACTTGACTGTTGGACCTTGCTGCATGCTCTGTTCTTGCTTACTGGACCAAAACACTCTTTAATTTGACTTCTGGTATAGACATACTATGTGCTATGGATGTGTGGGATGGACTTTGTTGCCATCAATGACAACACTCATGAAGCCACATAGTGTCTCTTGCCAACAATCTCCCCCTTTGGCATTGATGGCAATACTTAGTGAAAAATGACTAAGTGTTATAACAAACTCCCCCTTGACTGATGCTCTATCTTGTGTACATTTTTACTAGAGCTCCCCCTTAGCCAGGTTTCATATTTTTCACTACTCCTCACTCCCCCTTTGACATCAATGGCAAAGGGTAGAATCTGCACACCAAAATTTCAAAAATTAGCCTATTCATAGCCGCATAAGTATATATACAAGTTTATACTTACATATACTTTAGTATATCTGCAAAAGTTGTCTAGAATTGGACAAATTATGTTGCCCAACTCTGCTTCATCTTGTCCAAAATTGAGATGTGATCACTCAACAGGAATGCAAAAGCTTCTGCCCTTTTTAGATATGTCAGATCACTGGTCCGGGCTGTGGTCTAAGTATCAGTTAGGGCCTCATGCATGGCCTCTAACTTAGGGATAATTATCCCTCTAAGTTTACCCATCCTACTTCTTATATTCTTCCTTACCTTTCAAGTTTCTTTAGTTCATTTAGAATGGCAATAGTCTGACATTCTTGGTTTATTATGGATGTGGTGAGAGGATCAAAATTCTGAGATAAACTTGACAGTTTACCCTCTTGTTCTTTCAATTTCTTCTCAATATCCTTTGTTACTTTAGACCAGGATAGACAAAATTTATATATTTCTCTACCATCTTTAAGAGCATTTTCTAAGCTCTTTATCCTAATATCCATATTTCTCCTATCATTTGTTATTTGCCCTTGTATCTCGGAGAATCTCTTTCCCAAAAACTCTTTCTGGACTTTATCTTCTGCTGATTTCTCCAAAGAATCAAAATATGTGCTAATTGAATTAACAAGAGATTTCAAGTTACTGGATGAAGAGGCTGAAAGATCCTTCTGGAAGGATGGCATGATCTTTTCCAATGCACTGAATGCAATCTCTATTAGCTCACAGTTTTCCATGTGAGACTTCAGAAGCTTTTCTTTGGCTTTGGCTTGAGAAAAAGATGCTACCTTCATTGTCTATACCGGAGAGAGAGAGTCAAAATTGAATTGTCCTTGAAACAGCTCCGATTCATCCAATTCCATCATTTCTTTGGTCAAGAAGTCTTTAACTGCTTCTGCAGTGTCTCTTGCCAGAGACTTCTTTCCTCTTGCAGCCTCAAAGGTGTCAACAGAGACCTTCTCTGTTTGTTCTTCTTCTCTTCCCTTTTTCCCTTCTTCTTGACTTGATTTCTCCTCTTGTCTTGCTTCTCCTTCAGTTCCGGAGTCTGTTGGGGGATCCAGAAGGGAGATATTTACTTCTTCATGGACTTCCTCTTCTGGAACAGAGGAATCCAGGTCCTTGGTCTTCTCCTCACTTGTTTCCTTTGGCTCTTCTGCAATTTTCTCAATGGAGTCTTCCTTTGATGCACTTAATTCTTCGACATCAAAAGGTTCATCACTTATGTCCTCTATGATAGGAAGATTGAATCTTTTATATGCATTCCGGAGGATGTCTTCAGTCTCTTTTACCACTTCATCAATCTCTCCTAGCATAAGCTTGTTCGTTCTGGCTTTGCTCCAGAACTCATCCTTACAATCCTTGAAGATCATGTTCATTTGTTTAGGAGTGATAGAAGGATAGAGCTGAATAGCTATTTTGGTGCAGGAGCACCCCTACCAAACAGGACATAAGTCTATTTTTAGCATGTTAGGACATGAGTCTATTTTTAGCATGTTAGGACATTAGTCTATTTTTAGCTTGTTTGACTTCTTGATGTAATAAGGCCCGTTGGACCAATTCTTATGTTTTAGACCCATCTAGGAGGATGTGCAGGTTAGTTAGAAGTTTGTTATGACAACTGTCTTAGCTATCTCGTCCCAACCACTTGGAAGCTCCCAACCGCTGGGAATCGAATTGGTAGTACTCGTGAGGAATTCCTATTTATGCCCTAGATCAGTTGGTTTTAGACAGAGTAGTCTAGACAGTGGAGAATTGATAGTTTAGTGAGTTTTTAACATTTCAGAAGAAGGACATTTGTGATACAGTGGGACTATGAATCTTGTATGCATCTCTGTTATTGAAAATAAGAGGATCCCATTGATTTCATTTGTCTAGTTTACAAGCTATCTGTATATTGATTCTTTTTTGGTTGCAGGCGAAATGGATTCATTCAACCATTCCACCAGTTGATTCTCTAAATTGGTGGAATGGACATGTACAATATTTTAGTTTACATTTTTTTTTTCTGTTTATGCATTTCGTGTTTGTGGGATCAATTTGTAGCATGCTGTGAGTTATCCTAGCATCCTCATGTGCTAGGGTTAGGAGGATAAATTTCTAAGTTTGAATTGATCAGGAGATGATCCGGCCTGATCATCATGTTTTCTATGTGAAGTTGTGAAGTTTTGAGAGTTTTGTCAAAAATATACCTTTGATAGATATACAACATCTACATGCGACATTACAGACTGTGTATATCGCATTTGCATCCATGCGCATATCGCTATCCAGATTGGGTCTTGAAACTTATGAAAGTGCATGTTTTGAAGGCATCAGGATGATATAGGTTGGATATATATTTCCTGTATATATCATCTACAGGATCATCATTTCGTGTGTATTCATCATCCGCATGTCGTGGTTGTATGCTAGAACATACATGCGGGTGAAGGTACAATCAAACGGGTCAACGGCGAGTCAAAGTCACATTTGCTAAAGAAAGGAGGAGGATCATCTTTTGTTTGAACATCGGGTAGTCGAGGATCACATAGATCATCATCAGGATATTAGAGTATAACCCGACAATTCATGTCATGCTGCGGAGTATGTAAGTGAGTCTTATATCCGGGTGACGTCAACATCGGAGGAAGTAACAGTGCATGTGACGTCATCGTCATCAGGACATTCCAAATATCACCTGATAAAAGTTTATCTTGCCGATGACAAGTGTTTTGGCATAGGCGTAGGATATTAGGGTGATCAGTGCAAGTGTATGCCGATAATTCATGTCTTGGCGATCGGAGATTAACACTAAGTGGATCGCGGGAGGAATATTCGGTGGAATATTCGTCGTGTGCATAAGGCTGGGCATCGTCATTAGGATGTGTCAATATGACCCGATAAGTTATATCTTGATGTTGGTGGTGTAAGTGGGTCGAATATCGGGGTGACATAAGCATCCGAAGAGAGGTGCATGAGGTTGTCGTCATCAGGATATTTGGGAGGAACCCGATATTTTATATCCTGCTAATAAAAGGTGCAGATGATGCCGAACATCATGATGCTGTCGATAGATGCCGAACATCATGATACTGCAGATAGAGTTTAGCGGTAAGGTGAATAGTGATCGTCAGGAGGATAATTGTGTTCACCGAACATGATGATGATGCTGGTAGGTGAATATGATGATCTTGCCGATAGGAAGTAGGATTAGCTATTTGGTGGGTTTAATGGGATTTTCACCCTGTTTGTAAGCCTTTGCTGTGTGACTTTGCATCATAGTGGTATCAGAGCAAAGGTTGAATCTTTTGGGCAAGATTTAAGACAGTAAGATGTTAGATGAAGAAGGGACATCAGAGTTCTCGACAAAAATGACCAACGCTAAGTTAGCAATTCTGGTAAAGAAGCAGATTGCCAAGAGCAAGGCTGTGAAGGCTCAGAATCAGGAATTGAAGGATGAATTGGAGAAGTTGAGGGACAGAGTAGGTTCTAGTAGAGAAGAAGATAGGGAAGAAGAAGAGATCCCTAGGTGGAACAAGGAGGTTGTTCCTACAGACCAGAGGCCACTGTTGAACGCCCTCAAAGCCATGGAGACGAGGACCATGGATGTGAAACTAGATTTACCAGTGTTTACAGGAAAGATGGAACCTGATTCAATGATGGAGTGGATAGACTCCCTAAACAATTTCTTTGAGACAGAGGAGATACTAGAACAACAAAGAGTGAAGATAGCCCAATCAAAGATGAAAGAAGTTGCATTGACATGGTGGAATTTTGTCCAAGATGACAGAGTACAAGAAGGAAAGCGTAGATTTGCTACATGGAATAAGATGATGGCTTTAGTGAAGGAAGCCTATGTTCCATTGGATTACAGTATCCAATTACACAAGAGGAAGCAAAACTTGAAGCAGAAGGAGCTAGATGTCAGCTCATATACAGAGGAATTCATGAAACTTTGGGTGAAGACAAAGGTAAAAGAGAGTGAGGAAGAAAAGCTAGCCAGATACCTTAATGGATTGAGGTTCAACATTCAGGAAGATTTGAATCTGCATAATCCAGATACAGTTCAGAAATATTTTCAGTTGGCATTAAAAGTGGAAGAGAAGTTAAAGAGAAGACAAGAACAGAACAATAGAGGAAAAGGTAAACAACAAAGAGGAGGAAGAAGTCCTTTCAGAGGCAGAGGACATGGACATGGATATCAGGGAGAATCCAGTCATGACAACAGCAAGGGAAATAACAACCAAAACCAGAGAGAAAGTTACAACCAGCAAGGAAACTTCAGAGGCAGAAGACCTTTCAGAGGAAGATCCTAGGGTAGAGGATCCATCAGATGTTATAACTGTAACAAAGAAGGCCATATAGCCAGCAGATGTCCAGAAAAGGCAACAAGCTCAATAGGAGAAAGGAGAATGAATCTGATCCAAGAACCTGATAGTCAAAGTCAAACAGGCTCTAATGCTTTTCAAAGTGTGAATGCTCCTGACAATTATGGATATCCAGAGAGTGGAGAATCTCTGATGATGAGAAAAACAATGACTACCATGAAGGTACCTGACAAAGAACCCCCACAAAGAAAGTCTCTTTTCAGAACCATTTGCAAAGCAGGAGGTAAGGCATGTAAAGTTTTAATTGATTCTGGTTCTACTGAAAATTTTGTATCTAATGAAATGGTAACAAAGCTTAAGCTTAGAAGATTGCCTCACCCATCCCCATATAAGGTCTCATGGCTTACCCAAGGTCAGCAAACAGTTGTAGAAGAACAGGCTTGGGTAGAATTTTAGATTGGAGCATATAAAGATAGGTTGTTGTTTGACATTACCAAGATGGATGCTTGCAATCTTTTATTTGGTAGACCATGGCAGTATGACTTGAAGGCACGCCATGATGGTGTTAGAAACACCTATACAATCACCAAGGATGGTAAGGTGATAGAGTTAGTACCATTAACAGAGAAGGAGGAGAAATCCAAAGGAAAAGAAGTGAAGGTAATGCTGATGGAAGGAAAACAGTTCATGAAAGAAGTAGCAGTAGAAGGTGCAGTTGCATATGCCCTAATTCCATGTATGGCAGTGAATAAAGAATAGTAGCAAGAAGTCAAGAAAGAGAAGAAGTAGAGGTTCATAGACCCAGCTGTCCAAGAGCTATTGGATAAGTATAATGGTATCATTTCTGATGGAATGCCAAGATCCCTACCACCTGTAAGGGATATCAGCCATTGCATAGATCTAATCCCAGGATCTACACTTCCAAACAAGGTAGCATATAAGCTAACTCCAGAACAAAATGCAGAATTAGCAAGACAAATTGAGGAATGGTTAGACATAGGTTTGATTGGTAAAAGTTTAAGCCCATGTGCAGTACCAGCTATACTAGCACCAAAGAAAGAAGGCACTTGGAGGCTTTGCACAGATTCTAGAGCTATTAATAAGATCACAATTAGGTATAGGTTTCCAATCCCTAGGATAGAAGATTTACTTGACTGTTTGGGAGGTGCTAAGCATTTTACAAAAATAGATTTGAAGAGTGGTTATCATCAGATCAGGATTAGGCCAGGAGATGAATGGAAAATAGCATTCAAAACCAATGAAGGGTTGTATGAGTGGAAAGTTATGCCTTTTGGTTTGTCTAATGCACCTAGTACTTTTATGAGATTGACGTATGAGGTTTTGAGAGAATTCATGGGAAATTTTGTCATAGTATATCTAGATGACATTCTAATTTTCAGCAACACAAAGGAAGAACATCTCAGACATATAGATTTGGTTCTCAAGAGGTTACATGAGGTGCAACTGATGATAAATTTGGACAAGTGTCTGTTCATGCAAGAGGAGATCACATATTTGGTTTTTGTCATTTCACAAGGAAAGCTGCAAATGGATAAGGAGAAGGTAAGTGCCATATTGTCTTGGCCAACTCCAAGGACTATGAATGATTTTAGAAGTTTCCATGGGTTAGCAACCTTCTATAGAAAGTTTATAAGAGGGTTTAGTCATATTTGTGCACCCATGCTTGATACTATAAAAGGAGGACAGAAGTGCAGATTTGCTTGGACTCAAGAAGCAGATGATTCTTTTGAAACATTGAAGAAGAAGGTGGCACAACAGCCAGTCCTTGAACTTCCAGATTTTAACAAAATCTTTCAGGGAGAATGTGATGCCAGTCACATGGCCATTGGAGCAGTACTCAACCAAGAAGGTAGGCCAATTACATTTTTCAGTGAGAAGCTCAATGATGCTAAGAAGAGGTATTCATCATATGATTTGGAAATGTATGCTTTAGTCCAGTCACTCAAGAAATGGAGACATTACTTGATGCCAAAAGAATTCATAGTATTCACAGATAATCAGGCTCTGAGTTTCATAAACAGCCAGGAAAAGCTGAACCACAGACACATGAAATGGGTAGAAACTTTACAAGATTTTACTTTTACATTGAAGCATAAGAAAGGAGTTAAGAATAAGGTAGTAGATGCCTTGAGCAGAAGAGCTCTAATAGTCAATCAAATTTAGTTGGAGAGTGTTGGAATTGATTCATTGAAGACCATGTATGATGCTGATGAAGATTTTGGAGAGATATATCAGGTATGTACTTCTTTTGGAGATAAATATCATGTTGAGTTCTCTGACTTTCTGATCCAGGATGGATTGTTGTTCAAAGGTGGACAGTTGTGTATTCCAAGATGTTCTATGAGGTTGAACATCATTAAAGAGAAACATTGTGGAGCTATGGCAGGTCATTTTGGTTTGGATAAGACTCTTGATCTTGTTAGAAGACATTATTATTGGCCTAAGTTACAATCAGATGTCAGAAAGCAAAAGGGAGATCAACTAATGCAGGTTTATATCAGCCTTTACCCATTCCCTCCAGACCATGGGAAAGCATAAGTATGGATTTTGTCTTGGGTTTACCAAGGACAAGGAAAGGATTTGACAGTGTTTTTGTTGTAGTGGATAGATTCAGCAAAATGGCACATTTCTTGCCATGCAAAACCACTGCTAATGCTTCATACATCGCAGATTTGTTTTTCAAGGAAATTGTCAGAATACATGGATTGCCATTGAGCATAGTGTCAGATAGGGATGTGAAGTTTATTGGTCATTTCTGGAGAACCCTTTGGAAGAAACTGGGCACAAATTTGTCTTTTTCATCCGCATATCATCCTCAAACAGATGGACAGACTGAAGTAGTCAATCATTCCTTAGGGAATTTGCTCAGATCTTTGACAAAATAGCATGGAGAAAAGTGGGATAATATCCTATCTCAGGCTAAATTTTCCTATAATGATATTGTCAATAGGAGTACAGGGAAATCACCTTTTCAGATAGTGTATGGTATGCATCCAAGAGGAATTTTGGAATTGAGAGATCTACCTGCAGTAGACCCTATTAGTGCAGAGGAAGAAGCTTTTGCAGAAGCCATAAAAGAGGTTCATGATCAAGTAAAGACCCAGCTACAACAAACTACCTTGAAGTATAAAGAATATGCTGATAAAAAGAAGGATGTATAGTTTGATGTTGGAGATTTAGTATGGGTTCATTTGAAGAAGGAAAGACTTCCTAAGGGCAAATATACTAAACTCATGCAGAGGAAGATTGGACCATGTCAGATTTTGAGAAAGCATGGACATAATGCTTATGAGATACAACTCCCTCCAGCTCTTGATTTATCACCTATCTTCAATGTATGTGATTTAACTCAATACAAGCATAATTCAGATGAAGACTAGGAACTCCTACAGGATACATCAGCTGATGACATTCCAAAACATGATTCATCACAGTTGCAGAAGGTTTTGGACACAAGAGTGATCAAGAAGACCCAGAACAAAAGCTATTTGGAATATTTGGTAGCTTGGTAGGGCAAACCGGATTCAGAAGCAGTGTGGATGACTGAAGAGCAGATCCAGAAACATGGTGCAGATCTACATACTCTCATCTCAAGTGGACTTGAGATTTCTTCTTCTAGGGAGTATGGTACAGGAGCACCCCTACCAAACAGGACATAAGTCTATTTTTAGCATGTCAGGACATGAGTCTATTTTTAGCATGTCAGGACATCAGTCTATTTTTAGCTTGTTTGACTTCTTGATGTAATAAGGTCCGTTGGACCAATTCTTATGTTTTAGACCCATCTAGGAGGATGTGCAGGTTAGTTAGAAGTTTGTTATGACAACTGTCTTAGCTGTCTCCTCCCAGCCGCTAGGAATCGAATTGGTAGTACTCGCGAGGAATTCCTATTTATGCCCTAGATCAGTTGGTTTTAGACAGAGTAGTCTAGACAGTGGAGAATTGATAGTTTAGTGAGTTTTTAACATTTCAGAAGCAGGACATTTGTGATACAGTGGGACTGTGAATCTTGTATGCATCTCTGTTATTAAAAATAAGAGGATCCCATTGATTTCATTTGTCTGGTTTACAAGCTATCTGTATATTGATTCTTTTTTGGTTGCAGGGGAAATGGATTCATTCAACCATTCCACTGGTTGATTCTCTGAATCGGTGGAATGGACATGTATAGTATTTTAGTTTACATTTTTGTTTTTCTGTTTATGCATTTTGTGTTTGTGGGATCAATTTGTAGCATGCTGTGAGTTATCCTAGCATCCTCATGTGCTAGGGTTAGGAGGATAAATTTCTAAGTTTGAATTGATCAGGAGACGATCCGGCCCGATCATCATGTTTTCTATGTGAAGTTGTGAAGTTCTGAGAGTTTTGTCAAAAATATACCTTTGACAGATATATAGCATCTGCATGCGACATTACAGAGTGTGTATGCATTTGCATCCATGTGTATATCGCTATCTAGATCGGGTCTTGAAACTTATGAAAGTGCATGTTTTGAAGGCATCAGGATGATATAGGTTGGATATATATTTCCTATATATATCATCTGCAGGATCATCATTTTGTGTGTATTCATCATCTGCATGTCATGGTTGTATGCTGGAACATACATGCGGGCGAAGGTACAATCAAATGGGTTAGCGGTGAGTCAAAGTCACATTTGCTAAAGAAAGGAGGAGGATCATCTTTTGTTTGAACATCGAGTAGCCGAGGATCACATAGATCATCATCAGGATATTAGAGTATAACCTGACAATTCATGTCATGCTGCGGAGTATGTAAGTGAGTCTTATATCCGGGTGACGTCGACATCGGAGGAAGTAACAATGCAGGTGATGTCATCGTCATCAGGACATTCCAAATATCACCCAATAAAAGTTTATCTTGCCGATGACAAGTGTTTTGGCATAGGCGTAGGATATCAGGGTGATCAGTGCAAGTGTTCGCCGATAATTCATGTCTTGGCGATCAGACATTAACACTAAGTGGATCGCAGGAGGAATATTCGGTGGAATATTTGTTGTGTGCATAAAGTTGGGCATCGTCATCAGGATGTGTCAATATGACCCGATAAGTTATATCTTGATGCTGGTGGTGTAAGTGGGTCGAATATCGGGGTGACGTAAGCATCCGAAGAGAGGTGCATGAGGTTGTCGTCATCAGGATATTTGGGAGGAACCTGATATTTTATATCCTGTTGATAAAAGGTGCAGATGATGCCGAACATCATGATGTTGTTGATAGATGCCGAACATCATGATGCTGCAGATAAAGTTTAGCGGTAAGGTGAATAGTGATCATCAGGAGGATAATTGTGTTCACTGAATATGATGACGATGCTGGTAGGTGAATATGATGATCTTGCCGATAGGAAGTAGGATTAGCTATTTGGTGGGTTCAATGGGTTTTTCACCCTGTTTGTAAGCCATTGCTGTGTGACTCTGCATCATATTTGTTCCCAGATCTCCATATCCTTTTTCTTAGCATTGTTCTTTCTCATTTCAAGTTCTTTCTCTAGGCTTTTGGGAATTAGAGATATGATTTCAATGAATGCTTTGTTATAGATGTTTAGATACCTGACTGTAGCATCTTGCAAGATCTTCTGGTTAGCTTCATTGTATTCATCATAGAATTCTGTCATAGGTTGCAGATTTCCATCCACAGTGACTGCCTTGATGACATCATCAATGGAGATAGTAGGCCTTTCAACAAATTCTTCTACCTTTTCTTCCTTGTTCTTGTCGGCAGATGATTCCACAAAAGTTTTCTTTTTCTTTTTCATTTTCTTAACCTCCTCATTTGTCTCTATCTCTTCATCATCCTTTTGACTTATATAGGATCTTGTAGCCTTAGTTTTTGTTCTCTTTTCTCCTTTTCCAGATGTCTTGGCTTCTAGTTTTGAGGCTTTTTGGCTCTTTGAGGTGGCAGGTGCAGAGCTTTTGGAGGATCTGGTCCAGGAGGGGACTTGCATCGGATTACTTTCTTTCTCTGCTTCTTGTCTCTCCTTCTCAGCTCTTTCTAATTTCTCTCTATTTGCATCGACTGCTTCTTTAGAGATGCCAAATCTTTTGGCAACTTCCTCTACTTCTCTTCTCACTTTTCTTTTTATCTCCAGTTGTCTTAGCTCAACATGAATTTTCACACTTAACCCATGAAAGGTTCCAAACCTTTCTGCCTTAGGGTCCTTAGGTTTGTAGACACCCTAAAATGACTGTGTCGTTGAATCACTTGCATTTCGTCTAATCTGTCGCATCACCTGCATTTCAACATTAATTGAATAATCTAATTATTTAATTAATTTCATCAAATTCTTCCAAAATTCCAAAATTCAACATTAATTGAATAAATTCTCTTTATTTAATTAATTAAATTAAATTGCTCTATTATTCTTCCACAATTAAATAATTTTTATTATTTAATTAAATCAATATCCTTTTTCGAAATTCAAAGTCCACATTAATTAAATAAATTAATTATTTAATTAATTCATCAAATTCCCTCTTATCTACAATTAAATAATTTACATTATTTAATTAAATCAATTATTCTTCTAAATTTAAATAAATCATGCAAATTTATTTAAATTGTCTCAATACTCTAAAAATTAATAAAATCAAATATTTTATTTATAATCTCCTGTTCCAAAATCATGCACAATCAATTAAATAAATATATTTATTTAATTTCAAATATCTTTCAATTCCTCTTAAAATATCTTGTTAACTCATGTGCACAATCTGTCTTATTTTTAGAACTCTAAAAAAGGTAAAATTACAAGTTGAGTTATCTATCCAATAAATTTTATTTTCATCATATCTTAATAAAAATATTCTTATGGATTGACACATGTCATGTGCACATTCATCATGGTTATTTGATTTATCTCCTCCGTTGATTCTTTTGAATTATCTGGATCGTTGATCGATATCTATTGAAACCTATATAAACCCCCCTCATCTCCTTCACAAATCCTTTTCGATCACTTATTCTCAGGCATCCTTTAACAGCGTTTTGAGCATACATCACATTGATTGAGCAACCTTACGATCTCTTGACATTGATCTTTGAGCACTTTGAGCACTTTACTTGCTTGTTGCAAACATGGTTTCGCAGCAATATTGAGCAATCCACATTCATCCAAAGGGAACAATAAAAATCTTGGTAAAAGCTTTCATATTTCATTGATTTATTTGGTAATGGCTTTTATTTAGATTGGTTCTCTTTATCTTATGGGCTTTTGATTTGTTTTGATTTTATCATTTATTATAATCAATTTTCCTCATACACATTCTGGCACGTCGGGTGGGACCCACTAATCCCTCTTTTTCTTTGAGAAATTTTTTTTTAAGTACAGTACGGAACAACGCATCTTGACACAAAAAAGTGCCTTTGGTAGAGCAGTACAGCGCTTTCGGGCCATCCCGCAGTGCCTTTGGTAGCATAGAAGCGCGCTTTTGGTATTACAACAAAGCGCACTTGAGAAAATAGCAAAGCACTTTTGGTATAATAGTAAAGCGCTATTGGTATAACAGTAAAGCGCTTTTGGTTGGGATAACAGGCTTGCAAACTTCAAAACCCCATAACTTTCTCAAAACTTAACGAAATTTGATGCTTTTTTTAAAAAAATTACATAGAACATCATAAGGAATCCATTGGTGATATTTAATCTCTTGTATCTCATCATATTTGTTACCAATTTTTGGGATTTCACTTTGGTTTTCTAGGGTTTCTCACTTATTGTTAGGGTTTTGACTTGATTTCTGACATCTTCTTGTTTTCTTTGGAACTAATATTACTTGTTGCAGCATCTTATCACTTATCAAAATCTTAGATCATAACTCAATCATTCAATCATCCTTTGATCTAGCTTTCTTGACGAAATATTATTTTTTGCAGGCCTGTTATTAGATTGTGCATTTGGTAGTACAGTATCGCGCGTTTGGTAGTATAGTAGCTCACTTTTGGTATAACAGTACTGCGCATTTGGTAGTACAGTGCCGCGCTTTTGGTAGCAAAGTAGCTCACTTTTGGTAGCATAGTACGACGCTTTTGGTAGCACAGTGCAACACTTCTAGTTTGCAGTAACTCGCCTTCGGTAACATAGTGCAGCACTTTCGGTAACACAGTAAGTCACCTTCGGTATCATAGTGCAGCGTGTTTGGTCAAATCTTATTTATTTGGCTAACTTGTGAGTTTTTGTGGAACAAATTGACTTGTTGCAGCTTCTTATCACTCACACATAGCAAATGGGTTTTTCTAACATGTTCATGTAGGACGAGCGTTGAAGAATTCTCAATCTATTGCACTAAGTCTTAGAAACATATTGCCTTCTTAAAGGATAATTGAACAAATTATTTTTGGCAATCTAAGTCTTAGGAACATATTGCTTTTCTTAAGGGACAATGGACATGTATGTGAAAACACCTCAATTTTCTAAGGGACAATGGACATGAATGCCATACACTTCAATTTCATAAGGGACAATTGACAACTACAATCGTGTGTGTGCCTAAATTAGTTGCACCTTATTTTTCTTATAATGAGACAATTAAACCTTTGTTTGACGTGCTTGCTCTTACATTTTAGTACTTTCTTTAGAAGGGCCTGCTTTTGGATTGTGTTTCATCCAAAAGGGACGACCCTAAGCAAAATTTTTCTTTGAACCGCTATATAAGAGGGATAAGACGAAATCCAAGTCCTAACCAACGTTAGCCTTACCTTGTGGTGCCAAACTAAAAAGAGGTTTACTAGCTCTTTGTGGAAATAATTTTCACATCGAGCGAAGTGTTTGATACTCTTAGTAGGATTGGTTAAAGCTTGATGCAGAGGAAAAGAAAACAACTCAACTTCTTAGTAGCATATTCAATAACAATAGGTTTCCATCTATAAGGATCCACAAGCTTCACAAGAGGACTTCACCATGCAATGGCTTCTTCTCAAACAAGTTTAGATTGCCAATTACTCTGACCCACACAAGGTTTCTCCATGCCTTCACATCCCTTAACTCACACAAAACAACCATTACCAAAGACTGTCCCAACATGCATGCAACAATTCCTTTGTTGACTGTCCTAAAACTAGTAGCCCTATGTTAGGGACTGTCGATGCCTAACTCTTGATGTAAACCTCCATTCAAGACTGTCCAAGGCTTTTTAGATACCCGTTACCCTTGTTCTCAACATACCAAAAGATTAACACAACTTACTTTGGAAGATATTACTAAACAAAAGACTGTCACCATGCACATTAGGCCTATTAGGCATCAATCTACCAAGGGTTTATTGAAAATGGGTGTCCCACGACTCCGCACACCTTGCATGTGCTTGGGACACTTCACACTAGGTCTACACATGCTCATTGATCCATAAAAAGTCCATTCCCATCAACACTTTACCATACCCAACATGTATACCTCTTCACTGTCCTTAAAAACACTATTTTCTGGATTGTCACAGAAAAACAGTCATAAAAACTTGATTTCCTACACCCCAATCTTAGATATTTGGTTAGGGACCTCTAGAACTCAAAGGCACATATCACCACAGTCCTTTTCACCAAGGAGCTTGCAACATGCAATGAATAAATTAGGAAAAACACAGGGTTTTCATGTCACTACTTACCCTAATCAGGGTTATGACAGTTTAGACAAAAAATGCAATATCTTCCTTAAAACAAAACCAAAATGCATGCAACCAAATGCAAATGGAGGGTGATTGATAGGACTATCACTTACAACCAATTTGGCACCAGTCTTTGCCTGTACAGGTCCGTACAACTGTAGAAAATAGTCAATTTCTGAGGAAATACACAATAAACAGTGTCTTTATTGATTCAAACTCCAAACCTATAATCACCCACGCCATCTCCAAAGATTACAAAGCCTTTTAAAGGCATTTCATGCTTGACTCCTCAGTTTCCAACTTCTTTCTGACTTCCTTCAAGCGAATGACCTTTGGTATTCCACTATATTATTCTTTTTTTTCATTTTACATTAGCAATCTTTACATAGTATGCACTAAATACATATTTGAACCTCCTAATGACCTAAACACCTAATAGTGACTTGATTAACAATGTTACAATGTTGAAGCATTACAAACAAACTCAAAGATTTGTCTAGGCAACCTTAATTTACCAAGGTGCTCCTGCACCACAGCTTTTAGTAGAATGTCACATTGCTCGTAAGGCATTGGTCCCTCAAAGTTACTAAGAACTGTTTTAGATAGTGACTACCCGATCTACCTCCGAACATTGCGGTAATTATCAGTGCAAGGGGAATCAATTTAAGCCCTTATGATACTCACCATTGGCTCCCTTGAGAAGAGATAGTATTCCCTTGGCCATAAAGCTCTTGTGACCTACTTGAGCTTTCCGAGGGGAGAGTGAGATATCCCTACCTATCGTCTCTCGTAAAGATACTAAATGTCTGACACCTTTATGGAATGACATTTTTATCCATAGAGTATTAAGCTGTGAGCTGATCTACTGCAATGAAACCTTGTCTCTAGGGATAAAAAGTGCTTGATATTGTTTGCAAATTGTCTTATACCTGTGGAAACATTGGGCTTTTTGTGAGCTTCGAACATACACTATCTGTTGTGTCAGTCCTTTTTTGCCACTCTGTTTACTGTGTTTTCTCTTGCCAAAGCAAATCCAATCTGAACCAAAACCAAATCTATCCAAATTTGCCTTTTTAAACAATAGACACTACTTCAACGCCTTTGGTATAATAGTAGCTCACCTTTGGTAGTACAGTAGCTCACCTTTGGTATAACAATATCACACCTCTGGCTAAACTACTTCAGCGCCCTTGGTATAACAGTAGCTCGCTTTTGGTCATAGTGGCTCGCCTTTGGTATAGCAGTACCTTGTGTTAGATTTCTACCCAAGCATATAAGTGATTGAGAGAAAGCAAAATAGAAATCAGATATGAGCTAAATAAATTGTATTCAACTCAAGAGAATGCAAAGAATTACAATAGAATGGGATGCTCAACTCAAAAGAATGCAAAGCATTACAATAGAATGGGATGCTCATACGAGAGAAAGAGGTGGGTATATATAGGATATTCCACCCAAGAAACTCAATACACAACCAATGTGGGATAAAGTGAAAAAGTCCCTAAGTCAGCTTAACCTAGTGTGAAAAGAGCTAAGGTGGAGAACAAGCTAAGAAAGAGCTAGATAGCAAAGTAACCCTGTTCACACTAACACCCCCTCTTAAGTGCAACTTAGGGGGAAATGTGACAAAATGCAAAGATGGGTCCTGGCAACAAGGCCTGATGAGGTACCCATGTACAAAGAATCCCCTTAAACAAAAAAGGAAGGAGAAAACCCAGTGGGAAAAAATGCCCCAATGAGAGGATAAAGCAAGAAGGGCTAAGAGCCCCCCTAGAAGAGATGTCCCGTACCCCCAAGAGAGATCGAAGATGAACATACTTGCTCTCAGTGAAGGGTTTGGTAAAGATATCCACAACCTGGTCTGCTGTAGGACAATACTGCAAATCAATGACCTGCTCCTAAATTAGCTCTCTGAGAAAATGCATGTGGATCTCGATATGTTTGGTCCGCTGATGATGAACTGGGTTCTTCGAGATCTGGATGGCGCTCTGGTTGTCACAGTAAATGATTGATGGCTTCTGAAAAGTGATGCCAAGTTCAGTGAGGATATTCTGAAGCCAAATAGCCTCAGTGGCGGCATTGATAGCCCCCCGATACTCAGCCTCAGTCGAAGAAAGAGCAATAGCATGTTGCTTCTTGCTCTGCCAACAAATGGGACCAGAACCAAGGTGAAAGTTGTAGCCAGATGTGGACTTTCGATCATCAAGATCACGAGCCCAATCAGAATCAGTGTATCCAACCAAGTCTAAACCTGTACCTGCTGCATAGTGAATCCCGTACCTGTGAGTACCCTGTATGTAGTGTAAGATGCGTTTGGCAACCTTCCAATGAAGCTCATGTGGCTTCGTCATGAAGCATGAAACAATGCCAACTGCAAATGAAATGTCGGGGCGAGTATGAGTCAGATAGATGAGGCTACCAACAAGCTGACGATACAAAGTGGCATCAACAAGTGGTGTGGAACACTTTGCCTCAAGCTTGACTCCGGACAGAAAGGGAGTCAGTGCAGGCTTACAATCAGCCATGTGAAAACAAGCCAAAAGATCAAGAGCATACTTGGACTGTGTGATGGTGATCCCGGAAGAAGACTGAAAGATCTCAATCCTGAGAAAGTAATGCAACAAGCCCAAGTCAGTCATCAAAAAACTGTCATGAAGGGCAGTTTTGATAGCCCCAATGGTGGATGAACTCCCTGTGATCAATAAGTCATCAACATACAGAACTAAAAATAGGAGTGAATCATCCTGCTGTAGAATGTAGACATTGGGATCAGAATGGCACTAAGTGAACCCAACTAATAGAAGGAAGGAGTCCATCTTGGCATACCAGGCCCGAGGAGCCTGTTTGAGGCCATAGAGAGACTTCCGAAGACGGCTCACACGTGAAGAATCCTGAATGAACCCCTGTGGTTGCTCCATGTAGATCTCCTCCTGAAGGTCACCGTGAAGAAAAGCACTCTTCACATCCATCTGGTGTACTTCCCAATGATTAGCTGCAACAATGGCAAGAACAAGTCAGATGGAATTCATTCGGGCAATTGGTGCAAAAGTCTTAGAGTAGTCAATCCTAGGAACCTGGGAGAATCCTTTGGCAACCAAGCGAGCCTTATGCTTGTCAACCGACCCATCTGTTGCAAATTTTTTCCGATAGATCCACTTACATCAAACAAGTTTTCTTCCCTTAGGAAGAGGGACTAGATCCCAAGTGTGGTTCCTCATCAAGGAACTATACTCCTCCTGCATAGCTATATCCCACTCAGGAATACTAGAAGCCTCATGAAAGGACTGTGGATTGGAGGCAGTAGCAATGAAGACATGTGGAGCATCCTGAAACTGTGAACGAGTCCTCCTAGTGTCTGATGGATCCCCAACCCAATCACTTGCAGACTGCAAGGTCTGTCTAGCCCAAAGTGGACCAAAAGATGGAGAATCTAGGGGAGAATCATCAACCTCTAAATGATGACTAGGAGAGGAAGGAGGTGAGTCCTCTGAATCACTCTCTACATCAGAGGTAGAGGTAGAAGACTGCACAAGTGAATCGGACTCATCAGAAGATCTGTCGTGTATCCCAAGTGACTCCAATGTCAAAGTAGGAGTTGGAGAAGTGATAGAAAGTGAGCTCGAAGAGCCCTCCTCAAACTGAACACTCCTCTCAATGAACAACTCATGTGTAGTAGGGTGGAGCAACCGATAACCCTTCACACCATCAAGATAACCTACAAATATGCAAGGTCTGCTTTGCAGATCCAAGGCCTTGCGTTTCCTTGCAAGAATGTGGGCCCATGCAGGAGAACCAAAAACTTGAAAGTGCTTAACAGATGGTTTCCGACTGCTCCAAGCTTCAAAAGGAGTGAGTCCCTTCAAGGCTCGGTGAGGAACATGGTTCTGGATATAACAAGCACAGTTAATGGCCTCTGCCCAATATTGTGGTACAAGAGATCTGGAGTGAATCATGCAATTCACCATTTCCTTCAAGGACCTATTCTTCCATTTTGCAACACCGTTCTGCTGAGGATTATACGGAACTGAATGCTGCAAATCAATCCCCTCTGAAGTGCAAAACCTCTCAAACCGATGGTTGACATACTCACCACCATTGTTAGTGCACAAAACTTTGATGGCTTTCCTGGATTGCTTCTCTACAAAAGTCTTGAAGTCCTAAAAGTGATCAAATACCTCAGACTTCTATTTGAGAAAGTACACCCAAGTATATCGAGAAAAGTCATCAATGAATGTGAGGACATATCTAGCCCTACTGAAAGAAGGATGCTGTAATGGACCAGCCAAATCACTATGAACTAACTCCAGTATCTGTGAAGCTCTCCATGCCTTACCTTTGTCAAACTTTTCCTTAGGATGCTTACCAAGAATGCAACCTTGGCAAACACCACCTGAAAACTGAACTGAAGGCAACCTTGTGACCACGCTTTGTTGGTTGAGTTGCTGCAAGTAGCGGAAGTTAAGATGGCCAAACCGCTCATGCCATAATCTACTCACATCATTAGAATGAGTGAGCAAAATAGTCAAAGGAGGATCAGGAACAAAGTGAGAAAATAGATAGAGCTGTGACTGATGATCTGCTCTCCCAACTGCAACTGTAGAACCATTGTATAACTCACGAATCTCCACTGAATCAGGAGTGAACTCAACCCGCTTGCCTGAACCTGTGTGAGTGATCTAGTATACCGATAGGAGATTAGTTGATAATGAGGGCATACAAAGAACATCATGGATTGTGCCATCCCCCACATCAACAGACCCTCTCCCACACACCTCAACAAGAGTGTCATCACCCATCAAAATAGAAGGCATAGTACACGGCTGCAAAGATGCAAGTTCTTCCTTAGATGAAGCCATGTGGTGTGAAGCACCCGAATCAAGAATCCAAGTGGATGGTGAAGAAGCAACTGCAACAAGGGCCTTTCCCTTTTCCCCTTGCTGTTTTCTTTTGCCTTATTAGACCCCTCATTAGAACTCTGTTTGATAGAATCAGGAACACTGATATTATTCTTCTCAAGAATGTGTGTCAAGTGATCAATTTGTTTCTTCAGACATTTATGTTCATCATGACTGGGTCTTTTACAATAGGCACATTGGACCCTTTCTTTCTTAGGCTTGTCACCCTTGGAAGATTGGGTCTCATTAGTTGCTTTTGAAGCAACCGATATCTGATCCTTCTTCTCCTTGCTATTCTTCTGTTTCTTATCCTTACTATTGTTGTTACTACTTTTCCCTTTCTGTTATTTTGTGCCTTGGTTGGCAGCCAAGGCATGTGACTTAGAGGACTTAAGAGTGCCCATCTGGATTGGCTTGTCCTGTTCCTGAGTGAGACTGACATCAAAATCATCTAAAGATGGCATGGTGAATTGAGTACCAAGTGCACTCTTAGTAGTATAGAAAGTAGAAACAAACACAGAATATTCTGAACTTAGCTTAGAGAGAATACTAAGAATCAGTTTTTCATCTTTCTTTTCAATTCCACATTGTTTTAACTGCAGCCTTAGTGATTTCAATTTAGTGAAGAAATCCTGGATTGTGTTGAAATTGCCTGGACTTAAACTAATTAGTTCATTTTCCAGCATATGACCCCTCATTGAATCTTGTGTGCCAAATAGTTTTTCTAGCTCTGTCCAGATTTCATTTGGTGTATTGAAAGACTCAATGTGAAAGAACAAATCAGGAGAAACAGACAAACACAATGTTCCATATGCCTCATCACATTTGTTAAACCACTTAGGCTTATCTTCATCTTTAGTAGGTTCAGTTTCAAGTCCCATAGTTATCCTATTTAGTCCATCTTTCCTTAAGTGAATTGTCATACGTGATTTCCACTCAAAGTAATTGTATGGAGTTAGGATGGGCAGATTTGTTTGATCCATGATGAAGAAATGCAGAGAAGAAGTGTTGAAAAGAAGAGAACCCAACCAAGACAACCCCCCCTTTTTCACTCAATCAAGACCACTTAGTAATTCTTGCTAGTGGAAGTTGTAAACGCACTAATATAAAGTGCCAAATCATATTTTCTTGGGGGGGGGTTCTTTGATTGAGTGAAAAAGGGGGGGTTGTCTTGGTTGGGTTAGCATTTTTTTTAGTTTTTCTAGCTCTGTCCAGATTTCATTTGGTGTATTGAAAGACTCAATGTGAAAGAGCAAATCAGGAGAAACAGACAAACACAATGTTCCATATGCCTCATCACATTTGTTAAACCACTAAGGCTTATCTTCATCTTTAGTAGGTTCAGTTTCAAGTCCCATAGTTATCCTATTTAGTCCAGCTTTCCTTAAGTGAATTGTCATACGTGATTTCCACTCAAAGTAATTGTATGGAGTTAGGATGGGCAGATTTGTTTGATCCATGATGAAGAAATGCAGAGAAGAAGTGCTGAAAAGAAGAGAACCCAACCAAGACAACCCCCCCTTTTTCACTCAATCAAAGAACCCCCCAATAAAATATGATTTAACACTTTATATTAGTGCGTTTACAACTTCCACTAGCAAGAAATACTAAGTGGTCTTGATTTCAATGCATTATAAAACCCTCATGAAGAGCATATGCTGAAACTATAACTTTGGCACAATATCTAAATAAATAAATAGTACCACTGTGATCTACTCAAAAAATCATGCACTTTCAAAAAAAGAATCGTCTCGATACGAGGTCATATGTGAAAGTTATGATCCTCCGAAGTTCCCAAAAATGAGAACTGTGCAATGTCACGACTGAGAATCTACAATTTCTAAAAAATCTAAGCATCCAAATCAAAAAAGTCTGCACTAGGGCATAGAACATGAAAAAATAGCCAAAATCAAAAAAAGAATCTCGCAAATTAGAGGTCGAGAGCCCGAGTTACAGCCTTTGGAAGTTGAACTGCAATTTCCAAATTGCCAATGGAGAGGGGTTTTGTTGTAGCTTTCTGACGTTGTTTCTACAAAATATATAAGCTGTATGCAAAAACTAACAGATACCCAGATAGTTTTTCGGTGCTGCGAACAAAACCCAAAAGGCATTTTTCTCTATGATCTACAAAAAATGTGACTCTAATTGAAAAAAAATGTGTTTTGCACCAAAAAAATGGCATGCAAAGACTAAATCAGCTACCTAAGACAAATAAAGGCATGCTGCAACCTGCAAGATTGATCAGAATAAATAAAATGCAAGCTGATTGTTAGATTTTAGCTCAAAGAGTCTTGAGGAAGCTATGAAAAAAACTTGCAACTGGCAAGTCAAAATATGAACCCCCCCAGAAACTAGAGTTTTCTCTACACTTTTCTATTTCTCCAGATCATCAGAAGATGCAAGAGAAGAGCATACTCATGTGCTTCGAAACCCATAACTCACAAACTAGAGTTTTCTCCACACTTTTCAGTTTCTCCAGATCATCCGAAGATGCAAGAGAAGAGCATACTCATGTGCTTCAAAAAACAACTCTACACTCTCAAATTTCTAAAAAAAATGCTAACCCACAACTCACAACCGCTCTGATACCATGTTAGATTTCTACCCAAGTGTACAAGTGATTGAGAGAAAGCAAAATAGAAATCAGATATGAGCTAAATAAATTGTATTCAACTCAAGAGAATGCAAAGCATTACTATAGAATGGGATGCTCATATGAGAGCAAGAGGTGGGTATATAAAGGATATTCCACCCAAGAAACTCAATACACAACCAATGTGGGATAAAGTGAAAAAGTCCCTAAGTAAGCTTAACCTAGTGTGAAAAGAGCTAAGGTGGAGAACAAGCTAAGAAAGAGCTAGATAGCAAAGTAACCCTGTTCACACTAACACCTTGCGTTTGGTAGCCCCGTCCATCACCTTCGGTATTATAGTAGCATGCTTTTGGTTGCACAGTCCTGTGCCTCTGGTCAAATAGTATAGCGCCTTTGGTCCAGTTACTTATGCATCCGAGTTTGTCTTTTCCAAAACACAAGAAGAATCCCAACACTTTGTCTTAGTGCGTTCCATGGTAACCACTAGACTCAAGCAAACTATGAAGTCCAAGAAAGTCATCCCTAGGAAGCGTAAGTCGCCTCCTCACACACCTCAATTAGGCCAATCCAACATTACTCCCAAGGTTACTCCTAGGACACCAGTAGCACTGTCTACCAATTCTCCAAACATACCGCAGCAGGTGTTGGATATGCAGCTCTAGGATTCTCTCATCAACCTCATACCCCATTGGCATAATCCAAACTATCCTTGGCTCCACTGCCTCCATTAGGCATTGATCAGTGTCTACCATAAAGCACACTGTATCCTTGTATTTCTCAACCAATAATTGGGGGATTCTTTCTCTGGCCTGCATCATGCTTTGAAAGTTCTTGAAGTAACCCCAGAGTGCTGTACTTTGAGCCTTGGCATCACTAAGCCCATACATGTAATCTCTGATTTGTATGGCAACCAGTCTATCATTTTGCCCCAACCACTAGATCTGGGGAGCTCATTCATGTAGTAAAAGAATAGACATAATATCAGACCACCATATTTGAATGAGTTCTTGTCCCTTTTGATCTTTTGCAAGTTTTCCAACAGTTGGCTCAGAAGAAGCTCACAAAGATCATAGTCAGCATTTTTCCTTAGCATTTCATATGCAGTATATATAGCAGTTCTGGATATTGAATTCTCCCTGGTGGAGTGATAGATTTTGTAACTAATTATTATAGAGGCAAATTTGATACCTGGATCTATGATGTCTTCTACTGTCATTGCCCTCTTATCAAATTTTGATCTGGTAGCCTCACTTACAGTTTGGTTTTTAACTGATTTGAGAGTAGGCAACCCACCGGATGAGTGCAATCTGGTTACCACCCTAATGGCATGTTTTGTGATCTTAAATGGCTTCATTAACCACATGAAGTTGTCATGCATTCTGCCTAGAACATACCTGACCCATTCATCTTCTGCAAAATAGGGGAAATGAATGCACTGTCCAAAATGCTTGTCTCGGATGGCCTTGTACTGAGGTTTGAGTTCAAATGATTCATCTATTAACTGATTGTGATAGATATCCATCAGCTTGGATTCCCCAAATTCCTCAATATTTGCATGAATGTGTGCCCTAACATCTTCTACATGCAAAAGCTCATGCGGAATGCTAGAGAAGGCACCTAAAGGATCAACTTCTAGAGATTTGTAAGGGTGTTTCTTGAACTTAGGGAGCGGCCTATCAGTGATTTTGACAACATTCAGAGTAGCCATCTTTCAAAATATTTAGAGAGAGATGTTCAAAAGTGGAAATACCTTTTTACACTTATAGGGTTCACGAAATGAGCTGAAAAGATCGCCAGTTGAATCAAATTCTGCGGTTGATCCTTGAGAGAGTTGAAGCAATCTTGTTGCAGAGCTCTTTCTTCCTTCTTCTTGAATGCACATGTGCAAATGATAAACAAAAGAACCCCTTTTATTTCTGTGTAAACCGTAATTCCATTTTACAATAAATGCACAACTTAAGTTATTCTGGTTGCCTTGATCTCCTTGTCTAGAGAGATCTTTCTGGATCACTCAGATGTACTTAGAGTTATTCTCGGTGATTATTGACAATCTATCTACCTTTCTCCAATCATTCCATTTATCCACAGATTGAGATATTTGAAATTTAAATCATACCAGATCTAACTGTGGAAATACCACTTTTACTGGATGACTGTTAAACCGGATCAATCTTGGATGCTTAACCTCTTGAAAACTTCTTGCAGATCTTCCATATCTTTACCAAGGCTTATTTAGATATTTCTCTGAGAACCCTTTAATCCGCAACTTTCCATGTGCCAATTTCAGGCACCAATTGAATAGCTGGGGGAATTTATTTCCTTTTTGACTCCCCCTAAGCGAGAGCTCATCTATTTAGTTTCCGGAAGGAATATCAGCACCAGATTCTGGTGCGGATCCATTCCCAACATTTTCTATACTTCTCTTTACCCAGATCTTGTTCATCTCCCTTTGAACTTCATCTGCATTCACTTTTCCTTTTTCTTTGTCTTGATTTTGATTATGATGCACCAGACCCCTTTTCTCTTGATTCTTACTTCTGCAGAATTTGGCAATACGACCGGATCTATTGCAATTGTAGCAAATAACATTTCTTTGCATATTTGACTGATATCCTCTTGATCTGCATTGATTAGCCATATGTCCCATTCTATTGCATGCAAAGCATCTACCATTGAATGAATTGTTCATTTGCATATTTCTACATTCATGAGATTTGTGACCATACCTTTCACAGTTAAAACACTATCCAGAGAAGGATGAATTAGTCTGATTCATTCTTCTTCTACACTGATTTGATTTTTGACCGAAGTTATTGCAGTTGTGGCAGTATCCATTGAAGTATGGATATCTTTGAGCATTTGGTTGCCTTACCGGAGGTCTTCTAGGCCTATTCCTTGGATTTCTTGATCCAGAGTTCTTCTGACCGGATCCAGAGCTTTCCCCTTTTTCATACCCCAAGCCTTGCTTGTCATCTACCCTCTTTTGGATTTCAAGAAGAACTTCAAGTTGAGCAAAGCTTATCTTGAATTTCTCTTTGTATTCATTTGTTGTTTGAAGATCCCTTTTAAGAGTGTCTATCTGATCCTCAAGTTGTTCTTCATTGTCTCTAGCTTCTTCAAGATCAGATTCCACATGCTTAATTATTCTATCCATTTTGTGGCAGTCTTCTGACTTCTCCTTGAGAGATTGTATTAGATTGTCTTCATTTTTTCTTTTCTCTTCAATTTCTTGGGTGAATTTCATAACTCCTGATCCATTTCATGTCTTACCATAATGACTTATTTTGATAACTTCTCACATATCTTGGTTGTCTCATTTAGATCTTCATTAGTATCATTGGCTTCACTTTGACTTGCTAATTGTTGAAGTAGTTCCTTTCTTTTCTTCATTGAGATACTTAGTTTTTCTTTGAGCTCATTTATGAAATCATCAGCTTGTTTGAATCTTTCCCTCAGGTTATTGACTTCAGAGTGAGATTGATCAAGATCATCTAAGGCAGACTGAAGTTGTTCTCTCATACCATACATATCCATTGAGATTCCCAGATCTTCCTCAAACTATTAGGCTTTGTTAGGAGGAACTTAGCTTTGATACCAATTGTTGATAACTAAGAGGGGGGTGAATTAGTTATCTTAATTATTTGACTTTCTTTTCTTCTTTAATAATTAGTGCAGTATCAAAACATATAAGCATACATGAACATGAGAGCAGAAAGGAATCAACACACATAACACAAGGATTTTTACGTGGAAAACCCTGTTAAGGGAAAAACCACGGGGTGACTAACCCAAGATTGTATTCTCTGTTAAAAGAATAGAAGTACAAAAATAGCACTTGCCAATTAGGGCTCACTGCCTGAGCACACTACTCACAAGAGGCTCACTACCTACAATAATTTATAGAAAGAAACCAGGTACTTGAACTGATGAGAAGCATCCACATATGCTGGAGTTCAGTTCCGGTTAGGCTCAATATACTGATCTATTGCACTTCATTCTTCCTCTGCCTTAGTGCTGCTATTGTTAGACTTAGGGCACACAACTGAGAGGGGGGATGAATCAGTTGTCCAAAACTTTCTCTAATTTCACACTTAAATCTTTTGAGTAATTAGCAGTTTATCAATCATGAAACATAATGCAATTAAACAACAAGCAGAAAGTCATCAACACATAAGACGCCAAGATTTTGACGTGGAAAACCTGGTTAAGGGAAAAACCACGGGGTGATTAACCCAAGATTGTATTCTCTGTTAGAAGAATAGAAAGAACAAAATGGCACATGCCAATTAGGGCTCACTGCCTGAGCACACTGCTCACAAGAGGCTCACTACCTACAAGAGACACACTGTCTACAAAGTAACAAGTATTACAAACTTGAACTGGAGAATAGCATCTTTTCCATGCTTGGATCAGTTCTATTTAGGCCCAAAACCTTCTGCTCTACCTTTCGCTTTCTTCTTCGCTACCACACTCTCATCTCCACATGACACACACTTTAGAATGACTTCACAATCTCTTATTTATAAAAGGTATCAACTTAGGAACAATCATCTAAGTCGACAAACACTTATAAGAACATCCGAAAGATGTGTAATACATCCGGTCAGCCAGTCTTAGGAAGAACATCAACATCCGGTGGTTATTCTTCAAATGTGAACTCTAACTTTAATGTGGACCACCAACATGAACTGGAGACAATCCAAAGATCACCACAACCTTTCCTGAATCACCAAGAACATCCGCACTTCATCTGCTTTCTGGAATTCTTCTCTCCTTCATCTAGAACTTCAAGAACATAGTTTGTCATTACTATCATAGAGGAATAGGCACTTCTAGACCTTCAAACCATGAACCAATCAAGTTGACACTTCACAAGGACTTCCTCAACACTCCCTCAAATCTGTAGAATGGGATAATGCATTTCCGGATCTCACCGGACCTATCTGTGTCACTCTATCACCTCTGAACACCTGCTAGAACCAGTTCTACTTGAGCAGCCATAACTTCTTCAAATCTTCATGCGGACCTCTGAAAACTTGACTGGAGCATCTCAAGAATTATATCTACAAACCCTTTAAACCACATCCTCTTATCCTTAACCTATTTTGGGCTTTTGCCTTATTGTCATCACTGTTCTTCACTGTTCCTGATTGAGACTAATTTTGTCAATATCCTCAGTACATAGCTCATCCAATCCTTCTCATTAATGCAACATGAGTATGTTGACATCAATGACAATACTGGTTAGACCCATACTTTTAACAATCACCCCCTTTGTCATTGATGGCAACATATGATGTGAAAAACCATCAAGACAAGAAGTTCTCCTTACTGTCACAACTCCCCCTATCAGCAACAACTATTCACATGTCTTCTCTTCCTTTACTACTCCCCCTTTGATCATCAACCACTTGTTTTTCACATGTCTTCTCTCCCCCTTTGACATCAATGGCAAAGGGCACATACTTGCAACTCCAATACTTCAGAATCATACCTGTTGCTCCCCCTGAGTAGCAACTCCCATCAATTCGGATCACAAGATATGACTGTGATATCCACCGGATTGATGCATATCAGTGCACCTTAGTTCATCACCAGAGGGGCAATAAGCCCTAACTTCTCCCTGAGATACTCAAAAGAGTCCCTAGGAAGAGGTTTTGTAAAGATGTCTGCAATCTGATCCTTAGAAGGCACAAACTCTAGTCTAACTTCATCCTTGTTCACTTGCTCTCTCAGAAAGTGAAACTTGATAGATATATGCTTAGTCTTAGAATGCAACATCAAATTCTTAGATATATTTATTGCACTTGAATTATCATAGAAGATTGTGATAGGCTCCTCATACTCTACTTTAATATCTCTTATCATCTGCTTCATCCACAAAACTTGAGTGCAACTACCTGCTGCTACAATGTATTTTGCTTCAGTTGTAGACAGAGATATTGCCTCTTGTTTCTTGCTTAGCCAAGAAACCAATCTCTTTCCCAAAAAGAATGCTCCACCACTGGTACTCTTTCGATCATCCACATCTCCTGCCCAATCTACATCTGTATATGCATGAAGGGAGAAATCATGATCTCTAGGACCACAAACCATACTCAACTGTCCCTTTTAGATATCTAAAAATCCTCTTAATTTCCATGACATGAGATTCTCTGGGATCAGCCTGGAATCTAACAACAAGACCAACAGCCTGCATTATATCTGGTCTAGTTTGAGTGAGATACAACAATCCTCCAATCATTGATCTATATTTTGCCTGGTCTGCCGTAGGAGAGTCATCATCTTTGCTCAACTTACATCCGGTTGCCATGGGAGTATTCATTGGCTTTGAATCTTCCATCCCAAATTTCTTCAACAATTCTTTCACATATTTGGTCTGAGAAATGAAGATTCCTTTCTTTGTTTGAGTAATTTGCAGACCCAATAAAAAATTCATTTCACCAAGCATAGGCATCTCAAACTCACTTTTCATTTGATTTGCAAAAGTTTTACACATACTATCTCTTCCTCCAAAGATGACATCGTCAACAAATACTTCAACAATCAAGATGTTTTCATGATAAATTTTGAAATATAAGTTGCTATCAGCAGTACCTTTTTTGAAACCAATCTTCAAAAGATGCTTATCCAATCGTTCATACCAAGCTCTTGGGGCTTGCTTCAATCCATACAGTGCCTTCTTCAACTTGCAGACCATATCACCATGATCAGACAATTGAAATCCATCCGGTTGCTCTATATACACTTCTTCTTCCAAGTCACCATTTAGAAAGGTAGACTTGACATCCATCTAATATACCTTGATATCCTTGAAGGCAGCAAAGACAAGAAATAATCTGACTACTTCAATTCTTGCCACTGGAGCAAAAGTTTCTTCAAAAAACAATTCCTTCTATTTGAGAGTAGCCTTTGTAGACCAATCTGGCTTTATTTCTAATTACTTCACCAACTTTATTTAGTTTGTTTCAGAAGACCCATTTAGTTCCAATCACATTCTTGTTTCTAGGTCTGGGAACAAGATCCCAAGTGTGATTTTTCTCTATTTGCACCAGCTCTTCCTCCATTGCTTTAGTCTAGTTTTCATCATTGCAAGCTTCATTTACTGTCTTGGGTTCAATCTTTGAAATCAAACAATACTCTTCTGAATCTTGAGCAATTCTCCTTCTTGTTAGAACTCCTTTGCTTTTATCACCTATGATCTGATCTTCAGAGTGGTTTAGTCTTACATACCTGGGAACTTTGGGAGTTTCCTGCACTTCTAATTCTTGATCAGGCTCATTATGACTCATCTCTTCTCCCTGAATTACCGGATCTGTTTGATTCTGAGTATCGGAAGGAGTTTGGGCTCCTTGAATCAGAACACCATTCTGATCATCTTCATCATATTCATAAAACCTTGAAGGTTTCTCAATTCCTTCATCAACCTTCACATTTGTACTTTCTATCATCTTTCTCAGTCTCTTATTGTAACACCGGTATGCTTTGCTTTGAGTGGAGTAACCCAGGAAAATTCCTTCATCACTTCTAGCATCAAACTTGCCTATATCTTCATCTCTTTTAATGTAACATTTGCTACCAAACACTCTAAAATACCTCACAGTAGGAGTGATGCCAAACCAAAGTTCATAAGGAGTCTTACCGGTATTGCTTCTGATTTGAACTCGATTGAGAGCATAGACTGTAGTGCTGACAGCTTCTCTCTAAAACATTTGAGGAACATTTGCTTCCATCATCATTGTCCTAGATGCTTCCTGGATGGTCTGGTTCTTTCTCTCCACTACTCCATTCTACTGTGGAGTCCTAGGAGCAGACAACTGTCTCTTTATACCATGCTTCTCACAAAAATCTATGAACTCACCAGATGTGAATTCACCACCTCTATCAGACCTCAGACATTTTAATTTTAATCCGGTTTCATTTTCTACCATAGCCTTGAAAATTTTGAACTTCTCAAAAGCTTCTGATTTCTCTTTCAGAAAGGTAACCCACATCATCCGAGAATGGTCATCAATTAATAGCATGAAATATCTATCACCTTGTACACTCTTGATTCTTGTCGGACCACATAGATCAGTATGAACTAAGTCTAATAATCCAGTAGAAGATTGATCCTTACTTTTGAATGTGATTCTGCTCAGCTTACCCAACTGACATTCTTTGCACAAGCTATTAGTAGGTTTCACCAATTTTGGAAGATCTCTTACAGCCTAAGTATTGCTTATCTTGATGATATTATCAAAATTCACATGACACATTCTCCTATGCCATAGCCAACTCTGATCAACTTGAACAAATAAGCAACTTTTACCAGTGCCAACCAAGTGGAAGATATTACCTTTAGTTTGGGTACTAGATGCAATCTCTGTTCCTGAGCTTTCAAAGATCTTGCATTTTCCATTCTTGAATTGGAGATCATAGCCTTTGTCCACCAACTGTCCAACACTGAGAAGATTATGCTTCAAGCCTTCAACATATAGAACATTACCCGTTTTGTTCCTTCTATCAAAAGAAATAGTTCCTCTTCCTCTGATTCTACCAACAGAATTATCACCAAACTTCACCACTCCTCCTTCATACCTTTCCAAAACTATGAACTTATTCTTGTCACCTTTCATATGGTGAGAGAAACCACTGTTAATGACCCAATCATCCTTTTCTTCAACTTGGGCAGCCAGAGCTCTTTCTACAACTTTATGATTGATAGATACAGAGGATATTGGTTCTTCTTACTTGATGGCAATAAACACCCATTCACTTCCAGATTTGTTTCCTGTATCTGATTCATCATCTATTACTCCCTCATTATCATCTTCTTCATGAACATAGTAACAGTTCTTTTGGAACCTTGATCTGTTAGAATTTTGCCTTGAAAATCTTTCCGGACATTTTGAGGCAAAATGACCAATCTTATTGTAGTTAAAACACTTAAAAGGCAATTTTCCTTCATACTTACCAGATCCTCTTGGCAGTCTCTTTGCAATGAGGGCTTCAAGTTGAGTAGTTTCTACTTCTTCTTCTTCCAGGTCTTTTCTTGCTTTTTCATACCATGACAGTTTCCTTGATGAGTTCTCTCCTAGATCAAACCTTTGTTTTCCTTTTATAGAGGCACTAGCTTTGAATGCAGATTTAGTCTTGTGGGGATCATCTCCAAACTTAGTCATTTCAAATGCAGCCAATTTGCTAGCCAATTGATCTCTTGTGACAGTTGTATGGGCTCTGAATTCATTAGTGACAACAACCTTGATTTTGTAAGAAGCAGGAAGGGATCTGAGAATTTTGCCAACAATCTCATTTTCATCCAAGACAACACCAGCATTTCTAATTCCACAAACAAGCTCATTTACTCTTGGCATAAAAGTAGTAATATTTTCATCATCTCTCATCTTCAGGTTTTCAAATTCCCTTTCAGACTCTGTAACCTTGCACATTTAACATACTAGTCTCCTTCATGCAAAAGTTCTATTTTTTTCCAAATCTCAAAAGCAGTTGGTAGGTCAATAACATTTGAGAGCTTTGAATCAGATAATGCGCTTAGAAGATCTTCTATAGTCTGTAGATTGTTTTTAGCATCTGTGATTTCATTTGCAGCTTTTGGACCACCATGTGGAGGTACATACTGTGTTGTAACCATGGTCCAGTATGCCATACCCATGCATTGCAAGTGACACTTCATGTGACCTTTCCATAGATTAAAATTTGTTTGATCAAACTTCGGGCTGTCCTTCTTGTAAGATGACATCCTAGATCTCCTCAAGCGGTTAAGCTCCTTTTAGAGGAACTTGGATCTGATACCAATTGTTAGACTTAGGGCACACAACTGAGAGGGGGGGTGAATCAGTTGTTCAAAACTTTCTCTAATTTCACACTTAAATCTTCTTAGTAATTAGCAGTTTATCAATCATGAAACATAATGCAATTAAACAACAAGCATAAACTCATCAACACATGAGACACCAAGATTTTGACGTGGAAAGCCCGGTTAAGGGAAAAACCATAGGGTGATTAACCCAAGATTATATTCTCTGTTAGAAGAAAAGAAAGAACAAAATGGCACATGCCAATTAGGGCTCACTGTCCGAGCACACTGCTCACAAGAGGCTCACTGCCTACAAGAGACACACTGTCTACAAAGTAACAAGTATTAAAAACTTGAATTGGAAAATAGCATCTTTACCATGCTTGGATCAGTTCCATTTAGGCCCAAAAACTTCTGCTCTGCCTTTTGCTCTCTTCTTCGCTACCACACTCTCATCTCCACATGACACACACTTTAGAATGACTTCACAATCTCTTATTTATACAAGGCATCGACTTAGGAACAATCATCTAAGTTGGTAAACACCTATAAGAACATCCGCAAGATGTGTAATACATCCGGTTGGCCAGTCTCAGGAAGAAAACCAACATCAAGTGGTTATTCTTCAAATGTGAACTCTAACTTTAATGCAGACCACCAACATGAATTGGAGATGATCCAAAGATCACCACAACCTTTCCTGAATCACCAAGAACATCTGCACTTCATCTGCTTTCTAGAATTCTTCTCTCCTTCATCCAGAACTTCAAGAACACAGTCATAGAGGAATAGGTGCTTCTGGACCTTCAAACCATGAACCAATCGAGTTGACACTTCACAAGGACTTCCTCAACACTCCCTCAAATCCGCAAAATGGGATAATGCATTTCTGGATCTCACCGGACCTATCTGTGTCACTCTGTCACCTCTGAACACCTGCCAGAACTAGTTCTACTTGAGCGGCCATAACTTCTTCAGATCTTCATGCAGACCTCTGAAAACTTGACTGGAGCATCTCAAGACTTATATCTACAAACCCTTTAAACCGCATCCTCTTATCCTCAACCTATTTTAGACTTTTTCCTTATTGTCATCACTATTCTTCACTGTTCCTGATTGAGACTAATTTTGTCAATATCCTCAGCACACAGCTCATCCAATCCTTCTCATTAATGCAACATGAGTATGTTGACATCAATGACAAAACCGGTTAGACCCATACTTGCAACAGCTATTCTGTCACATATCGGACCTCTTCCACACTGCTCTCTACTTTTCTTCGCACTTCACAACACACCACACACACCTTCACATTGAAATCCATCAGGTATATATATCCGCACAAAGGATTTCAACATCTTTCTAGTCGGCATCCGGAATACTCATGATTTTCCCAATCTCTGGTCTATTGGCTAAATCCATGCATACTAAGTGATGCACATCAAAAAGTTAGTTATAGGAGTCATCAAATATGTCAACCAACCATGAATGATCCCTCAAGAAACTTGATCACCACTAATTTCCCATCCGGATTAAGGTCTGATGCTCTGCCGGTCAGTCTACTCTACCAAACAGGAACCCAACACTTAGGTGCTCATATCTTTTCATTCTTTCATCACCAGAGGCTCAAACTCTGGAATGTAGCAGTATGGTTTTCCTTTTGACTTCCCCAAGTCCGTACTTTACTGAGATACTTCCTTTGAGAGATCCAGACCTGACTGTCGGACTTTGCTGCATGCTCTGTTCTTGCTTACTGGACCAAAACACTCTTCAATTTGACTTCCAGTATAGACATACTATGTGCTGCGGATGTGTGGGATGGACTTTGTTGCCATCAATGACAACACTCATGAAGCCACACAGTGTCTCTTGCCAACAAATCGCCCATCCCTGCACCGGATTATAGGGGTTTTTGGTCTACTAAAACAAAGGATGAGTAATAAAGGCAATCGTTCGAGTGGTTATACATGCGGCAGTACTACTATCCGTTATGGAGTCTCCAAGCCTGCAAGGGTTGCACCTTGTAGGGTTTTGGGGGAGGTTGGATGTCGGTATAACACAACTACACTCATCATTTGAAGCTTTCACTCCAAACACAATTTATTTATAGTGGCTTGGAAGGGCTTGGCATCTAGCCTGTTACCACTTAGGGTCATTCCTACTTAGATGAATGGTATTCAAGAGCAGGCCCCTCTAAAGGAAAAACACATGCGAAAATGATATGTCTAGCATTTTGGTCACCCAAGATAGGGGAGAGCATAGGCTTGGTATCATTCCCAAAACACAGAATACAGTGGTTCTTTTCCCCTAGTTAAAATGGGAAAAACTAGATGAGCTATCTATTTGGGCAAGCACAGAAATTTGTTAACCTTGAAGTGATAACAAGATAGTGTGATAAGTGAAATCAAAATGAAGATTAAAACTAATCAGATGCAAAATAGAAATGATTATACCTTCCTTTTGACTCATGAATCCATGCGGGAAGGAGATGTTTGATATGAATTTTAGAGTCCCATGTGATCCGCTTTAGAAGTTGTGGTATGATAGTAGATTTGATTAAGTATACTTAAGGATGAAGCCAACATACAAGTTAGATCGATATGTGATAAAGATATATTGTTTGGATCATCATTCTAAGTGGTTCTATAATAGGTCTACACCTATATGAAGGTTCTTGAAGGATTGCATTGGTCTACATAACTTCCTGTGTAAAGAATTCAAGCCGACAAAGTATAACTTTTTGTGTTCATATTTCATTACTGGCAAGTCGACCCAGTTTTGAGTTAGATCTTGTTGCGGATATAAATACTTGATGATTTCAATGTTAATGTGTGTGATAGATTTTCGAGTTCATGTGTATGCAATCTAACACCATTTTTGTGATGCAAAAAGTGCAGTAAGAGTGCAGAGGAATAAAGAACAAAATATATGTGAACAGAGCAGAGAAACAGAGTGGTCATGATGAAGAGCTTTGAATCTGTATTTTGAGCTATCAATGGAACTATATTCTAGCATTCAATAGATGCATTTGTAATAGTTCTTTATTGGCAGTGAGCCCTTTATCTCTTCTCTTCTATCTTTTTTCTTAGTGGGCAGTGAGTCCACTTGGATAGTGAGTACTTCTTTTCTGGATAGTGAGTCCTTTTGGTAGTGAGCCTACTTGTATTTGGTATTGTTATAATATATTGTGAGCTAACACTCACTGTGGTTTTTCTCGTTTTGGGTTTTCCATGTAAAAATCCTGGTGTCTATGTGTTATGACTTTGTGGCTACTCTTCCTATGTTTATTTGCTTTCATGTTATTGAATTTGGTAAATGGATAAAATAACATGTGAAGGAATGGTTATAGAATACTAATTCACCACCCCCCTCTTAGTATTCCTTATGTTCAACAATAAGAAGACATCCCATGTCAAATTTTTAGATAAGAGATGTTTCTCTAACTTAGCATTATCTCACTAGGTAGTTGCTTCCTCTTTTAACTGAAAAGATGCTCAAACTACTTTAGTTTCCTCAGAGAGGTTACACAGTTCAAAATACCTTTCCATCTCCACTATTCATGTTTCAACACCATCCCCTACAACCTTTCCATCAAACTTGTGAGGTGAGATCTTTAAATCCTTGGCCATCCCATTCTCAATCCTAGCCATTTTGCTTCCTGGTGTGGTTTCACTTTCATATGGAGTTTGTTCAAATTAATTCCCTTTATTTACTGAGGTTTCCTATTGCTCATCATGATTGGGCACAGACCTAGTGGCCCTTACCTCATGTTCTAGGGAATTCATTCTAGCCTTGGTATCTATCAACATAGCCAAATTTGATCTAATTTGTTTTCTAGAACCCTCTCATCCCAGGGTTCATTCTTATTTGTACTATAGGAAGGTTCCATTATTTTCATTCAATGAAAAGTTCTTGAAGGGTCATGAGTTGCATTAGAAGCAAGTAGACACAATAGGATCTAGAGTTTAACCCAGAGCTCTAATACCAAATGTAATAACACTTCAATGTAACCATATAACATATATGAACTTAGTACTACAATAAGCATCGTATAACCATGTAACAACACTTCAACATAATCATATAACATATATGAACTTAGTAATTACAATAAGCATCATATAAGATATCATGTAAGCTTTACCAAGCTAAGTCTATCATGCAATGATGAAAAGACTAACAATGAGTGATAAAATACTTAATAGCATCTTCACTCTTAAAAATCTTAAATTTATCACATAAGACAAGAGATTCCATGAGTGTTTCTACAACATCATCATTTATCATCTTAGGATAAAATAGATAATGAAAATTCCAATTTTGTCAATTTAGAGTTATATAACATCAATTTCATATAGCTCATAAAGAATCAGGTTTACATTCGTTCCAGTGTTGAATACTCAACATATAATGAAATGCTATATCAAATTCACAAGATTACAAATCTTTATTAGATGTAGCAAAATTTTCAATGTGACATGGCATCTCAGTGCAATCTCTTGCCCTTAGCTCCTCCTTCATACCCCAAAGTTGAGAGAGCATCATAGAGGTGACTTCCACTCTACCATGAAGCCAAAGCTTGTTGCAAGTATGTGCTAACCGGTGTTGTCATTGATGTCAACATGCTTGTGTTGTCATTGGTGTCAACTGTGTCTTCTGATATTGTTGATTGTTTCTTAATTGAGTTGTCATATTAAAGTGATTTGAATGCCTTATAGAGGTGTTGATGATGTTAGCATAGTGTTCCTATTTCTGGGTTTCCAAGTGCTTTTGAGAAAATTTGCTCTCTAGACGAAACAGTGTGTTGTAGAGTATTCTGGCTTACAGGATACTATCTGAGTTTTTGCTCCACATTTCTTCTGTGTTGAAGACTAGAGTGTGATATTTGGATATGTTTTAGAGAAGCATTTGAAGATTCTAAATCTAGAATTTGGTGCTCCGAAACGTTGTGACCTGAATGTTATGTTCACTAGTTTGAAGACTGTGCCTGGCAACATTTGCAATGTGACAGGGAGAAAGTATTTTGCTCTGTATTCCTCTGTAGTGTGGTTTTTGGTCTTGCAGTTCTGGATGAGTGTTCCTAAGATCCATATCTATGTTCCATCCAAAGGAATTGTGGTTTGGTGCTCCAGAATGTAGTTTTCATGAGTAGTAGAGCTTGGCAGTGTTGGTTGTGAGCAATCTGAGTTCTGCCTTCAAGTGAGATTTGTTGTAGCTGGATTTGTTGGCTCCCAGGTGATTTCATGTTGTTTGTGGATCTCTTTAGATCATTTTGAAGGCTTTTAATTGGTCTAAAAGTTTTGGTTGTGTTCTTGGAAGCGTGTGCCTAAAGATCCTAGTGTTAACACTAGTTTTGGCCAACCTGGTTGTTTACACTCTTTGCAGATGAGCTTCATGGATTGTGGAAGTGTGTTGAAGCATGTGACAATGTATTTAGGTCTGAACTAAGCTATCAAATGTTCTTCTTTCATCTCTTTTCTTTGCAAGACTATTTAGGTCCAGACCTAATTTGAATTGTGTATGTTTTACCGACCTTGGAGACTATTCCAAATTTCAAGGTTGAAGATTGATATAAATAAGTGTAAGGGATTCATGTGTATGTACGAAGATGTGAAGATGAGGATGTTTGTGTTGTGAGGCTATGAAGGTGATATCTATTGTGTTTCAATGGAACTGTACTTAGGCATGTGGTAGATGCTATCATATTAGTTCATGGTAGTGAGCCTTTTTTATAGTGAGCCCTTATGGCAGTGAGCCTATTAAAGTGAGCATTTCTTTGGACAGTGAGCCTCTTTGTAATTTAGTATTGATACTGTTGTAAATATGTGCCTAAGTGGGTTGTCATTGATGTCAACATATCCTTGTTGCCATTGGTGTCAATTGTGTTGTTGTCTGCATAGAAGACTAGACTGTTGAGGATATTGAGAAAATTAATGGCAATCAATACATGCGGATCATGTGGCTATGTAGAGGATTGTCAGAGATTGTTCCAATTAAGATTTGATAAATCTGCATGAATATTTGAAGGAGTTATGGCCATCTGAGCAGAACCGGTTCCTGCAATAATAAGGAAAGACAGAGTGACAAGAAAGAGGTCCAGATTGCTCCGGTAATATAAGATTATGATCTATGGATCTAAAGGCATGTTTGGGAAGTTAGTGTGTATCATCAACTCCAGTGGTTCATGGTTTGAAGGTCCACAAGCTATCCTTCCAGTCTGACAGTCATGGCAGAGTGTGTTCTTGAGGTTCTGGAGCAAGATTCAAATGTTTCTGGTAATATGGTTTAGAGTGAATGTTATTGGTGATTCCAATGCCCTTGTGGAGGTCTCTAGATCATGTAGCTACTATGTTGGAGGTCTGCATTGAAGTTTGAGCTTGTTGACAGAAGATTTCTTCTTGAAGTTGATGTTCTTCCCAGTCTTGGCTGACTGGATGTTCCTAGCCTATTGTGGATGCCTTAAGAGATTCTTATGAAGCATGGAGTGGTTGTAGAAGTAGATTCAAGTCTTAGTTGTGTTTGGCCAACAGTGTGAGGATCCGCATCAAGGTTAGCCGACCTTGTTGATCATTCCAAGGTTGATAAAGTATATAAATACTTGTTGAAGAGGTATTGAAATTATCCTTGTGCAAAAATAGATCAATCCGAAGAAAGGATCAAGAGCAGAGCAGAGAAGAAAAGGAGTGAAAGCAGTATAGAGTGTGAAGAAGAATTTGGGGCAGAGCAAAATTTCTTGAGTATTCATTGAAACTAAATCAGACATGAAGTAGATGCTATTTCTCCGTTAATTCTTTCTAAATAAATTCTTTAGGTAGTGAGCCTCTCTTTTAAGCAATGAGCTCTAGGCACTGTTCCTGAAGGCATGTGCCTTCTATTTTACTAAGTACTTTTAACAGGGTACGCATTTTGTGGGTTAACCCCCACTGTGGTTTTTCCCTTAACCTTGTTTCCACATCAAAATCTTGGTGTCAAATGTGTTGATTATGTTTCTGCTCTTATGTTGTTAATCTATGCTTTAATGTTTACATCACTAATCTGATAGTAAGATAATAAGAAGGTTAAAAGAAGAAAAGTTTTATTGTAGGACAACTGATTCACCCCCCCTCTTAGTTGTCTAGTTCCAACAATTGGTATCAGAGCTAGATCCTCTCATAAAATCCTAATTGCTTGAGGAGATCCAGGATGTCAACCTACAAGAAGGATAGTCCAAGATTTGATGGAACAAATTATATTGTTTGGAAAAATTGCATGGAGTGTCATTTGCAATGCATGGGCGATGCTTATTGGGCAATAACTAGTGTTGAGTATAAACCTCCGGAGAAAGGTCCTTCAACTCCTGATCAAATCAAAGATGTTGAAAATAATCTTTGAGCTAAAGAAGCCTTGTTGAGTTCCTTGACTGATTTAGAGATGACAAATGTCTTTGGTCTAAAAATTGCCTATGAAATCTAGAAAAAGTTGGAGTATCTGTATGAAGGTGATAAATATGTCAAATGTGCAAAGCTGCAAAGTCTGAAAGGAAAATTTGAAACTATGAGGATGAGCGAAGATGAAAACATCACAATCTACATGCAAAAGATAAATGAATTTGTGTGTGGCATCAAGTGTGCTGGTGGAACTTTGGAAGAATCAGAAATTGTATCAAAAGTACTTAGATCTTTACCAGATTCATACAAACATAAGGTTGCATCTATAGAAGAGATTAGGATAGTCTCAGAAGTTACAAGAGATCATCTAGTTGGCAAAATTTTAGCTTTCAGATTAAATGAGTTTGGTGATTCTCTTCCCAAGTCTGAATCTGCATTTAAGGCCAGTGTGTATAGAAAACAAAGATATGATCTAGGTGAAAGTTCCTCTGCAAGATCAAATAGATTTATGAAGATAAGGAAGGATATTGAAGATGTTGAAATAGAAACAACAGATCTTGAAGCTCTTATTGCCAGAAGAATGCCAAGAGGATTCGATAAGTATGAAGGAAAATTACCACTCAAATGTTTTGCTTGTAATAAGATTGGTCATTTTGCCTCAAGATGTCCAAAAAAGTTTTCAAAACCAAACCCTAACAGGTATAAAGGTTAGAAGAAATGTTACTATGTCTAAGAAAATGGAGAAGAAGGGGTAACAGATAATGAATCTGATCATGGAGGCTCCTCTAAAAATGATTGGGTGTTTATTGCTATCAAAGAAGAAGATCCAGTGTCTACTAAATCTGATAGCTATGAAAATGTGGAAAGTGCCTTGGCTGCTCAGGTTATTGAAAAGGATGAATGGGTGATTGATAGTGGATGTTCTCATCATATGATTGGTGACAAGAGTAAGTTTGTGAATTTTGAAAACTATGAAGGAGGACTTGTGAAATTTTGAGACAACTCAGCTGGTAGAATCCATGGTAGAGGATGCATCTCTTTTGATGGCAAGAACAACATGAATGATGTTCTGTATGTGGAAGGACTAAAACATAATCTTCTTAGTATTGGATAGTTGGTTGACAAGGGTTATGATCTTTGGTTCAAGGATGGTAAATGCAGAGTCTTGGAAAGCTCTGAAACTAAAATTGCATCCGGTACTCAAACCAGAGGTAACATCTCTCACTTAAGTAGTTCTGGGAAAAGTTGTTTGATTACTCAGATAGATCAAAGTTGGCTAAGGCATAGGAGGATGTGTCATGTGAATTTTGACAACATTGTCAAAATAAGTTCCACTCAAGCTGTGAGAGATCTTCCAAGACTTGTGAAACCTAATAACATATGTAGAGAGTGTCAATTGGGCAAACAGAACAAAACTTCATTCAAGAGTAAGGAATAAGGTTCAAGTGAGAGATTGGAACTGGTACATACTGATCTCTATGTTCCTGCTAGAATTAGGAGTGTGCAAGAGACATATATTTTATGTTTCTAATTGATGATTACTCCTGGATGATGTGGGTAATTTTTCTTAAAGAAAAATTAGAAGCCCTTGACAAGTTTAAGGTGTTCAAGATGATGGTTGAAAATGAGATTGGTGGGAAATTAAAATGTTTGAGATCTGATGGAGGTGGAGAATTTACCTCTGGTGAGTTTGATGCTTTCTGTGAAAAGCATGGAATAAAAAGATAGTTATCTGCTCCTAGGACTCCTCAACAAAATAGAGTTGTGGAAAGAAAGAACTAGACCATTCAAGAAGCTACTAGAACCATGATGATGGAAACAAATGTTCCTCAAGTCTATTGGAGAGAAGCTGTGAGTACTGCTGTCTACACTCTTAACTGGGTACAGATCAAAGGAAATACTAGTAAGACTCTTTATGAACTTTGGTTTGGTCATCCTCCTACTATAAGATACTTGAGAGTCTTTGGTAGTAAATGTTATATCAAAAGAGATGAGGATTTAGGTAAGTTTGAGGCAAGAAGTGATGAAGGAATATTTTTTGGGATACTCAACCCAAAGTATGCCCTACTGGTGCTTCAATAAAAGATTGAAGAAGATTGTTGAAAGTGCGAATATTAAAGTTGATGAAAGCAAAGAAGGACATTCTAGGTACTTCGGATATGATTCAGAAGATCAAGATGAAAGTCAAAATCAAGGAAGACAAGTTCAAGTTCAGACTCATATTCAATTTGAACCCGTAACTCCAGAAGTTAACACAGATGATGAGGAACAAGTTCAAGAAACAGAAGCTCAACCAATCTCTGAAACTCCTAGGTATGTAAGGTTAATTCATCTTGAATATCATATCATAGGAGATAAGCGTAAAGGTGTTCAAACTAGGAGAAAAATGTCTGAAGATCAAGAAGAGATTTGTTTGATTTCAAGGATTGAACCTAAATCAGTAAGTGAAACTTGCAATGATGAAAAATGGGTCAAAGAAATGGAGGAGGAATTGATGCAAATTGAAAAGAATCACACATGGGATCTAGTTCCTAGACCTGAGGACAAAAATGTGATTGGAACCAAATGGGTCTTCTGGAATAAATTGAATGAAGATGGCGGGGTAGTAAGGAACAAGGCAAGGTTGGTATGTAAGGGCTACTCTCAAGTGGAAGGAATTGATTTTGAAGAAACTTTTGCTCTGGTGGCAAGGATAGAGGCAGTTAGATTATTTCTTGTATTTACTGCCTTCAAAGATTTTAAAGTATATCAAATGGATGTGAAATCAGCATTCTTGAATGGAGATTTGGAGGAAGAAGTCTACATTGAGCAACCAGAACAATTTCAGTTGTCTGATCAGGGAGATATGGTTTGTAGATTGAGAAAAGCCTTGTATGGACTCAAGCAAGCTCTAAGAGCCTAGTATGTCAGATTGGATAAGCATTTGCTTAAGCTATGATTTAGCAAAGGTACTACTGATAGTAATCTCTACTTCAAAATTGATCATGAGGACATTCTAATTGTTGAAGTTTTTATTGATGATATCATTTTTGGTGGGAATGAATGCATGTGTAAAGCATTTTCTGATCAGATGAAAAGTGAGTTTGAGATGTCAATGATTGGTGAGATGAATTTCTTTCTAGGTCTACAAATTGTTCAATCAGATAAAGGTATCTTCATATCTCAGTCCAAGTATGTAAAATAATTGCTAAAGAAATTTGGAATGGAAGGCTCAAAGCCAGTGGGTACACCTATGGTAAACGGATACAAACTAAGAAAAGATGATGACTCTCCAAGGCAAATTAGAAAAGATATAGATCAATGAGTGGAGGACTACTTTATCTAAATCAGACTAGACCTGAGATCATGAATGCAGTTGGACTTGTCAGATTTCAAGCTGATCCAAAAGAATCCCATGTTATGGCAGTCAAAGGAATTTTCATATATCTCAAGGGGACAATTGATTATGGACTGTGGTATCTGAAGGACAATAACTTCACTTTTCATGTATATACAGATGTTAATTGGGCAGGATATGTGGATGATAGAAAAAGTACTAGTGGTGGTGCATTCTTCTTGGGGAAAAGATTGGTCTCTTGGATAAGCAAAAAGTAAGAGGCAATATCTTTGTCTACTGTAGAAGCAGAGTACATAGCAGCAGCAAATAATTACACTCAGGTTTTGTGGATGAAGCAAATGTTGAAGGACATCAAAATTGTGTTTGAGTAGCCAGTCACAATTTTCTGTGATAATTCTAGTGCAATAAGCATCTCAAAGAATCTGGTATTGCATTCAAAGACAAAGCATATATCTATCAAGTTTCATTTCTTGAGAGAGAAAGTAAATGAGAATGAAGTCAAGTTGGAGTTTGTGCCTTCCAAAGATCAGATTGTAGACATCTTCACTAATCCTCTTCCCAAGAATACTTTTGAATATCTCAGAGAGAAGTTAGGGGTTATTACCCCTCCCGAGCAGAACTAAGATGCATTAAGGTGCATTAGTTTGGTGGAATTCACATTCATATCTTATGATCTGGATTGATGTTAAGAAGGTACTACTCAAAGGGGGAGTAGTCAATATGCAAATTTTGGGATTAGTCTAAAGAAAAAAGGGAGAAAAGACAACAAATATATGCCCTTTGCCATTGATGTCAAAGAGAGAGAGAAGTCATGTGAAAAACTAGTTGCTAATGTAAGGGGGAGCAGTAAAGAAAGTAGTTGCAAAAGTGAGAAGAGAAAGGGGGATAAGTTCTTGTCTTGATGGTTAGATTCAGTTTTTCACATCATATGTTGCCATCAATGACAAAGGGGGAGATTGTTGCAAATATGTGCCTAAGTGGGTTGGCATTGATGTCAACATATCCTTGTTGCCATTGGTGTCAATTGTATCCTATTTTACTTTCTGCATAGAAGACTGAACTTTTGAGGATATTGAGAAAATTAATTACAATCAATACATGTGGATCATGTGGCTGTGTAGAGGATTTTTAGAGATTGCTCCAGTTAAGATTTGAGAAATCTGCATGAAGATTTGAAGGAGTTATGGTCATCTAAGCAGAACCGGTTCCTACAATAGTAGGAAAGACAGAGTGATAGGAAAGAGGTCCGGATTGATCCAGTAATATAAGATTATGATCTATGGATCTAAAGGCATGTTTGGGAAGTCAACGTGTATCATCAACTCTAGTGGTTCATGGTTTGGAGGTCCGCAAGCTATCCTTGCAGTATAACAGTCATGGCAAAGTGTGTTCTTGATGTTTCGAAAGAAGATTCAAATGTTTCTGGTAATATGGTTTAGAGTGAATGTTATTGGTGATTCCAATGCACTTGTGGAGGTCTCTGGATCATGTAGCTACTATGTTGGAGGTCCGCATTGAAGTTTGAGCTTGTTGATTGAAGATTTCTTCTTGAAGTTGATGTTCTTCCCAGTCTTGGCCAACCGGATGTTCCTAGCTTGTTGCGGATGCCTTAAGAGATTCTTATGAAGCATGGAGTGGTTGTAGAAGTAGATTCAAGTCTTAGTTGTGTTTGGCAGATAGTGTGAGAAACTATATCAAGATTAGCCAACCTTGTTGATCATTCCAAGGTTGATGAAGTATATAAATACTTGTTGAAGAGGTATTGAAATTATCCTTGTACAAAAATAGATCAATCTGAAGAAAGGATTAGGAGCAAAGCAGAGAATAAAAGGAGTGAAAGCAATATAAAGTGTGAAGAATAATTTGGGGTAGAGTGAAAGTTCTTAAGCATTCATTAAAATTGAATCAGGCATGAAGTAGATGCTATTTCTCAGTTAATTCTTTCTAAATAAATTCTTTAAGCAGTGAGCCTGTCTTTTGAGTAGTGAGCTCTAGGCAGTGCACCTTCTATTTTACTAAGACTTTTAACAGGGTATACATTTTGTGGGTTAACCCCCATCGTAGTTTTTCCCTTAACCGGGTTTCCTTGTCAAAATCTTGGTGTCAAATGTGTTGATTATGTTTCTGCTCTGATGTTGTTGATCTATGCTTTAATGTTTACATCACTAATCTAATAGTAAGATAATAAGAAGGTTAAAAGCAGAAAAGTTTTATTGTGGGACAATTGATTCACCCCCCCTCTCGGTTGTCTAGTTCCAATAGATACTACTATATATTGTGAGCTAATCTTCACCATGGTTTTTCCCTTTTAGGGTTTTCCACATAAAAATTTGGTGTTCTCTTGTACATGGTGTTGATGTGATTAAGTTTCTTATATTTATTTTTCATGTTTAATCTTTATAACAGAATTAGGGTTTAAGTGAATTGATGTGGATGTGATTATGTTTGTGAGGGTTTAAAGTTTTTGATACAACTGATTCACCCCCCCTTTGAGTTGTCTTGTGCATTCAACAATGCTTCCCCGTGCTACCCACATAGGCAGCCCGACCTGTCCCAAAGAAACCAATTCCTCAAGGTCGTCATGCATGACAGTGATATGAATTTAATATGCATTCTACCCATTGCCCAATGCAAACATATAGAAATGTAACCATAAATTCAAAATGGAATCAATGATTTCAATCCTTTGGAAAAATGTTTCCACTTGAAATCAAACCATTCACATCAATCATGCATGTTGACAATTAATTTAACAACCAATTCAAATCTAGGGTACTATTAAACAATCATTAAATAATGATTTCAAGAGTTTATCATCTGCATTCCAATGTAATAAATTTTAATTTCTCCTTAAATTTAATAAATGAAGAGTCTCCTCTTTCAAATATTCTTAGTTATTTCAAATAAGAAATCCTTTCATCATAGTAACTCTTCCACTTCCTTCCTTTATATTATTTCCTAACCATTAATAAAGTAATAGAACAACCCTTAAGCCTTAATACTTATGGCTCATCAAACTTATTTATTCGTTGCTACCTTAAAAGCATATTTCTAATTCAAACAACAAATTTTTTAGAGATTTTGGAAAAGTCTCAATAAAGTATTTTAAGTGCTAAGTAATGAAGGTTTATGGAATGAACAAAAGAAATGATGGCAGATTTTCAGATTTATATTTCTCTCTGCAATGCACAGCAGAGGCGCCTTTAATGGAGGCATCTCCATTAAAGAGGGTTGCCTCCCTAATGGGTTGTCTAGTTTTGATATGGAAGATTTAATTTTTTCTTTTCTGTGTGCCCTAATTTATGACATGTAATTGCAATTAATTTATGGTTCAACAATTTACATTTCCTCTGCATGCTACCAATAATTAGCATACTTTTCTTCTCAAAATTTCTAGTTTTATATGCTCTGGATTTTATCATTTTTTTGCATAGTATAAATTCATATGCTACATAATTATCTTTCCCTTGTTCTGGTTGACAGGTTTGTCATTTCTTGCAGGTATCCCTACTAGTAGCATCATCAAGGGTTAACAAATTTTATAGAAACTCTAGTTTTTTGAGACATTTCTTACTGTAGTAGCCAATTATTAAAATTTAGATAAAAACTACAGTTTCAATCCTCCAAGCATAAGAGGAATGCAACATACAGCTCCAATAGAACAAAAATAAAAATATTTTCTTACATCTACATTCAAATTTTGCTGAGCAGATTAAAAATCCTTACCTTAGAATTTACTCCCTAGCCTATTATTTTCCTTTTCCCAACCAAATTATTTCTTCTTCTCTCTTTTCTTTTTCCCCAATCTCCTCCACTATCCCACATTCCCCAAATTTACCAAATTACCTTTTGATAACCTTACATTCCTCTTTCCCCAAAGTTACAGGTGTTGTGCTTCATGTTATTTTATTGCCAGTTGAAAACCTTGGTAAATTACCTGATGATTTTACTTAATAGCTCAGGTGGAGCAAAAAATAAGGTTTTCCTCCTCCCACAGATGTCCCACTGAAATATCACCAATCCATGAGACATCATAATTGTTTAGGGTTAAAAAGGAAGATTGTTGGTTTTAGGTTTTAAAGGTTGTTTAAAGTGAAATTTGATGAAGATGATTTGTTTGTGTTTAGGGTTGATTTTGCTAGTTTGTATAAATTGGAATTGTGTGATTTTGTTATTCAATTAAGTCCACTTGTGCGCAAAACCCTAATTATGCAAATTTAGAAGCAAATGGACAAATTATAGAAAATGCTCACACACAAAGATATTAAATGACAATCAAATGAGTACCAGATTTTGAAGTTTGAAAAATAGAAAAGTTAGGGACTAATGAGTGGACGCCCTAGTCCAATGCCACCATTTTTGTCAGGATCTGGGAATCTTGTCTGCAGCCTGTTCCTGTTGTTCCAGAGATCTTTTTGTTGCAGGATTCGAAGGACTAATGAGTGGGCACCTGATTCTAGGTCCTTATTTTCTTCTCTAATCTACAATTCTGATAGTCTATACTACTCTCCTACAACTCCACTTTTGCTGCTACTGCAACCTATAACCTATAATCACAAAAAAATGGGTTGGGAGTTGTGGTGTTTAGAGGCTTGCTTTAGTCAAACCCCGGAGAGACATTCTGATGCAGGAGAATCTAGTGGTGTAAGGGCAATCTTGCATCACCCAAAAAAGATGTGTTTCAAAATTGTTGATGTTCTTTCCATTTCTTTTCAAAATTTGTGGTTCTGGTTCCATAATCGCTTGAATAATGATTGAGAACTTTTAGTTTTTCCAAACTGCTAAAAATAGCAACCTAGTATTTTTAGAAAGTTTGCATTTGGGCACAGATTCATAACTGAAAAATAAGACCTTTGGCAAAGGAATCACGCAAAGATCATTTGCAAGATGAAAGATATTAAAGTTTCAGTTTCTCGAAAAATGCCTAAAAATTATTCAAATTCAGGTTTGAGGCACTAAATAGCCCTGTACAGGCCCAAAATGGCCAGAACTAGAAAAGTAGGTTCTTAGCGCGTAGAGAACTCTGCGATCTTTCTGACACATAAAATGGTTCGTCAATCGGACACCTGGATCAAAAGTTATGGCTCTTGGAAGTTGACCTATTTTTGGAGGGAGATGCAAATTTTGAAATTAGGTTGTTGGCCGCCAAAAAAGGCTATTAATAACCATTTTTGGGAACCCTGGGAGGTAGTAGAGATAAGGGGGAAAGTGTAGAGTCAAGAATAGGCAAGAAAATAGAAACCCTAGCTGATTTTGGGGTTACAGAAGGTAGATGATTCCAGAGTCTTGTGATAGGAAGCTGTAATGTGTTGTAGCCTATGGAGGGTTGATTCCTCTGATTGTATTTGAGCTTCTGTAATGTAATAAGTCATCCAAATCAATAAAGAAAGTTCTATTTTTTGTATGCAATTTCTGTTATTGTGTTTTTTATGACTTACCCCCTTCATCAATCTGTAATTCTGATAGTCTGCACTGCTCTCCTGCAACTCCACTTTTTTTGCTCCTACAGCCTATAACCTACAATCACAGAAAAATGGGTTGGGGGTTGTGGTGTTTAGAAGCTTGCCTTAGTCAAACCCTGAAGAGACATTCAAGTCTTCTAAACACCATTGTCAGATAAAGAGTGTGTATCCTTGTGGGATAGAGGTAACATCTAAATGATAAATGATAGAAAACACAATTGATATCACCTTGTAGTGAAGATCTCATGGGAGGAAGATGCTCTTCATGTCATGAGGAGATGGACACCAAATCTGCAAATACAAACACAAGAACAACACAAAATACTGCTCTACAACACAATGAATACCTTGAATCACCTTAACATAAGCCACAAGTTTGCAATATCCATCTAGTTTACAAATGAATGCCTAAACATGCTTATATATGCAACTACAAACATTCCCACTAAGAATTTTGTAATTGAAACTTACCGTGTCGACATAGGACCTAAATAATGGTCATAAACTGACACTCCAAAATTGGTCCTGACCTAAAATAGGGTAGGACTAGGGTGTGAGCGCCCAATTCCTCCCCCCTATTTCAGGTAGGACTTATGTCAAGTGCACCCCCTAGGTCCCATTTGCCATGAAACTTTAGGGTTTTCTCATCAGGATGTCAAATTAACATGAAAAATGATCTAAATGCATAAACAGGACCCAGGAGCTAAACCTTAAGAGGGAATATGAAAAGCATAAGAACATAGAAGCATACATCCATAACACCAGATTTACGTAGAAAACCCTAGAAGGTAAAAACCATGATAAGCAAGCTGCTTGAATCTACTATCCAAATCCAACCTCACAAATAAAACAAGATTACAATATTATTTATGGGCTACAATTCAAAGGAAGATGCAACTCCCTAAATAGTTACAACAATTACAAAACTTATCTGACCCATTGTTCTTCATACAAAACTGAATGCTGATCACTTTAGCCTCTACACAACTATCTCACTTCTGCACACTTTTAATATCAACCTCCATAATAACAAAACAACTTCAAAAACTTTTCTCCATCATCATATTGCCAATAATTGCCTCCACAACATTGTCATTTTACATAAATTGGTCTTCTCCACATTTCATCATGAGATCTATTTTTGATGTAAGTGTATTTGCACAATATCAATTCTATCTTCTTATTCTCAACTAAATCAACCCTCAACAACTTTGATTCTTCATATATATCCTCTACGAGCTCCAAAAACTTTCTTCTTTGTCAGCCAACACGAAGCGTGTAGTATGAAATGTGTAGTGACCACAACAGTTGGCACCAAAACATATGCGGTAAGTGGAAATCAAGTGTAGTTAAAAAATAAAGCATAATCAGGTCCTAATTTACCTTTTCTCACTCTTCCAAGCTAGAGAACACTCCACACACATGGCAAGGTCTTCATTATACACCAAGTCAACTTTGCAACACTTATCCTACCTTGCATTTGGCTCTAGACCCAAAGCAGTACCAAAGGAGACAAAATTACATCATGTGGACCACTTACTGAATATTATGTGACTTGCAAAATATTAATGTATACTTCTCTTATCATCTCAGGATGTTTCATGCTGGTGTAATCAATTGATCTCTGCTTACATAGTCTTAAGATAAAGCAATGAAAACCATACTTGTGGTGAACTTAATCATTTGAAACTTGAATAGAGCATATCATCTAGCCTTATGAGCTTATCACTCAATCCACAAGGCCAATAACCATTGTGCGGTGAACTGCGGTAACCTCAGTTATCTTCCTCTGCTTACTTTTCTTAGCACTAAGGCATGTCTTCGCATAGATGAATTCATTCCAATTCATCTGTATGCTTAGCTTCTATTTGCATAAGCCAACAAATATTCAAGGGAGGAAGAATAGATATACACTAGTTAGCTCCCCTTGACCCTTACGTCATATCTCAATCAACAATGAGGTCCTCTACACTAGGAATAAGCACAAATTCTTCCTTCGTTTCATCATCTTGTTCTATCTTCCTTCTCCATATCTTTGTCATTTCCTTCTTTTGTTGAGTCACAAAGTTCTTTGTCTTCTTATGCTAAGTAGATTGTTTCATAGAACCACTTCTTTAGGAACTTCCTTTATGACCAAAGTTGTTACACTTGTAGCAAACAACATTATAATCTGAAGCCACACCATTTCTTCTTACTTTAGTTCTACATTCAATAGCCTTGTGACCAAAATTATTGCATGCATAACAATAGCCATAGAAGGACTGAGAAATTCTTGCATCATGCTTTGACAACACAAAAGAATTCTTTCTCAAGTTATTATTTCTTTTGGCCTTGGTCCTATAGTCAATAGCCTTATGTCCAAATTTATTGCAAGAATAATAGTGACCATAGAAGGATTAAGAGAACCTGAGATTAGTAGCTGGTGAAGGAGGAGATCTCATGAGATCTTTCTTCTAATTGCTGACCTATATGAAATTATCATCTTTTGATTCATGTCACTCATCTTCGGTTTCCTCAAAGTCTCCAGTGCTAAGTTCTTCTCTTTTCATTTCAAACATGCCTTTAGGTATATTTATTTTAAGACTGACATTTCTCAAAACCAATGCCATCTTTATTCTTTGGTGGTCTTTGACTATTGATTATCTCATCAACAATATTGGTGCTTTTCTTTAGTTTTTGACATTTGTCTATCAAATCCTTTGCATTTTCCAGTTCTTTCTTTACAGATACAATTTCTTCTTCAAGTTTGGAGCATTTAACTAATTTTTCATTCATCTTTACATTTAGACACTCTGCAACCTTCTTACCTTCTTCAACTTGAGATTTCAATTTGACAATTATTTCCTTTGATTTTGTGAGCTTATTCTTATATTCTTCATTTTCACTTCTTGTAGCATCCAGATCTTCTAGGGAAGAAATGAGTTCTTCATAATCAACTACACAGTCTTCAAGATTATAGGTTGTCATGTCTATATCATTTTTTTGAGGATTTTTCTATTGAAATAGTGCCTCAGTTCCCATGTGTTCCTCTCCAAGATCTACCTCATCTATTAGGATGTATTCAAGGAACTTGACTCTGATACCAATTTCATTCTTTACTTACTCCCTTTGATCCAAGAGCTACTTTAACTAAGTATGGAGATTTTCTATTTGGGCCCTAATAGTTCTATCTTTATCCTTCAAAGGATCATATACCTTGGCCTCTTGAATTAGCTATGACTCAATAGAGTCATCTTCTTCTTTTATGCTTTTGGTAGTAGCAGTCCAATTTAAACAAAACTGATACACAACTTTGGCATCTTCTATGCATTTTTGAATATTTTTCACATTTTCTTGCAACTTATTGTGTGCCTTAGCACATCTAGTAGAGGCATCAACTAATATTTTATTATTTATCTGCTCAGTTATCTTTAGCTCAGCTTTCTTCTCAAGATAAGATGAATGATGCAAGAGCATCCCAGGTTGTAGAGCAATCTTGCATCAACCAAAAATATTTGCATTTTCTTTTGATTTCTTTCATTTTCAAGTTCATTCTAGTTCAGATAGTCAGAAGTAATTTTTGTATTTTGTTCCACATTTTGCTGCATTATTATTTCAGAACTTGTGGAGCATGACTTAGCATCTAGGCATCATCAGCTACATCATATCCAAAATTTAGGTTATTTGGACTTGTCTACTAAACATTATCACTATCAGAAGATCACCTATTTTCACAGAGCAAAGCATACAAACAACCTGTTGATGGAGAAGGTTTCTGGAGCACTTCCATGACTTGTGGAGCTAAATGAAACATCATTCAAGATAGTTTGGGACCTGGATGACCTTCCTTGAGATTAGCATCAAGTTTACATCATTTGCAGAGGAGTACTAGTTGTTTAAAGCCAACCTATTCATTCCTGCACGTTACACCTTCATTGGAGATTGTGACCTCTTTCTAGGCTGACACAGAGGATTTCATGAGCTTGGAGATGATATATATAGATCTATAGGATGTGTTAGGAAGTTAGTTAGCATAATTCATAAGCTAGATAGTTTGATTCTTTCCAGCCATGTGCTTCATTGCTATATCTTGCATATCTATTGTAATTGGAGAATTAGGTTTGTGAGCCCTAATTTGTAGCCTGTATGTTGCTGACATATAATTATTTTGAATCTATGATGTATTGAGTAATTGAATCTTTTATTGCATCCTATAATTGAGTTGTTTCCATTGCATTTACTCTTGATGCATGGCTTGGACAGTTCATTATGTGGAGCCTCCAACCATGACTACATCAAGTGGTATCAAAGCAAAGTTTGAATCCTTTAGGAGTGAAGTTTTGAATCCTTTGGGAGTGAAGTTTGAATCCTTTGGGAGCAAAGTTGTGAAAGCATTCCGTAAGATCTTTCTATGAACAAATCGCCAAACTTGAGGCAAACTACCTGTGTTGTCAACCAATCAGCGATTGTGAGGCAGTTGTCACCTTGTAGCCCGATCGTTGAATTTGAGGCAGTTACACTTGATCCTAGGAAGACATGCCACCAAGGAGAATATCTATTGTAGGCACTATGGCTTGGAGAATGGAAGAGATGATGGAAATGATGAAAACAATGAAAGTTTGATTGGATGATGTTGAAGAAGATCAAAGAAGAGTATTGACACCTCGACCTAATGTTGAAAGTGATGATGAAGAATTTCAGTCTGCTGATCAAAATGAAAAAACCCTAGAAGAAGTAGAATTAGATCAAGTAAAGAGGTTGAGAGCTATTTTGAAGATTGGAAAGTGACCTAGAGTGGAAGTATTGAATTACATTGGAAATTTGAATCCAGAAGAGTTGATTGACTAGATAAATGACTTGGAGGAATACTTTGAATATGAAGAGATTGAAGATTCGGAGAAGGCGAGATTTTCTAAGACTAAGTTGAAAGGACATGCTGCTATTTGGTGGAAAGAAGTTCAGTTGGATAGAAATAGAAGAGGAAAAGAAAAGATCATAAAATGGGATAGAATGGTGACAAAGTTGAAGAATCAATTTATACCTACTGACTATGAGTTGGAATTGTTGAGGAGATTGCAGAACCTGAGACAAAAGGAGAAATCTATGAAGGAGTATACTGAAGACTTTCATAAGATAATCATAATGAGAGAACATAGTGAAGCAAGCAAGGAGAAAGTGACAAGATACATCAATGGACTAAGATTGAATATCCAAGAATAATTGAGTTTGGTAAGGATGACAACAATAGAAGAAGCATACCATTTTGCCCTAAAATTTGAAGATAAGTTGAATAAGAAGCATGAGCAGAGACAGAGAGGAAGAGGAGGTAAATTTCAAAGAGGTAGAACATATTCCAGAGGAGAAAGACTGATGCAAGAGCATCCCTAGTTCAAGATCAATCTTGCATCAACCAAAAACATTTGCATTTTAGTATGTTTCTTTTCATTTTCTAGTTTAGTCAGTAGCAGTTTCTGTATTTTGGTCCGCATTCTACCGTAGTTGCATTTCAAACCTTGTGGAGCTAGACTTAGACTCTAGACACATTCATGTACATCATATCCAAATCTCAGATCATTTAGATAAGTGACCAGAGAGATATTGCTATCAGAGGATTGAATGTTTTCTTAGAATAGAGCATCCTGACAGTCTCAGACAATCATCTAAAGGAGAAGACTTTTGGAGCATTTCATGACTTGTGGAGCTAAATTTCACATCATTCAATGTTGTATGGTTTGTGGCCAACCTTCCCTAAGATCCATTCATCATTCTATGCATTTGGTATCGAGCTCTATTCATTTAGGTCTGACTTATCCATGTACACACATTACAACTCTTCATTGGAGTTTGTAATGATCCTTGGCTGACACAGAGGAATCTTTTGTTCTAGAGATGATATATATTGATGTAGTAGAAGCCTAGGAAAGTAGTTAGCAATAATTTAAAATTTTATAGTTTGAATTTCTCACGAAGGATCTTAAAGCTATATCTTGTGCATGTTATGTAATTAGGCTAGTGAGCCCTAATTATAAGCCCACATGTTGCCAACCAATTTGTATTTGAATTCTTTGTGTTTAGGGTAAAATTGGATTTATTGATCTTTTGTGGTTTAGATGTTAAAATCCTCCTTTCACCCTAACATTGAAGGATCTAGGGTCAAGTGGCGAGCACTATCATACCCTAGGTCACTTGCAAATGAGGGGAAGCTTGGATTAGAGAATTAATTATCAATTTTTCCTTCTCCTATGCTCAATTGACCATTAAAACCCTAATTATGCAAATACAACAACAAATTCATGAATTATGGAAAAAGCTCTTGCAGACGAGAGTAAAATGCCAAATTACAGAATACAAGTTTATAGGGTTCCGAATCAGAACAGTCGGGGACACTGGAGCAGGCGTCCAAGTCCAAGGTACCTACTTTTTCAAGGAATCTGGACCTTCTATGGACACTGATTAGCCCTATAACTTCTATTTTTCAAAATCTATCTACAAAGGACACTGGAGCGAGCATCCAAGTCCTAGAAGTGCTCTTTTGTCTAACTTTTCTTTAGATCCTGAATCCCTGATGTCTGCCAAGCCTTCCTACAACTCCACTTTTTATGGATGCGAAACCTATAACCTGCAATCACAAGACTTGGTTGGGGGTTCTGGTGTTTAGAGGTTTACCTCAGTCAAACCCTGGAGGACACTTAAGTCTCCAAACACTATTTTTAAATAAAGAGGGCATGCCCTTGTGAGGCAGAGGCCAACAACCAAAGGAATCAATGATAAAAACACAATGATATGTCACCTTGTAGTGAAGCTCTCATGGAGGAAGATGTTCTTCATGCCATGAGGAGATTGATGCTCAAATCTACAAATATCAACACACAAAACATACAAGTCTACTCTTGCAACACAATAGAAAGCCTTGAATCACCTTGAGAATGCCTAGAGTTCACAATGATCATCTAGTTTACCAATGAAAGCCTACACATGCTTATATATGCATCTACAAGCACTCCTACCAAGATATTTGAAATTCAAACTTACCGTGTCGGCAAAGGGACCTAATAACGGTCACTAACTGACACCCAAAAATTGGGGCTGCCCTAAAATAGGGTAGGACTAGGGCGCGGGTGCCCAAGTCCTCCCCCCTATTTTAGGCAGGGTATAGCTCAAGGGGTCCACCTAGGTCCTATTTGTTAGACTTAGGCCACACAACTGAGAGGGGGGGTGAATCAGTTGTTCAAAACTTTCTTCAATTTAAACACTTAAGTCTTCTTAGTGATTAGCTGTATATTAATCATGAACCATAATATATTCAAATCAAGAGCAGAAACATATCAACACATAAGACACCAAGATTTTGACGTGGAAAACCCAATTAAGGGAAAAACCACGGGGTGATTAACCCAAGATTCTATTCTCTGTTAGAAGAATAGAAAGAACAAAATGGCACATGCCAATTAGGGCTCACTGCCCAAGCACACTGCTCACAAGAGGCTCACTGCCTACAAGAGACACACTGTCTACAAAGAAATAAGTATCACATACATGAACTGGAGAATAGCATCCTCACCATGCTTAAATCAATTCCATTAAGCTCAATACTTCTGCTTTGCCTTTCACTCTCCTCTTTGCTACCACACTCTCATCTCTACAAGACACACTTTGGAATGACTTCACAATCCCTTATTTATACAAGGCATCAACTTAGGAACAATCATCTAAGTCGGAAAGCACCTACAAGAATATCTACAAGACGTGTAATACATCCAGTCGGCCAGTCTCAGGAAGAACACCAACATCCGGTGGTTATTCTTCAAATGCAAGCTTTAACTTCAATGCGGACCATCAATATGAACTGGACACAATCCATAGATCACCACAAGCTTTTCTGAATCACCAAGAACATCCGCACTTCTGCTTACTGGAATCCTTCTCTCCTTCATTCGAAACCTCAAGAACATAGTCTGTCATCACTGTCACAAAGGAATAGGTTCTTCTGGACCTTTAAACCACGAACCAATCGACTTGACACTTCACAAGGATGTCCTCAACACTTCCTCAAATCTACAGAATGGGATAATGCATTTCTAGATCTCACCGGACCTATCTATGTCACTCTGTCACTTCTAAACTCCTATTGGAACTGGTTCTACTTGAGCGGCCATAACTTCTTCAGATCTTCATGTGGACTCTGAAAACTTGACTGGAGTATTTCAAGACTTATATCTACAAACCCTTTAAACCACATCCTCTGATCCTCAACCTATCTTGGACTTTTACCTTATTGTCATCACTATTCTTCATTGTTCCTGATTGAGACTAATTTTCTCAATATCCTCAGCACACAGCTCATCCAATCATTCTCATCAATGCAACATGAGTATGTTGACATCAATGACAACACCAGTTATGCCCATACTTGCAACAATCTCCCCCTTTGTCATTGATGGCAACATATGATGTGAAAAACCATCAAGACAAGAACTTCTCCTTATTGTCACAACTCCCCTATTAGTAACAACCATTCACATGTCTTCTCTTCCTTTACTACTCCCCCTTTGATCATCAACCACTTGTTTTTCACATGTCTTCTCTCCCCCTTTGACATCAATGGCACAGGGCTCATACTTACAGCTCCAATACTACAGAATCATACCTGCTGCTCCCCCTGAGTAGCATCTCCCATCAATCTAGATCACAAAATATGACTGTGATATCCACCGGACTGATGCACCTCAGTGCACCTTAGTTCATCATCGGAGGGGCAATAACCCCTAACTTCTCGCTGAGATACTCAAAAGAGTTCTTAGGTAGAGGTTTAGTAAAGATATCTGCAATCTGATCCTTGGAGGGCACAAACTCCAATCTGACTTCATTCTTGTTCACTTGCTCTCTCAAAAAGTGAAACTTGATGGATATGTGTTTAGTCTTTGAATGCAACACCGGATTCTTAGATATACTTATAGCACTTGAATTATTATATAAGATTGTGATAGGTTCCTCATACTCCACTTTGATATCTCTTAGCATTTGCTTCATCCACAAAACTTGAGTGCAACTACCTACTGTTGCAATATATTCTGCTTCAGTTGTAGATAGAGATATTGCCTCTTATTTCTTGCTTAGCCAAGAAACCAATCTCTTCCTCAAAAAGAATGCTCCACCATTGCTACTCTTCTGGTCATCCACATCTCTTGCCCAATCAACATCTATATATGCATGAAGAGAAATCATGATCTCTAGGATACCACAGACCATACTCAACCATCCCTTTTAGATATCTAAAAATCCTCTTGATTGTCATGACATGGGATTCTCTAAGATCAGCCTGGAATCTAGCAACGAGACCAACAGCTTGCATAATATCTGGGTTAGTTTGAGTGAGATACAACAATCCTCCAATCATTAATCTGTACTTTGTCTAGTCTACCTTAGGAGAGTCATCATCTTTGCTCAACTTACATCCGGTTTCCATGGGAGTATTCATTGGCTTTGAATCTTCCAGCCCAAATTTCTTCAACAATTCTTTCACATATTTGGTCTGAGAAATGAAGATTCCTTTCTTTGTTTGAGTAATTTGTAGACCCAAGAAAAAATTATTTCACCAAGCATAGACATCTCAAACTCACTTTTTATTTGATTTGCAAAAGTTTTACACATACTATCTCTTCCTCCAAAGATGATATCATCAACAAATACTTCAACAATCAAGATGTTTTCATGATCAATTTTGAAATATAAGTTACTGTCAGCAATACCTTTTTTGAAACCAATCTTCAAAAGATGCTTATCCAATCTTTCATACCAGGCTCTTGGGGCTTGTTTTAATCCATAAAGTGCCTTCTTCAATTTGCAGACCATATCACCATGATCAGACAACTGAAATCCATCCAGTTTCTCTATATACACTTCTTCTTCCAAGTCATCGTTTAGAAAGGCGGACTTGACATCCATCTGATATACTTTGAAACCCTTGAAGGTAGCAAAGGCAAGAAATAATCTGACTGCTTCAATTCTTGCCACCGGAGCAAAATTTTCTTCAAAATCAACATACAGTACATTACCAGTTTTGTTTCTTCCATCAAAAGAAATAGTTCCTCTTCCTCTGATTCTACTAGCAGAATTATCACCAAACTTCACCACTCCTCCTTCATACCTTTCCAAATCTATGAACTTATTTTTGTCACCTGTCATATGGTGAGAGCAACCACTATCAATGACCCAATCATCCTTTTCTTCAACTTGGGCAGCCAGGGCTCTTTCTACAACTTTATGATTGACAAATACAGAGGATATTGGTTCTTCTTGTTGGCAAGAGACACTATATGGATTCATGAATGTTGTCATTGATGGCAACAAAGTTCATCCCACACATCCGCAGGACATGGTATGTCTATACTGGAAGTCAGAGTGAAGAATGTTGTGGTCCGGTAAACAAGAACAAAGCATGTGGCAAGGTTCGACAGTCAGGTCCGGATCTCTTAGAGGAAGTATCTTGGTGAAGTGCAGATTTGGGGAAGTCAAGAGGAGTATCTTGACTAATAGATTCCAAGGTTTGAGCCTTCAGTGTGGAAAGGATAAAGAGATATGAATGCTTGAGTGTCGGGTTCCCAAGTGATAGTGTGAACAGAGGAAGAACTGACTAGCAGAACATTAGACATTATTCCAGATGTGTTACTGATGTTGGTAAAGGTTATGAAGGCATAAATTATGTTTGGCTAACATGATTGATGATTTCCACAAGTATATCCTTGATTCGCATTACTTGGTAAGCAAGGATTCAACCAACAGATCAGAGTTTAGGTAAAATATTGACTATTCCGGGTGCCAACTAGAAAGGTGATGAAATCATTTGTGCGGATATATATACAAGATAGATTTAGTTATGAGAAGGGTTGTGAGTTGTGAAAGTGTGTGAAGAAAAGAAGGAGAACTAAATAAAAGCAGAAAGGAAGATCCAGTATGTGATAGAAGAGCAGCACAAAAGAAGAGGAAAAATGAAGTACAGCAGATTTGTATACAGATTCTAACCGGAACTGAACTTCAGCATATGTTGATGCTCCTTATTAGTTCAAGTATTGTATTACACTCTTTATAATTTGTAGACAATGTGTCTCTTGTAGGCAGTGTGCCTCTTGTGAGCAGTGTGCTCGGGCAGTGAGCCCTAATTGGCAAGTGCCATTTTGTAATCCTATTCTTCTAACAGAGAATACAATCTTGGGTTAATCATCCCGTAGTTTTCTCCCTTAATAGGGTTTCCACGTCAAAAATATTGTGTCATGTGTATTTCCATTTCATGGTTATGTTTGCTTGTTTGATGCTGCACTAATTATTAAGAAAGTTCAGAAAGTAGAAATAATTAAGATAACTGATTCACCCCCCTCTCAGTTATCAACAATTGGTATCAGAGCAAGGTTCCGCCTAACAGAATTCTAACAGCTTGAGGAAGATCTGGGAATTCAAATGGATGCATATGGTTTAAGAGAGCAACTCAAGACTGCCCTTGATGACCTTGAACAGTCAAACTCTGAAGTCAATGAGTTAAAGGAAAGACTCAAATAGGCTGATGATTTCATGAGAGAACTAAAAGACAAATTAAGTCTCTCTATGAAAAAGAGAAAGGAGCTACTTCAGCAATTAGCAAATCAAAGTGAAGCCAATGATACAAATGAAGATCTGAAGGAGAAAACTAAGTTATGTGAAAAGCTATCAAAAGAAATCATTATGATAAGACATGAAATGGAATCAGGAGTTATAAAGTTTACCCAAGAGATTGAAGAGAAAAGAAAAACTAAAGATAATCTAAGACAATCTCTCAAGGAGAAATCAGAAGATTGCCACAAGATGGATAGAATTATCAGACATCTTGAATCTGATCTTGAAGATGCTAAAGATAATGAAGAAAAATTTGAGGATCAAATTGTCTCTCTCAAAAGGGATCTTCAAACAACAAATGAATATAAAGAGAAATTCAAGATAAGTTCTGCCCAACTTGAAGTTCTTCTTCAAAGCCAAAAGAGGGTAGATGACAAGTGTGGTTTGGGATATGAGAAAGGAAAAAACTCTGGATCTGGTCAGAAGAATTTTAGATCAGAAAATCCAAGGAACAAGCCTAGAAGTCCTCTGGTAAGGCAGCCTAATGCTCAAAGATATCCATCCTTCAATGGATACTGCCACAACTGCAATAACTTTGGTCATAAAGCTAATCAGTGCAGAAGGAGAATGAATCAGACTAATACATCCTTCTCCAGATAGTGCTTCAACTGCAAAAGGTATGGTCACAAATCTCATGAATGCAGAAATATGCAAATGAACAATTCTTTTAATCGTAGATGCTTTGCATGCAATAGAATGGGTCATATGGCTAATCAATGCAGATCAAGAGGATATCAATCAAATATGCAAAGAAATGTTGTTTGCCAAATTTGCAATAGATCTGGTCATATAGCAAAATTCTATAGAAGCAAGAATCAGGATAAAAGAGGTCTGGTATATTATAATCAGAATCAAGATAAGGGAAAAAAAAAGTAAATGCGGATGAAGTTCAAAGTGAGATGAACAAGATTTGGGTGAAGAAAAGTATAGAGAATGTAGGGGATGGATCCGCACCAGACTCTGGTGCTGATATTCCCTCCGAAAATTAAAAGGTGAGCTCTGGCTCAGGGGAAGACACAAAGAAAACCTTGTTCCCCCAGCTAGTCAATTGGTGCCGGAACTGGCATAAGGAGAGTTGCGGATTAAAAAGGGCTCATAAGAGAAACATCTAAAAGGGGTATGGTAAAGTTTTGAGAGATCCGAAAGAAGATTTGTAGAATTAAATCCTTCCAGAATTGATCCGGTAAAATAGTCTTCTGGTAAAAGTAGATTCTTTACAAGTTTGGTCCGGTATGATTCAAACTATGGTATCTTGATCTACAGATAGATCAAATGACTAATGTGTTGGTAATAATTTATGTTTAAGGTTACAGGATGTGCACCTTCCTAGAAATCCAGAAAAATTCCTAAGTCTTGGACCCTCTCAGTGTTTTCAGCATCATCATGATATTTTGAAGGAGGGGGTCATCGTCATCATCATCATGTTTCCATGCATCCACCTGATGTTCCTTGCAAGGGTCATTTCTCCTCATGTTCGGATATCCTATGGGGGCTTCATGTTTTTGCTGGCCCGACATCCTGCCTGGAGGTGATATTTTAACATCGGGTGATCTTAGTTCAAGATCATCCTGATGTTGGTGTTGAGAATTTGCTAAGTATGACCCGATGTCCCAAGGTCATCATATTTGAACATCGGGTGATCTTTGTTAAGATCACCCCGATGTTAGTTTATCACCTTATGTTTTAATTTCCCTGATGTTGCTGATGTCATGATCTTGTAGAGGTGATATTTTCTTATCAGCAGCATGATTTTCAATTGTTGGGGTGATATTCCGAATATCAGGTTATCTTATGAATATCACCCTAGTCCTGAATGTGACAATGACCTCATCAGGATTTTCATTGTCAGGGAGATATGTCGTTCAGCTTCATCATTTTCTAAGGACGGGGTGATATTTCCAAATATCAGGTATGTTCTAACATCACCCCGATGTTTCATGGAGCTACAGTGCTACCCAATATTCTTGCGGGGGGTGATATTTCAAACATCTGGTGATCTTCCAAATATCACCATTGTTCTAAACATGACGATGACATCATCAAGACGTTCATATATCTGGGTGATATCTTTTATCTGGGTGACGTCAGCAGGATTTTTGAGCATCCGAAGGGTACATGCAGTAGAAGACATCGGCCAGACATTTGGTATCGGCAAGGTAGGAGGATCTTTCTCCAACGCATCAGGGTGTGCCGATGAAGGCAATTATCATGCAGCTGATATTGCAGGTGATGCTGACATCAGGGTAATATTTCGAGCAACAGGATATCATGCTGGAGGATGATGATGATGAAGACTTATGCTAGTGTCGTCGGGAGCAAAAGCATCGACACCATATATGCTCACGGGCCAGTATATAAAGTGTTTAGAGGGTTGCCGCAGGGTGCATGTGGGATAATTTGATCCTGCATGATTTGAAATATCAGGGTGATAAATCTTGACGGCAAAATGGTTGCGATGCATAGTATTCTGCATTTCCCAAGGCCACAGGTTGGTGCGCCATTAATGGCGGTTGTTGCAGAGGTATGGGTGATGGCGTGGACGGATCTGGTACCCGACTGAAGATGTACATCCATGGGTGGCGGCGCAAGACTCAAGAACCTTCCCTTGTCTCCTCTCCCACCTGCTGCATTGAATGTTTGAGCACCATTTTCTCAATGTACTGCATCTGGCAGATTTTTGACTGGTGCCATGTAATTAATCCTGAGGACCTTCCTTGCTGTATTTAGCAGGTTGTGTTGCTCATTTGAGGTTGTTGAAGACTGGACATATCTGGCTCTGTAATAAGATACAACTAGTTTTGGTTGCTCTGTGCAGAAGATCTTGTGAGTTTATGTATCTCTTGTTGTATGTTTCATGCATGAATCTACTGATTTCATGGTTGATTCTATATGAGTAATGTTCTATTTTCATGTGTTTTGTTAATTCTGTCTCCAATATTGCATCTGTCCTTCTTCTGAATCTAGATATCTAAGGGATGTCTGGTATTCTAGAATATAGAATTCCTGTATTGAATGCTTGATCTTTCAACTTCTGCTCAAGGGGTAGATTAAAGTGTTTTCAGATTAAGTATTGGGAAAGATGTACTGCAATAGGGATGCCATAAGTAGAGATAACTTAACACTCTGTATTGGGAGGTATCTGTAAGGCAGATATCACACAAATCCCCTTGAAATCTAGTTTTATTATGTTCATGCTGATCATTCACAGTTGTATGTCTATTGACTCCGAGCCTTGGATAGGCACCAATCTAGCTCTGTGTTGAGGTTACATACTAGGTCCTAGTTTTGCATCCAAACACATAAAATCAAACTCATACTTCCAAAACAACCATTAGGACCTTAGAAGTAGTTTAGGACCAAGATCCTCTAATTCACAACTGAACATAAGCCCAAAGCTAGCCCCTTTGCACTTATCTCATAGTTTTGGTCTTCACATAGGAGGATTTATCTGCTTTGTGTCAACATCCCAAGCCAACCCACAAGCATATTCTCGTGGGTGTTGAATAGGGAATACCCCCTAGGTTTTGCAGAGCCTGAAGAAGAAGAGGAGATAAAAATAGAGTCTATCTCCTACACTATTGGCCCCTGGCCCGAAGATCCTGTTGATCACTGATGGCTACCTTGTAGGGAAATCTGGGAATGAACATCCAGTCAGGGAAAAAACCAACAGATTTGGCGACTCTACTAGGGACTGATTTGAAAGAAGTATCCTTTCATCCCTGGAAAAATAATTCCTAGTTATAGGTGGCGATTCCGAACAATCTCCCAACCGGTAAAGTGAAAGTTTGTATGCAAGGGAGAAGATCCTTACATAATCCATTATTTGTAGAGTTACCCATAAAGAGAAAGATGATGTATAGAAGAAAGGGAACCGTTGCAGCCAGTAATGAGGGTTCACCTAGAAATAATGACAGTGCCTAGGATAACCCTAGGTCTTAAGAACAGCATGTGCCTTATTTTTCAAATGCAGAAGTTGATATCCAAGGTGCATATGAGAGGCAACAAGGTAGTAGTTTAAGAATGAGGTCAGAGGTGTTTCAAGAATGCCCTTTCCTAGATCCCAGTGAAAGATTTGAAGAGGTTGAATCTCCAAGGGATGATGAAGATGATGATCAGAATGGTATGAGACCATCTACCTCCATGCCTAGAGAAGAATAACTAGCTGATGAAATTAAGAGTTTAAGAGCAGAAATAGAATATTTGCAGGCAATGAAAATCAGAGATGACATGAGATAGAAAGTACAAGCTCTGAGGACTGCTCACCAGGATGCAGCTCCTACCCTTGAAAATGCAAATATGCAGAGAAATCAGTGCAAAAATGAGGTATAGTATCAGCAAAATAATACTAGGCATGATGCAAGCAATGCTAGGATACCATTAAATAATGTAAGAAATCAGAGTGTAAACAGAAATATTAATACTAATCAGTTTGATAGACAACCCATGCAGCTAGATAGATTTAGGCAGCTAGTTTTTGATGGTATTCCCAGTTATCCTAACCCCATTGACAAGCATGTGAGGCTTCAAGTGCCAAAGTTTTCAGGAAATAATACTGTGTCAGGGGAGGATCATTTAAAGGCTTTTCAGAATGTCATGGACAACTTTGAGGTTGAGCATGAGGATGTCTTTATGAAGTCATTCATGCAATCCCTTGTTGATGAAGCTAGAGAATGGTACAAGAATCTGCCTGATCAGAGTATTTCATCATGGGATGATTTCAAAAGGATGTTTAAGGAGCAATATGGTGACAAAACTGACCCTAGCTTTTTTGTAAATGAGTTCACTAGTATCACTAAGGGGTCAAATGAGCAGGTTGCAGATTTTAATGCCAGATTCACTAAAGTATTGAACAAATTGCCACATCACATGAGGCCAAATGAACCAATGTGCATAATATTGTATATTAATGCTTTTGATGCCAAAACAGCATATCAGTTAAGAGATAAAGGCCTGCTACTCTCAGGGATGCTTTCAAGATAGCAATAAATATCGAGAATAACAGGAAAGCATCAGGCAAGACAAACAGAAAGGATGATGTGAAAATTCTACAGAATCCAAACAAACCTCAGAATATTCAAGGTAATACATCTGCCCCTGAAGACAAAATTGATAAACTGGCAAATGTTGTTAAGGACCTAAGCTATAGACTGGCTAGAAGTGAAAAGGGGATAGGTCCTGGTAGGCAAGTTTACCAAAGGCAGGAAAAAAGGCCATCATTGCCTGATATGCCATATAATACCAATTGGCATAATGGTAAACCTTTATTTCCACATAACAACACAAATCAGAGAACTCCACACACCAAGGAAACTCCTGATCCTTTGAAGAAAGCTGTAAATATTGCTGATGATACTCCATGGTGCATAATCTGTCAGATGCCTCATTCACAGTCACAATGTATGATTGCTCAATCTTTGTATGACAATGTTGTTTCTTGTGATGTATGCAATGAGCCACATTATGTACAGGATGATGATGTTAATATGCAGTCCATAAGCAGGGAACATCATTCTCATGATGCAGATGAGGGTACAGATGTTGGGACTCAGGCATGTCAGCAAGTTTTTTATGATGAAGATAATGAAAATAACTATGTGTATGCTCAGGGCTCACACAATTTTTTGAGTAACCTAAGGAGACCTTTTGATGAAGAGATTAGAGCTCTCACAGCTGCAGGAGTGGCCCAAGTCAGGAACAACTATAACCTCAAGGGTAAAGCTCACGTAAGTAACCCATATCAGCTAGAAGGCATTTCTGCAAGTCAGCCAATGCATGATCATAGAGGGGCTGAAACATATAAGAAACAATGGAACAACAATAAGCAAAATTTTAAGCAAAAAATAGGTCATGAATCTCAAGGACCAGAAAATAGAATCTCCCAAGTTGAGGATCAAAGCAAAAGTTCCCAAAACAAGAATGATGATCAGGGAGTTGTGAAGCTTAAAGCTGGCTCATCTCAAGATAGAAACAAAGCCACAACACAAGCTACAACTGTGATACAAAATTATGCTCCCTTTGATATAACTCAAGTCCTCTCTCAGGTAAAGGTTTCTGTCCCATTGATGGAACTTATGAAGGTTGAAGAAATCAAGAATAAGACAGTATCCCTAATATCAGGAGTACCTTGTCAAGCTAAGCAGAATGATGAGATTCAAGGTAAGAAGCATGCTATATGCAATGAAGAAGATGAAGTCCCTGAGGTGTATTTAGGGATGACCATGAGAAAGTGCCCTTCACAAGTGGAGCCATTTTATGTATCCCTTGTTATAAATGGAAAAGTAATTAGAAATTGTATGCTTGATTCTGGAGCATCCACAAATATCATGCCTTTAGCCATCATGCAGCAAGCTGGATTGAAAATAGACAAGGCATGTGGGAAATGTTATGCTATGGATGCTAGAGAGGTACCTGTCATTGGAATCATAAAGGATGTAGATTTCAGACTGACAGCATTACCTGAAAAGAGCTATAAAATGAACATAACAGTGGTTGACATCAAGCCACAATATGGTATGTTGTTGTCAAGAAGATGGGCAACACTTATTGGGGGAAGTATGCAGTTGGACCTGTCATATGCTATGATTCCAATGAATGGAAGAGATGTCAAGCTGATTAGAGAGGAAAGGTCACCAGAGACAGTGGAGAATCAAGAATCAGAGGAATAGATATGTTTTGTAGACACTTACTGTGAGAATTTTAGGGTTGTCTTAGATTATAAAGAGGATAAAGAAAAAAAAATTTGCATTCAAGAGCTAGACCAGCAGGGTCTATGGACCATGTATGTTGATGGTGCTTGTGCAAAGGAAGGCTCTGGAGCTGGAGTTGTATTCTTGTCTCCAACTGGTAAGCTCCTAAAATTCTCCTTCCTGCTAAGATTTACTTGCACAAACAACATTGCAGAGTATGAAGCCTTACTCTTAGGCTTAAATCTGGCTCTCAAACATGGAATTAAGATGTTGAGAGTATTTGGGGATTCTGATTTAATTGTGTCCCAAGTTAGAGATAGGTATGCCTCAAAGAACAAAAGATTAAAACAATACAAGCATGCTGTCTGGGATACCATTGAACTATTTGATGCATTTTTGATAGGCTGGATAGAGAGATCAAAAAATGTCATGGCTGATTTCTTAGCCAATGTAGCAATAAGGCCAGATGATATCACTCTATCAGATGTTACAAATGTTGAAGTTAAAATCAGACCTACAGTACCAGAAAACATATGCAGTTGGCAAGTGTTTGATGATGACAAGGACTTATTAAGATTTTTGCATTGCATAGATGAATATGAGAACCAAGAAATTGATTTTCAAAATTTTGTAGAAACTATAGATGGAAAAGAAACTCTTATGGGGAAAGAAGTAATTCAGTTGAAGACTAACAAAATCCCTAGAGGGTTAGTAGCTTTGGAAAGAGCTTTTGGCAATAGAGACCAATTGGTCACAAAGACATCTCCAACAAATAAAGATGATTTGGAAGAGATAAATTTGGGGACATCTTAGGCCCCCAAGAAGGTATACATTGGCAAACAGCTCAAACCACACATTAGGAGTATTCTGATTGCACTACTGAAAAAGTATAAACATGTTTTTGCTTGGTCATATGAAGACCTCAAAGCTTATAGAGAAGACCTATTCCAACATGAGATCCCTTTGAAGCCTGGAGCTAAGCCATTTAGACAGAAGCAAAGGCCTATTAATCCTACCTTAGCTCCAAAGATGCAAGAAGAACTCAAGACGCTTAGGGAGGCTGGAATAATTGTGCCAATTAGATATTCAACTTGGGTGTCTAATCTTGTCCCAGTAAAAAAAAAGAATGGTGATATTAGGCTTTGTGTTGATTTCAGAAATCTGAATGTGTCTTCTTTGAAAGACAATTATCCACTGCCAAATATGGAGGTCATGTTACAGAAGGTGACTGGTTGTGAACTCCTATCCATGATGGATGGATTTTCAAGTTACAATCAGGTGAAGGTAAAGGAATTAGAACAATACAAGACTGCCTTCACCACTCCATGGGGAACATATGTATATGTTAGAATGCCATTTGGACTGACAAATGTAGGTGCTACATTTCAAAGGGCAATGAATGTTGCTTTTGCAGGGTTGATTGATTCAATTTTGGTGGTTTATCAAGATGATCTAACTACCTATTCAAAGAAAGAAGAGCAACATTGTATGCACTTGGAGTAGATTTTCATTAGAGCACTGGAGTATGGTATTTCTTTAAATCCAAAGAAGTGTACTTTTGGGGTAGTAGAAGGGAAACTCCTGGGGCACATTATTTCCAAAGATGGAGTTAGGATTGATCCTCAAAGAGTAGCTACAATTGATAGGATCCAGATGCCAAAAACAGTGAAAGGAGTTCAGTCTTTCTTTGGACAAATCAATTTTGTTAGAAGATTTGTTCCCAACTTTGTAGAAACCACAAGGAACATTTCTAAAATGCTGAAGAAGGGTGAGACTGTCAATTGGGAAAGTGAAGCAATTGAATCATTTCAGATCATCAAAGAAGCAATAAAGATGGCCCCTGTGCTAAAATCTCCTCATTTTTCTAAGCCATTTTAGTTGTTTTCATTTGCTTATTTCCATACTATTTTGCATGTTTACTACAGAAAAATGATGATGGTTTTGAGCAGCCCATTGCTTTCTTCAGTATGTCCTTGCAGGCTTCTGAGTTGAAGTATGACATCATGGAGAAACATGCATATGCACTAGTCAGAGCGGTCAAGAGTTTCAGGCCATATCTAGTAGGATCCCAGATAGTTGCATATGTGCCTCATGTAGCAGTCAAGGACATCTTCACTCAGCAGGAGGTGATTGGAAGAAGGTGTAGATGGATAAATAATTGCAAGAATTCAATATAGAGATATAGATCACAAAGTTGGTAAGGGGACAAGGATTAGCCAAGATGATGGCACAGTCAAACTTGGAAGCATGCCAAGTCAATGCAGTTCAGAATGAGAATGTCAATGTATCAAAATCTAAATGGTATAAGGACATCATATATTACTTACAAAATTTGAATTGTCCTTCCCATTTCAGTGACAGTCAAAAGAGGACTTTGAAGTTGCAAGCTATTAAATACATCATTGTTCAAGGAGAACTGTATTGGAAAAATCATGATGGTGTATTACTCAAATGTGTGGATGAAAACCAGGCCAAGGACATTCTAAATGACATACACCATGGAGTGTGTGGTGGACATTATCCTGCTTATACAACATCCCACAAAGTCCTTAGAGCTAGTTACTGGTGGCCAACTCTTTTCTCAGATGCACACAGAATGATAAGAAAGTGTGACCCTTGCCAAAGATTCTCAGGAAAGCTAAAATATGATGGTGCATTGCCCCTCAGGACTATAACTGTGGAAGCTCCATTTCAGCAATGGGGAATTGACTTCATAGGGGAAATTTCAGAGAAATCTAGCGGAGGACATAGTTGGATTCTGGTTGCCACTGACTACTTCACTAAATGGATTGAGGCTATCCCTACTAAAAAGGCTACAAGTAAGGTGGTGATGGATTTTATCCTGGAAAATATTATTATCAGGTTTGGGGTACCAGTCAAGCTAATCACAGATAATGCAATATGCTTTAGATCAGGTGAATTTGTTGATTTTTGCAATAAATATGGAATTGACTTGTCTCACACATCACCATACCATCCACAAGGAAATGGTCAAGCAGAATCAAGCAACGAAAGCCTAATGAAAATCATAAAGAGGATAATGGATAAAAATAAGAAATCTTGGGATTCAAAACTAAAATTGGCATTATGGGCTGATAGGGTGATAGTGAAAAGAGCCACTGGAAGGTCACCTTATGAATTAGTGTATGGTGCAGCAGCTAGATTGCCTATGAATAACCTCCTACCAGTTTACAAGTTCATACAAGAGAATGATGGGGAGGTTAATTATTCAATGATTGAAAGGATCAATCAGCTGGTTGAGCTAGATGAAATCAGGGCAGAGGCACAAAAAATAAACATCAAGAAACAACAAAAGGTGAAGTATCTGTTTGATAAAAGGGTTATAGAGAGGTTTTCAGATAGGTGATAAGGTCCTTATGTGGAATGCAAGGAACCAAGATAAGGGTAAACATGGCAAATTTGAACCCTTGTGGACAGGCCCATATCAAATTAGCAATATCTATGGAGGAGACTCCTACTTTCTCCAAGCCCTAAATGGTGAACTAATGGAATTGCTGGTGCATAGCAAATTCCTTAAAACCTTTTTCACATAAATGAGTAACTCGTGTGTACAATGTAAAATAGTTGTAAATATTTTGTACATACCTTGTGTGGTCGGTCCGGTTTTGATTTTTTGGGTTTTGTCTGGTCTGCCCTGGAGAAGTCTGGTTCTCATTGCAGTCTTGCACCTGCATGTTCCCAATCGGAGCCTATGTTGGTAATAATTTATGTTTAAGGTTATAGGATGTGCACTTCCCTAGAATCTAGAAAATTTCCTAAGTCTTGGACCCTCTCAGTGTTTTTAGCATCATCATGATATTTTGAAGGAGGGGGTCATCGTCGTCATCATCATGTTTCCATGCATCCACCTGATGTTCCTTGCAAGGGTCATTTCTCCTCATGTCCGGATATCCTATGGGGGCTTCATGTTTTTGCTGGCCTGACATCCTACCTGGAGGTGATATTTTAACATTGGGTGATCTTAGTTCAAGATCATCCTGATGTTGGTGTTGAGAATTTGCTAAGTATGACCCGATGTCCCAAGGTCATCATATTTGAACATCAGGTGATCTTCGTTAAGATCACCCTGATATTAGTTTATCACCTTATGTTTTAACTTCCCTGATGTTGCTAACATCATGATCTTGTAGAGGTGATATTTTCTTATCAGCAGCATGATTTTCAATTGTCGGGGTGATATTCCGAATATCGGGTTATCTTATGAATATCACCCTAGTCCTGAATGTGACGATGACCTCATCAGGATTTTCATTGTCGAGGCGATATGTCTTTCAGCTTCATCATTTTCTAAGGACAGGGTGATATTTCCAAATATCAGGTATGTTCTAACATCACCCCGATGTTTCATGGAGCTACAGTGCTACCCGATATTCTTGCGGGGGGTGATACTTCAAACATCCGGTGATCTTCCAAATATCACCATTGTTCTAAACATGACGATGATGTCATCAAGACATTCATATATCTGGGTGATATCTTTTATCTAGGTGACGTCAGCAGGATTTTTGAGCATCCGAAGGGTGCATGCAGTAGAAGACATCGGCCAGACATTTGGTGTCAGCAAGGCAGGAGGATCTTTCTCCAACACATCAGGTTGTGCTAATGAAGGCGATTATCATGCGGCTAATATTGCAGGTGATGCTGACATCAGGGTAATATTTTGAGCAACAGGATATCATGCTGGAGAATGATGATGATGAAGGCTTATGCTAGTGTCGTCGAGAGCAAAAGCACCAACACCATATATGCTCACGGCCTAGTATATAAAGTGTTTAGAAGGTTGCCACGAGGTGCATGTGGGATAATTTGATCCTGCATGATTTGAAATATTAGGGTGATAAATCTTCATGGGAAATGGTTGCGATGCACAGTATTCTGCATTTCCCAAGGCCGCAGGTTGGTGCGCCATTAATGGCGGTTGTTGCAGAGGTATGGGCGATGGCGTGGACGGATCTGGTACCTGACTGAAGATGTACATCCATGGGCGGTGACACAAGGCTCGAGAACCTTCCCCTGTCTCCTCTCCCACCTGCTGCATTGAATGTTTGAGCACCATTTTCTCAATGTACTACATCTGGCAGATTTTTGACTGGTGCCATGTAATTAATGCTGAGGACCTTCCTTGCTGTTTTTAGCAGGTTGTGTTGCTCATTTGAGGTTGTTGAAGACTGGACATATCTGGCTCTGTAATAAGATACAACTGGTTCTGGTTGCTCTGTGCAGAAGATCTTGTGAGTTTATGTATCTCTTGTTGTATGTTTCATGCATGAATCTACTGATTTCATGGTTGATTCTATATGAGTAATGCTCTATTTGCATGTGTTTTGTTAATTATGTCTCCAATATTGCGTGTGTCCTTCTTCTGAATCTAGATATCTAAGGGATGTCTGGTATTCTAGAATATAGAATTCCTGTATTGAATGCTTGATCTTTCAACTTCTGCTCAAGGCGTAGATTAAAGTGTTTTCAGATTAAGTATTGGGAAAGATGTACTGCAATAGGGATGCCATAAGTAGAGATAACTTAACACTCTATATTGGGAGGTATCTGTAAGGCAGCTATCACACATATCCCCTTGAAATCCAGTTTTATTGTGTTCATGCTAATCATTCACAGGTGTATGTCTACTGACTCCAAGCCCTGGATAGGCACCAATCTAGCTCTATGTTGAGGTTACATACTAGGTCCTAGTTTTGCATCCAAACACATAAAATCAAACTCATACTTCCAAAACAACCATTAGGACCTTAGAAGTAGTTTAGGACCAAGATCCTCTAATTCACAACTGAACATAAGCCCAAAGCTAGCCCCTTTACACTTATCTCATAGTTTTGGTCTTCACATAGGAGGATTTATCTTCTTTGTGTCAACATCCCAAGCCAACCCACAAGCATAATCTCATGGGTGTTGAATAGGGAATACCCCCTAGGTTTTGCAGAGCCTGAAGAAGAAGAGGAGATAAAAATAGAGTCTATCTTCTACACTGTTGGCCCCTGGCTTGGAGATCCTGTTGATCATTGATGGCTACCTTGTAGGGAAATCTGGGAATGAAAATCCAGTCAGGGAAAAAACCAACATAATGAAAGGAAGATAGATTATCACTACTCTCCTAGAATAACTTCAAAATCTATCTCAGTGATTTGAAAAGTTTTTTTTCCGAATAAGGTAAACAAGGGTAACTGGAATGAATTGGGTTGAGCATTTATTGCAGAATTAAAGGAGTTCATTCGCTCATCATTTGTACACTCACATTTGAAGAAAAGAGAAAATGAGCTCTACAACTACTTCTCCCAAAGATCAAGACGATTCTTCATACAGCTCAATCTAAATTTCATCGTGTGTGCCCTAAACAGCGTAAAAGGTATTCTTCGTTCTTGATATCTCTCAGTAAGATTCCTTGATGATGGCTACTCTGAATATAGTAAAGATTTTTGATAGACCTCACCCCATATTTGAGAAGATCCATTCAAATCCTTGGAGGTAGATCCCCTAGGAGCCTTCTCTAGTGTTCTGCATGGTGTTTTGCACACAGAAGATATTAGGGTTTACATACACGCAAATGTTGAAGAGTTTGGGGAATTCAAACTAAGAGATATCTATGACAAACAATTGATAGACGATGCTTTTGAGCTTAAACCAGAATATAAGGGCATCCAGGAGAAACATTTTGATCAGTTCATTCATTTCCCCTGCTTTGAAGAAGATGAATGGGTCTGGTATGTGTTGAGTAGGGTACATGACAACTTTCTATGGCTTAACAAACCTTGCAAAATCACCAAGGAAGCAATTAGGGCAGTAACTGGTTTACACTCCTCCGGAGGAATACCTGTCCTCAAATCTATCAAAAACAACATTGTAACTGAGGCCACCAGATCAAAATTTGATAAGAGGGCAATGACCATTGAAGATATTACTGACCCAAATATCAAGTTTGCATCTATGATAATAGGATACAAGATATATCACTCCAGTAGGGAGAATTTAGTATCCAGAACTGCAGTATATACTGCCTATGAGATGCTGAGAAAGAATGCAGAATATGATCTCTGTGAACTTCTTTTGAGCCAATTAATGGAAAACATATAGAAGATCAAAAAGGACAAGAAGAACTCCTTTAAATATGGTGGAATAATATTATGCCTATTTTTCTACTTCATGAATGTGCTGCCTGGATCAAATGGATGGGTATGGCAAAATGACAAACCGGTAGCAATTTATATCAGAGATTACTTGCATGAACTTGGGGATGCTAAGGAAAGGAATACAGCTCTGTGGGGTTACTTCAAGCACTTTCAAAATACAATGCAAGTCAGAGAAAGAATCCCCAAATCAGTAGTTAAGAAATACAAGGATATAGTGTGCTTCATGGTAGACACTGATCAATGCCTAATGGAGGCAATAGAGCCAAGGACAGTCTGGATCATGCCTATGGGGTATGAAGTCGATGAACAAATTGTAGAGCTGCATGTTCAACACATGCTCAGTCAGCCAAAGGACCCAAAAGCAGAAAGATTTGGAACCTTTCAAGAACTAAGTGTGAAAATTCATACAAAGCTAAGGCAGCCAGAGATCAAGAGGAAAGTGAGAAAAGAAGTAGAAGATGTTGCCAAAGGCTTTGGCATCTCAAAGGAGGCACTTGATGCCAACAGGAAAAAGATGGAAAGGGCTGAGGAAGAGAAGAAGAAGGCAGAAAAGAAAAATGAGGAAAGTGCTCCGGCAAAACCTTCCACCTAGACCAGATCATCAAAGAGATCTGCACCTACCACTGCCAAAGGCTCAAGGACATCAGAACCAGAAGCACAATCATCTGGCAAAGGAGAGAAAAGAACAAAGACAAAAGCTACAAGAGCTTATGCCAGTCAAAGGGATGAAGAGGAGACTGAATCTGATGAAGAAAAAGAAGAAAACATCCGGTCAACCCTCTACCGGACAGAAGGAAGAAGAAAAGACAGAGGAATATGTTGAAAAACCCACTCTTCACATTGATGACATAATCAAATCAGTCACAGTGGACGGAAATCTTCAGCCAATGGTTGAGTTCTATGATGATTATGGTGAAGCAGATCAGAAAATATTGCAAGATACCATAGTCAGGTACCTAAATATCTACAACAAAGCATTTATTGAAATTATATCTCTGATCCCTAAAAGCTTGGAGAAGGAACTAGAAACAAGAAAGAACAATGCCCAAGCTAAAGACCTAGAAATCTGGGAACAGATAGCAATTCAGCTATATCCTTCAATCGACCCCAAGACAATGAATATGGTATTCAAATATTGTAAGGATGAGTTCAGAAGCAAAGCAAGGATGAATCAACTTATGCTTGGTGAGACTGACAAGGTAGCCAAGGACATAGAAGAGATCCTCTAGAAGGCCTTCAAAAGATTTAATCTTCCTATTATAGAGGACTTGGGTACTGACCCCTCGACCACAAGTGTTGCAGAAGAGTCTACTAAGAAAATAACAAAAGAGGTAATGAATACCGGTGCAGAAACAGCTAAGGACTTGGAATCCTCTGCTCCGGAAGAGGTGGCCCATGAACAGACCAACATCACTCCTCCGGTTTCCCCTGCTGACTCTGGATCCAAAGGAGAAGAAAGAATAAAGGAGAAAGAAGCAGAGGTGAAGGGAAAAGAAGATATCAGTACAAAGGTTGTGGAAGGGGAGAAAGCTCCAAAAGATAGTTTTGTGACTGTAGAAGAAAAGAAAAATCTGTCTCCGGCAAGAGACACTGCAGAATTAGTCAAGGACTTTTTGACAAAAGCAACTATGGAGATTGATGAACCGGAACTATTAAAAGGGCCATTAGATTTTGACTCTCTATCTCCGGTGCAAACAATGAAAATAGCTTCATTTGCAAATGCGAAGGTCAAAGAGAAACTACTAAAATCTCACATGGAAGACTATGAGCTTTTAGAGGTAGCATTTGGAGTGTTGGAAAAAATCATGCCATCTTTTCAGAAGGATCCCACAGCCTCCTCTTTCAGTAATCTCAAAACTCTAGTCAACAGTGTTAGCACACATTTTGATTCTCTAGAGAAGTTAGCTGAAGAAAAGGTCTGGAAGGAGTTTTTAGATAAGAGATTCTCCAAAGTACAGGGTCTGATAACAAATGATAGGAGAGTTATAGATATTGGGATAAAGAGCTTGGAAAATGCTCTTAAAGATGGCAGAAATATGTACAAATTTTGCTTATCTTGGCCCACAGTGACCAAAGATATTGAGAGGAAAGTAAAAGAACAAGAGGATAAACTATTAAGTCTGTCTCAAAGTTTTGATCCTCTCTCATCCTCCATAGTAAATCAAGAGTGTCAAACTATTGTAATCACAAATGCAATAAAGAATTTTGAGAAGGAAAGGAAGAACATAATTAGCCGGATGGGTGAACTTAGAAGGATCATTATCCCTAAGTTAGAGGCCATGCATGAGGCCATAAGTGATGCTTAGACTACCGCCCGAACCAATGATCCAATAGATCTTAAGAGGGTAGAAGCTTTTGCATTCCTGTTGAGCGGTCATATTTTATTTTTGGACAGAATGAAGCAAAGTTGGGCTACAGAATTTATTCAATTGAAGACATCTTTTGCAGACATACTTCAGTATATGTAAGTATTCCTTATGTATTTACTTATGCGGACAAAATTTTGAAAATTTTGGTATGCGGACCCTACCCTTTGCCATTGATGTCAAAGGGGGAGTGAAGAGCAGTGAAAAATGAGGAATCCAACTAAGGGGGAGCTCTGGAAAATGTATATAAAAATAGAGCATCAGCCAAGGGGGAGCATAGTGTAAACACTTAGTCATTTTTCACTAAGTGTTGCCATCAATGCCAAAGGGGGAGATTGTTGGCAAGAGACACTATATGGATTCATGAATGTTGTCATTGACAGAAACAAAGTTCATCCCACACATCCGTAGGACATGGTATGTCTATACTGGAAGTCAGAGTGAAGAATGTTGTGGTCCGGTAAACAAGAATAGAGCATGTGGCGAGGTCCGACAGTTAGGTCCGGATCTCTCAGAGGAAGTATCTTGGTGAAGTGAGGATTTGGGGAAGTCAAGAGGAGTATCTTGATAGATAGATTCCAAGGTTTGAGCCTCCGGTGTGGAAAGGATAAAGAGCTATGAATGCTTGAGTGTCGGGTTCCCAAGTGACAGTGTGAACAGAGGAAGAACTAACTGGCAAAACATCAGACATTATTCCAGATGTGTTACTGATGTTGTTAAAGGTTATGAAGGCATAAATTATATTTGGCTGACATGATTGATGATTTCCACAAGTATATCCTTGATCCGCATTACTTAGGAAGCAAGGATTCAGCCGACAGATCAGAGTTTAGGTAAAATATTGACTATTCCAGGTGCCGACTAGAAAGGTGATGAAATCACTTGTGCGGATATATATACAAGATAGATTTAGTTATGAGAAGGGTTGTGAGTTGTGAAAGTGTGCGAAGAAAAGAAGGAGAATTGAATAAAAGCAGAAAGGAAGGTCCAGTATGTGATAGAAGAGCAGCACAAAAGAAGAGGAAAAATGAAGTGTAGCAGATCAGTATACAGAGCCTAACCGGAACTAAACTTTAGCATATGTTGATGCTCCTTATCAGTTCAAGTATTGTATTACACTCTTTATAATTTGTAGACAGTGTGTCTCTTGTAGGCAGTGTGCCTCTTGTGAGCAGTGTGCTCGGGCAGTGAGCCCTAATTGGCAAGTGCCATTTTGTAATCCTATTCTTCTAACAAAGAATACAATCTTGGGTTAATCACCCCATGGTTTTCTCCCTTAACAGGGTTTCCACATCAAAAATATTGTGTCATGTGTATTTCCATTTCATGGTTATGTTTTCTTGTTTGATGCTGCACTAATTATTAAGAAAGTTCAGAAAGTAGAAATAATTAAGATAACTGATTCACCCCCCCTCTCAGTTATCAACACTTCTTCCTTGATGGCAATAAACACCCATTCATTTCCTAATTTGTTTTCAGTCTCTGATTCATCATCTGTTACTCATTCATTATCATCTTCTTCATGAACATAGTAACAATTCTTTTGGAACCTTGATCTAGTAGGATTTAGCTTTGAAAATCTTTCTGGACATCTTGAGGCAAAATGACCAATCTTATTGCAGTTAAAACACTTAAAAGGTAATTTTCCTTCATACTTACCAGATCCTCTTGGCAGTCTCTTTGCAATGAGGGCTTCAAGTTGAGCAGTTTCTACTTCTTCTTCTTCCAGGTCTTTTCTTGCTTTTTCATACCATGACATTTTCCTTGATGAGTTCTCTCCCGGATCAAACCTTTGTTTACCTTTCACAAAGGCACTGGCTTTGAATGCAGATTCAGTCTTGGGGGGATCATCTCCAAACTCAGTCATTTCAAATGCAACCAATTTGCCAGCCAATTGGTCTCTTGTGACAGTTGTATGGGCTCTGAATTCATCAATGGTAGCAACCTTGATTTTGTAAGAGGCAGGAAGGGATCTGAGAATTTTGCCAACAATCTCATTTTCATCCAAGACTCCACCAGCATTTCTAATTCCACAAACCAGCTCATTTACTCTTAGCATAAAAGTAGTAATATTTTCATCATCTCTCATCTTCAGTTTTTCAAATTTCCCTTTTAGACTCTGTAACCTTGCACATTTAACATACTGGTCTCCTTCATGCAAAAGTTCTAGTTTATTCCAAACCTCAAAGGCAGTTGGTAGGTCAATAACATTTGAGAGCTCTGAGTCAGATAATGCGCTTAGAAGAGCCTCTTTGGTCCGCAGATTATTTTCAGCATCTGTGATTTCATTTAGGGTTGTCAGACCACCCTATGGAGGTACATACTATTTTGTAACCATGGACCAGTACGCCATTCCCATACACTGCAAGTGACATTTCATGCGACCTTTCTAAAGAGCAAAGTTGGTTTCATCAAACTTCAGACTATCCTTCTTGTAAGATGACATCCTCGATCTCCTCAAGCGGTTAAGCTCCTTTTAGAGGAACTTAGCTCTAATACTGATTGTTAGACTCAGGGCACACAACTGAGAGGGGGGGTGAATCAGTTGTTCAAAACTTTCTTCAATTTAAACACTTAAGTCTTCTTAGTGATTAGCTGTATATTAATCATGAACCATAATGCATTCAAATCAAGAGTAGAAACATATCAACACATAAGACACCAAGATTTTGATGTGGAAAACCTGGTTAAGGGAAAAACCACAGGGTGATTAACCCAAGATTGTATTCTCTGTTAGAAGAATAGAAAGAACAAAATGGCACATGCCAATTAGGGCTCACTACCCGAGCACATTGCTCACAAGAGGCTCACTGCCTACAAGAGACACACTGTCTACAAAGAAATAAGTATCACATACATGAACTGGAGAATAGCATCTTCACCATGCTTGAATCAGTTCCATTAAGCTCAATACTTCTGCTCTGCCTTTCGCTCTCCTCTTTGCTACCACACTCTCATCTCCACAAGACACACTTTGGAATGACTTCACAATCCCTTATTTATACAAGGCATCGACTTAGGAACAATCATCTAAGTCGGCAAGCACCTACAAGAACATCTGCAAGACGTGTAATACATCTGGTTGGCCAGTCTCAGGAAGAACACCAACATCCGGTGGTTATTCTTCAAATGCGAGCTTTAACTTCAATGCGGACCATCAATATGAACTAGACACGATGCATAGATCACCACAAGCTTTTCTAAATCACCAAGAACATCCACACTTCTTCTGCTTACTGGAATCCTTCTCTCCTTCATGTAGAACCTCAAGAACATAGTCTGTCATCACTGTCACAAAGGAATAGGTTCTTCCGGACCTTCAAACCATGAACCAATCGACTTGACACTTCACAAGGACGTCCTCAACACTTCCTCAAATCTGCAGAATGGGATAATGCATTTCTGGATCTCACCGGACCTATCTATGTCACTCTGTCACTTCTGAACTCCTGCCGAATCGATTCTACTTGAGCAGCCATAACTTCTTCAGATCTTCATGTGGACCTCTCAAAACTTGACTGGAGCATTTCAAGACTTATATCTACAAACCTTTTAAACCACATCCTCTGATCCTTAACCTATCTTGGACTTTTACCTTATTGTTATCATTGTTCTTCACTGTTCCTGATCGAGACTAATTTTCTCAATATCCTCAGCACACAGCTCATCTAATCATTCTCATCAATGCAACATGAGTATGTTGACATCAATGACAACACCGGTTAGGCCCATACTTGCAACACTATTTTCCATGGGACTTAGGTCTCATTCCATCAGGATGCTAAAATATGAACTAAAATGTCCTAAATGCACTCTAAAGACCCGAGAGCTAAACCTTATGAGGGAAAAGCCCCCAAGGGGACATTTTCTGACGTTACATTTAGCCCCCACTTTAATGTATGTCTAAACGTGAGGCCAATATATGCATTAAAGTAAGGTCACAAACACACCAAACATAGAGAAGACACACCAATCACATAGAAGATAGTAACAGGCACACAAAACACAGAAAAGACAATTACAGTCACACAGAACACAAAGCAGATAGTTAATCCATGGAAGACATAAATGTTATCTTTTCTTTTCTTTTTCTCATATATATGAAATGCAAATGCAAGTACTGGAAAGTAAACAAACCTCCCAAAATGCAGGAAGCACTACTCGAAGGCACTGGTCTCTGCATATGGGGCAACACACATGCAATACATGCAAAACCTGCCAAAATGCACGAAGCACTACTCAAAGGAACTGGTCTATGCATATGGGGAAACAAACATGCCATACAAAACAAGCACACCAAAACACACACTTGAAGACACGGAGAAAACACAGCAGTCAAGCGATGGAGTGTACTTATTTCTAGGTCCAACACCATCTCAGGCACATTATAGGCACACACTGATGATCGGGCTTCACCACAACAATCACCAAAAACATGCTTAAGGGTTGAGTTAGTCACAGAACCACTCCCCGCCCCCGCAAAGGGCTTACATGATTGATTGATTGATTGCAAACAAACTCAGGATGCACAATGCACTACTCTAGGGTGCAAGTCTATGCATTTGAGGTCAAACACATTGCTAACATCTATAACAGATAGCTTACCTTATATGCCCCCACATATCAGTTATTGATATCAAGCATGTTAAGGTAGGAAGAAAACACAAAAGGGATCACCAACTTTCCCAAAGCCCATGACCCCCAAAGGTGACATTTACTTTACGATCACCAAATGTTCCCACAAACACATCCCTGCAAGAAACATGTTAGTGTCTACAACATCATGATAAACAACAACATCCATGCATATGATTATCCACACAAAGAGCCAAGGTTATACAACGAATTCAGAGTTTGAGGATAACCAGGGGCTATATCACGAAGTTCTCTGAATCAAGTACCGCCAAGGCTAGAGTCAAAGGCAAACAAAGGTGCACGGAGCAACAGTATTGTTAAGGTTTGTAAATGTGATAGAAACATCATAAAATTCACTACGCGAAAGCACGAGTGCTTCCACTAGCCAAGCGTCGGATAAGATATACAACCCCATCATCATATTAGGAACTATAGTCCATTTTTTTGATTGCTCTCGAAAGGGACACTAGGTTTGCATTAGTATAAATGTTTGTCATCATCCACCTACTAGATGGAAACACTAGAGGAAGGGAAACAATAAATAAGAGAGGAGAAACAAGTGTCTTAGGGATAGTCACGTAGGAGGGTGCGCCCAAGTGACCAACCACGACACTATGTCCATCATACACAACGCACAACAATGAAATAAGAGAGAGAGGCAATATAGAAGAATGATGATACAAATAGAAGAAGGTCACAACAGAGGCGGTCTCCTGGTATCCTAAACCTTATGGGAGAATCTGAGGTCATTCCAGGAGGCCTAAACAACATATAACCCATCACAAGGGAAGTACATCACGAGAGAGATAAAGGGTTGGAGATACTTACCTGTAGGGTCTTCATATTATATCTTGGAGCTCTTGAACCTCTTGGAGAGGTACTCGATCATGTTTAATGCAAAATTTGAGTGGTTCTTATGAAAGTCTTGTTTGTTATCATATGATGCTTGTTCATTAAATCCTTGTTTCAATGAGACTTTTTGTTTCTTATGAGGGGGAGAACCACTATTATTTCTGTTTGTTGATTTTCATCTTGCTCTTTTTTAATTTTTGGCAAGTTTTTGTGGTAAATCTTTCTAGAACAGTAGCAGGATTCATCCTGTACCATCTTGCTTATCTGTATTAGTTTTTATTCTTTCTTTTCAAAGGTATTTTGATTATCTCCTGATCCATATAAGGATAACAGAGGAGGAACCTCTGCGTAAATTCCATTTCTTCATGGATGAGGTGGGTTATCCATTTGTTTCATATCCACTTCAAACATTCCCACGATACTATCATAGTCCAAGTAATCATCTTAGTTTACTTCCACTAGATCTTGTTCCACCATATTATTTTCTGTATGCTTAGGAAAAGGATTAGTGAAGATTTGTAAATTCTAATTCAGCAGAGCAATCGACTTGTTTCCATTATTTTTCACACCTGATACCTGGATGACATTCGAATCAATAAGGTTCTGTATCTCATGTTTAAGATGCATACATCATTTAGTGTCATGCCCTTGTATCCGTTGATAATGACATAAGGCATTAACATCAAAGTAAGGTCCTTGTTTACTAGGAGCAACAGTTTTAATCGGGGGAAGCTTCAGAATATTATTACTCATAGCTTGATTCATGATAGAATGATAGGACTCAGATATCAGAGTAAACTTTCTTGGTTGATACAATGCTTTGTTTGGATTATTTATAGAAGACACATTCATATTTGGTCCATTGATCTTGATAAAACTCCTATTATTTTTCCTCTTAAAGTTGTTTTGTAATGATCTGCCCATGGATTGACCACCTTGAGCCGATGAGTTTTGGTTTTCATACTGACTAGACGAAAGTTGATAATCACGAAGAGTGGTGCATAAATGTTGAAAGAAGTTAAATTTCATCAAGAGAAGCTTATCATGAATATTAGGTTGTAGATTTGTAATGAATATCTTCTAAACATCTTCATCTTTCATCTGATACTGAATTTGCGCATACAGTCCTTGATATCAACCAATGAATTCCATCAATTTTTCTTTGGGACCTTGTTTTCATTGAACCAAGTCAATAAGAGTGACTTGGGGTCTGATATTTGCTTGAAAATGTTGTAAAAAATGATCAATCAACTGCAAAAAGGAGTGTATTAAATTCAGAGGCAACAAGCAAAACCATTCTAAAGCAGTATCTTTGAGAGATCGCAGGAAAAATTTTGCTAACAAATCCTCTTCAAAATAAAAATCACTACACATAGCTGTGAATGCTACCACATGGATATTAGGATCTCCTTTTCCACCATATTCTTCAAAGCGAGGAGTCTCAAACCTCTCAAGCATAGGAGTTCTCAAGATTGTATAGGATAACAGATTACGGGCATGATATGTTGGTAGACTAGGCTGTGAAGAATTTGTCAAATTTGTTACTTTTTGTTGCAAAGCAGTCATACCCTGTAAAGGTTGGTTTAGGATGGCATCATTGGGAGATGTAGTTTGTTGTGAGGAATTGGAAGCAAGGTGGGGAGGTGATTGATCTTGAGATACAATAAGTGGAGGCTGAGATAACGGTGGTTGGCCATAATGATAGGTGGAAGATGGTTGCGAGTATGTAGTAGGTAGCTGGAAATGAGTGGATTAGATTGGAGGTTGAAAACAATTATTCATAGAAGATGTCCCTTTAGGAATCAAATTCTAATAATTAAATCCCACAACTTTGTAATTAGTGCCATTAGATACTCCAATACCAGTGGTAGCATTACTACGAGCATTCGCATTAGTTGTTAAGATTGTTGATGTAAATGTTGATATTCCCGTAGTCAGTATAGGTGCCGAAACTTGAGTATGAGATGGCGATAAAGTGTTATTTATCATTTGTGCACATTCAGTTATTGGCATGATATTGGTTTGTATAATATGTGCTAGACCACGAAGTGAATTAACGCCATCTTGTCCTTCTTTTATCAATTCTCTTATGTTATGAATTGTAGGAACGACCTCTTCAGCTATTCTCTCATTTTCCATGAATGATTGAAATTCTACTAAGTCTTTATCCAATTTTTCTTTTTTCTCATCAGATACATATCATGCTACCTCAATAGTATCATCAACATCATGAAAATTTTGTTCTTCCATTGTACTTGTAATGGGGGGAATGTCTTGTAATGTTTGGGTTTCTCCTTTTGTAAAGAAGGTGTTCAAAGTACCGATTTCTTCAAGAGCACTAGATCCCATGTGTCTTATGCTTCTTATTAAAGGAATATTTATCTTAGGGCAGCAAGTTATTAAAATCATGCAGCAATATTCTCACTCTTAACACACTCTTGATGCAAATTTAAGATAATGCCTGGTCAAAATATAGTAAAAATAAGTCAAAATAGGTACTTTTTTCACCAAAATTGAATGCAAAAGAGCATAACAAAGGGTATTGTGAGGAGAATGTTGATGGAAAGAAAATAATATCATCAATAATATCCTCTTGGTGCCAAAATACCCAACACAACATGCTTTTAGCGCCACTTAAGGTAAAACCCTAGTGAATAAATATAGCAAAATATGCAAATTTTCACTGTTTTTCAACTCCAAGACCTAGAAAAAGGGGTGTTGTAAGGAATTTTAGGAGGTATAGAAAATAATATCAATAATATCAGTCACCACGATCCATAAAATTGATCACAACACGCTTGGAGTGCAAACTAGGTCAAACCCTAGGGGCAAAATAGCCAAAATGTATAGTTTTTCACCAAATTTTCACTACAAGAGCCTGTTAAAAGGGTGTTGTGAATATTTTATGATGGGAAGAAAATTATCACCCTAATAACAGAAAATTAATGCAAAAATATCTTTCACAACACACCTATGGTGCAAATTTATGAAGTCGATAACGCCAAAATTGGTGAAAAACATTGTTTTCGAAGCCCTAGGTTTGAGATTTTGGAAAAAAATGCTATGTGAATGGTTTGAAGTCTGATTTTTGATGGAAATTACATACTCTCAGATCTGAAAATGATTTTCAATCTTAATCATGCAAAATTTCCATGCAAATTTAATGAAAATGCACCAAAATTGCTAGTTTTTGTTGAAGTTTTCAATGCAAAAATGTAAATAATTTAAATTTAAATGCAAATTAACACTAAAATGCAAGACTACAGCCAAACTAAAATTTGAATGAGCCTCTAAAATCAGTAGAAAAATTTGATAAAATATTTTTCCTACAAACCCTAGATTTTGGAATTACTAGGTTATCTAAAAATTGTCAAAATTTCCACAAAACCCTAGCAATTAAATGATGAAAATGCAAAGCAAGATTTTGAATTTTTGTATTTTTCTGTAGTTTATATCAGATCTGATGTAAAAATCATGAATTAGGAAAATTTAGAAATAACTGACACAATTTAGTAAGCCCAACAATGCAGTTTTTTTGTAATTTTCTAATTTTTTAAATTATTTTCAAAATTTTCTCAATGCAATAAAATAAATGTCTATATGAATGAATGAAATCACACAAAATCTATAGATAAATACTTAGCAAGTTTCAATTTAAGTTCAAATACATAGGTTCACCAAAATGTTTAGGGTAAAATTGGATTTGTTGATATTTTGTGGTTTAGATGTTAAAATCCTCCTTTTACCCTAACATTGAAGGATCTAGGGTCGAGTGGCGAGAACTATCATACCCTAGGTCACTTGCAAATGAGGGGAAGCTTGGATTAGGGAATTAATTATCATTTTTTCCTTCTCCTATGTTTAATCAACCATTAAAACCCTAATTATGCAAATACGACAACAAATTAATGAATTACAGAAAAAGCTCTTGCAGATGGGAGTAAAATACCAAATTATAGAATACCTATTTTTAGGGTTCCAAAGCATAATAGTCAGGGATAGTGGAGCAGGTGTCCAAGTCCAAGGTACCTACTTTTTCAGGGAATCTAGATCTTCTTCAGACACTGATCAGCCCTATAACTTCTATTTTCTAGAATCTGTCTGCAGAGGACACTGGAGCGAGCACCCAAATCCTGGAAGTGCTCCTTTGTTCAAATTTTCTTCAGATCCTAGATCCCTGATGTCTACCAAGCCTTCCTACAACTCCACTTTTTTGGATGCGACACCTGTAACCTGAAATCACAAGACTTGGTTTGGGGGTTGTGGTGTTTAGAGGTTTGCCTCAGTCAAACCCTAGAGGACACTTAAGTCTCCGAACACCATTGTCAAATAAAGAGGGCATGCCCTTGTGAAGCAAAGGCTAAAAACCAAAGGAATAAATGATAAAAACACAATGATATGTCACCTTGTAGTGAAGCTCTCATGGAGGAAGATGTTCTTCATGCCATGAGGAGATTGATGCTCAAATCTGCAAATATCAACACACAAAACATACAAGTTTGCTCTTACAACACAATAGAAAGCCTTGAATCACCTTGAGAATGCCTAGAATTCACAATGATCATCTAGTTTACAAATGAATGCCTACACATGCTTATATATGCATCTACAAGCACTCCCGCCAAGATATTTGAAATTCAAACTTACTGTGTTGGCAAAGGGACCTAATAATGGTCACTAACCGACACCTAGAAATTGGGGTTGCCCTAAAATAGGGTAGGACTAGGGCGGGGGCACCCAAGTCCTCCCCCCTATTTTAGGCAGGGTACAACTCAAGGGGTCCACCTAAGTCCTATTTGCCATGGGGCTTAGGTCTCATTCCATCGGGATGCTAAAATATGAACTAAAATGTCCTAAATGCACTCTAAAGACCCGAGAGCTAAACCTTAGGAGGGAAAAGCCCCCAAGGGGACATTTTCTAACATTACACTTTGATATATTGAATGACTGAATCTGTATTTACTTTATATCTTTGAGTTGTTTCCATTGTGTTTACTCTAGCTATGCGGTTTGGACAGTTCATTCTGTGAACCCTCCTACCATGACTGCGCCAAGTTGTATCAGAGTGAAAGTTTGAATCTTTGGGAGCAAATTGAGTGAAGTTGGTGAAGGAATTCTATAAGATCTTTCTGTGGACATATCGCCAATCTAAGGCAGGTTACTAGTGTTGTCAACCGATTGCCGATTGTGAGGCATTTGTCACCTTGTATCCTAATCTCTGAACTTGAGGTAGTTTGCACTTGATCCTAGGAAAATATCACCAAGGAGAATCACTGTTGTTGGAACAATGGATAGAAGAATGGATGAGATGATGGCAATGATGAAAACAATGCGAATTAGACTAGATGCTGTTGAAGAAGATAGAAGAAAAGGACTAAGCCCTAGAATTGATATTGAGAGTGATGATGAAGAATTTCAATCTGTGAATCAAACTGAAGAAACCCTAGGAGGTGATGAAGAAGAAGAACCTAATCAATTCAAGATGTTGCGATCTATTTCAAAGATCAGAAAAAGACCTAGAGTGTATGTACCGAACTATACTGGAAATTTGAATCCCGAGGAGTTGATTGACTAGATAAATGACATGGAAGAATACTTTGAGTATGAAGAAGTTGAAGATTCTGAGAAGGTGAAATTTGCAAAGACAAACCTAAAAGGACATATTACTATATGGTGGAAGGAAGTTCATTTGGATAGAAATAGAAGAGGAAAGGAAAAGATTACAAAATGGGACATAATGGTGACAAAATTGAAGAATCAGTTTATACCTGCTGACTATGAGGTGGAACTGTTGAAAAGATTGCAAAACTTGAGACATAAGGAGAAATATGTGAAGGAGTATACTGAAGAATTTCATAAGATGATTATCAGGATAGGACATAGTGAAGCAAGCAAGGAGAAAGTGGTTAGATACATCAACGGATTGAGATTGAACATTCAAGAAGAACTGAGTTTGGTAAGGATGACAACATTGGAAGAAGCATATCAGTTTGCCCTAAAGGTTGAAGAGAAGTTGAACAAGAGGCATGATCAGAAACAAAGAGGTAGAGGAGGTAAATTTTAGAGAGGTGGAACATTTTCCAGAGGAGAGAGATCATATGTAGAGCAAAATAGACAAGAGAACACATTCAAGAAGGGGAACATAGATAACAATGCATACCAGAGAGATGATAGAACTTTCTACCGCAGAGGAAACCCTAGTCCATACCAAAGTGAAGGATACAGAAGAGAAGGAAGAGGACCTGATAGGAGAACATTCAGAGGAACTTGTTTCAAGTGTGAAGGTGAAGGACATAAAGCATTTGAATGTAATCAGGGTAGTATAAGCAAGAGAATAGAGAATAGTGGAAGAGCAGTCTATGTGGAAGAAGAACCTGTTGGATCACCTAGTTCAGATGGAAAACCTAAGAAAGGAGAATCACTTGTCATGAGGAGAGCATTATTTCAAATAGAGAAAGATGAAGAACCACCGCAGAGGAAAAGTTTGTTAAGAACCATATGCAAATCAGGAGGTAAATGTTGTAAAGTTGTAATTGATAATGGAAGTTTAGATAACCTAGTTTCAAAGGAGATGGTGACTAACCTAAAGTTGGAGAGATTGAAACACCCTAAGCCCTATCTGATATCATGGATTCAGGATGATCATAAGGTATTGGTGAGTGAAAAATGTTTGGTGAAATTTCATATTGGATCTTATCATGATGAAGTATTGTGTGATATTATGCGTATGAATGTTTGTCATATCTTGTTGGGTAGACCTTGGAAGTATGATAGGAAAGCTATACATGATGGGAGAAAGAATACATACACTATCACATCAAATGGGAAGAGAATCACCTTGATTCCTTTGGAAGATGAACCTAAGAGTGAAGTATGTGGGAATGCTAGAATCTGTTTGGTAGATGGAAGAAAATTCTTGGATGGATTGAGACATGAGAACATGTGTTATGCTTTGATCCCTAAGAAGCTAGAAAGTTTGAAGGAGACTGAAGAATCACAAATGGAGGAGATAACTGATTTACTGATAGAGTATGAAGACATCATATCAAACAATGTACCAGAAGGATTGCCACCAATCAGGAGTATCAATCATCACATGGATCTTATACCTGGAGCTAGTTTGCCTAACAAAGTAGCACACAGAATGACATCGGTAGAAAGTAAAGAACTGAATAGACAGATACATGATTTGTTGAGGAAAGGTTTGATCGGAGAAAGTTTGAGTCCTTGTGTAGTACTTGCAGTGTTAGCACCTAAGAAGGATGGAGAATGGAGAATGTGTACAAACTCTAGAGCAATCAACAAGATCCAAGTTAAGTATACATTTCCTTTACCTAGGATGGATGATATCATGGATTGTTTGAGTGGAGCAAGATATTTCACAAAGATAGACTTGAAGAGTTGATACCATCATATTAGAATCAGAGAAGGAGATGAATGGAAGACTACTTTCAAGACAAATGAAGGGTTGTATGAGTGGTTAGTGATGCCTTTTGGATTGACAAATGTACTGAGCACTTTCATGGGATTGATGAATGAAGTTTTGAAAAAATTCTTCGGTAAGTTTGTTATTGTATATTTGGATGACATTCTAATTTTCAGTAAGACAAAAGAAGAACATTTGTGGCACCTGAGACAAGTATTGCAGAGACTAAGAGAAAAGAAATTGTTGATTAACATCAAGAAGTGTAGTGAAGAATTGGTATATTTGGGATTTGTGATTTTTGTAGAAGGATTGAAGATGGACCCTGAGAAAGTGAGGGCAATTGTTGAATGGCCTACAATGAAGAGAATTGGAGAAGTCAGATCATTTCATGGATTAGCTAGTTTCTACCAGAATTTCATTAGAATTCAGTTTAGTTTGTAACCCTATGATAGAGACAATGAGAGGTGACAGAAAAGACTTTAAGTGGACATCAGGAGCATATAAAAGTTTTAATTTGTTGAAGTAGAAAGTGACAAAGCAACCTGTATTGGCATTACTAGATTTCAATAAGGTATTTCAAGTAGATTTTGATGCAAGTGGGAAAGCAATAGGAGCAGTATTAAGTCAAGAAGGTAGACCTGTAGCATATTTCAGTGAGAAGTTAAATGATGCAAGGAGAAGATATTTAGTTTATGATTAGGAGTTCTATGCCATAATTCAATCCTTGAAGAAGTGGAGACATATATTGTTGCCTAAGGAGTTTGTGTTGTATACATATCATCAAGCTTTATAGTATTTGAACAGTCATGGAAAGTTGAACCAGAGACATATGAGATGGGTAGAGTTCATGCAGAGTTATACTTTTGTGTTGAAGCATAGGAGTGGTAAATCAAACAAAGTTGTGGATGCCTTGAGTAGGAGAAGGAACTTGTTGACCGAGATGAGAATTGAAGTGTTAGGTTTTAATGAATTGAAACATATGTATGAGGGAGACACTAATTTTGTAGAACCTTGGAAAGCATGTAAGGAACCTGTTGTGATAGATAAGAGTAAGTGGTTGGACTATTTCATTCAAGAAGATATGTTTTTCAAAGGAAATAAATTATGCATACCTAGGAGTTTAATGAGAGACAATTTGATCAAAGAAAAACACAATGGTGGATTGGCAAGACATTTTGGCATTGATAAAACAGTGGTTTTGGTAAGTGAAAACTACTTTTGGCCTCAAATACATAAGGATGTTAATAAATTTGTGTAGAGTTGTAGAGTTTGTCAAGTTGCAAAAGGAAGTAGTCAAAATGTTGGATTGTATAAACCTTTGATAGTACCAGAGAGACATTGGGAAGACATAAGTATAGATTTCATAATGGGATTGTTGAAGACATAGAGAGGAAATGATTCAATATTTGTAGTAGTGGACAAATTTTCAAAAATGGCTCACTTCATACCTTGTAAGAAGACAACGGATGCAATGCATGTAGCTGACCTACTTTTCAAGGAGATTATGAGATTGCATGGATTTGTTGCAAGTATGAGGTAAACCAGTGTTGTCATTGATGTCAACATACTCATATTGCTTTGACAAGAAGGATTCAATGAGCAGTGTGCTGAGGATATTGAGAAAATTAGCCTCAGTCAGGAACAGTAAAGAACAGTGATGAGAAGAAGGCAAATGTACTGTATAGGATGCGAACCGGAGGATGCGGATTAAAGGGTTTGTAGATATGAGTCTTGAGATGCTTCAATTAAGATTTCAGAGGTCCGCATGAAGATTTGAAGGAGTTGTGGCTATCGGTATAGAACCGGTTCCGGCAAGTATTCAGAGGTGACAGAGGATCACAAAAAGGTCCGGTGAGGTCCGGAATTGTATAATCCTAATCTGCGGATTGGAAGGAGTCTTTGGGATGTCCTTGTGATGTGCCATCTCAAGTTGTGTATGATTTGGAGGTCCGGAAGTACCTCTTGCATTATGACAGTGGCGACAGACAGTGTTCTTGAAGTTCTGGATAAGGAAGAGAAGAGATTCCAGTAAGTAAAGAAAGTGCGGATGTACCTGGTCATTCAGGCAGGCTTGTGAAGGTTCTTGGATCATGTTGAGGTTGTGTTGTTGGTCTGCATTGATAGTAGAGCCTGGAATTGAAGTTATTCTTCCGGATGAAGTTCTTGCTCTGTTTAGCCGACCGGATGAGTTGTTCATCCTGCGAATGTTCTTGTGGTGGCCGACTGGATGTGTTATTCATCTTGCGGATACTCTTATGGTTGTTTGCTGACTTAGATGTTTGTTCCTAAGTCGATGTCTTGTATAAATAACGGTTTGTGAGTTCATTTCGATGTGTGGATTGTGTGGATGAGTGTGGGATAGCAAAGAGAGGTGCGAAAGACAGAGCAGAGGTTTTGGGCTTAAATGGAACTGATCCAGACATAGTAGAGATGTCATTCTCCAGTTCAAGATTGTGATTTATATCACTTTGTAGACAGTGTGTCTCCTTGTAGGCAGTGGGCCTCTTTGTGAGCAGTGTGCTCGGGCAGTGAGCCCTAATTGGCATGTGCCATTCATTCTTCTTTATTCTTCTAACAGAGAATAATTCTTGGGTTAATCACCCCGTGGTTTTTCCCTTAACCGGGTTTTCCACGTCAAAATCTTGGTGTTCAATGTGTTGATGTTCATCTGCTTTGAGTTTATGCATTATGCTTTCATAGATGGTTAATTGATATGCTGTTAACTAACAAAGAACAATCAAGTGTTTAAAGTAAGAGCAAGTTTTATACAACTGATTCACCCCCCCCCTCTCAGTTGTATGCCCTAAATCCAACAATTGGTATCAGAGCCACGTTCCTCTGAAAGGAGCTTAACCGCTTGAGGAGATCCAGGATGTCGTCATACAAGAAGGATAGTCTGAAGTTCGATGGAACCAACTTCACTCTCTGGAAAGGTCGCATGAAGTGTCACTTGGAATGTATGGGAAAAGCATACTTGGCTATGGTCTCAAAACCATATGTACCTCCACAAGGTGGTCCGACAACTCTGAATGAGATTACAGATGCTGAAAATAATCTGCAGACCAAGGAAGCCCTACTAAGCGCATTGAATGATTCAGATCTCTCAAATGTTATTGACCTACCAACTGCATATGAGATCCTGACTAAACTGGAACTTCTGTATGAAGGAGATGAGTTTGTCAAAAGTGCAAGGTTGCAAAGTCTGAAAGGGAAATTTGAAAGATTGAAGATGAGAGATGATGAAAACATCACTACCTTTATGCCAAGAGTGAATGAGCTGGTATGTGGAATTAGAAATACTGGTGGAACTCTAGATGAAAATGAGATTGTCTGCAAAATCCTAAGATCCCTTCCTGCTGCCTACAAAATCAAGGTTGCTGCCATTGATGAGTTCAGAGCCCACACAATTGTCACAAGAGAACAACTGGCTGGCAAACTAGCTGCATTTGAAATGACCGAGTTTGGAGATGATCCTCCCAAGACTGAATCTGCTTTCAAAGCCAGTGCCTATGTGAAAGGCAAACAGAGATTTGATCCGGGAGAAAACTCATCAAGGAAAATGTCATGGTATGATCAAGCAAGAAGAGACATGGAAGAAGAAGAAGCAAAAACAGCTCAACTTGAAGCCCTCATTGCAAAGAGACTGCCAAGAGGATCCGGTAAGTATGAAGGAAAACTACCCTTTAAGTGTTTCAACTGCAATAAGATTGGTCATTTTGCTTCAAGATGTCCGGAAAGATCTACAAGGTCTAATACTAACAGACAAAGATTTCAAAAGAATTGCTATTATGTTCATGAAGAAGATGACAATGAGGGAGTAACAGATGATGAATCAGAACTAGGAAGCAAATCCAGAAATGAGTGGGTGTTTATTGCCATCAAGGAAGAAGATTCAATACTCTCTGAATCTGTCAATCACAAAGTTGTTGAAAAAGCTTTGGCTGCTCAAGTGGAAGAAAAGGATGATTGGGTTATTGACAGTGGATGTTCTCACCATATGACTGGTGACAAGAATAAGTTCTTGAATTTGGAAAGGTATGAAGGAGGAATGGTAAAGTTTGGTGACAATTCTGCTTGCAGAATCAGAGGCAGGGGAACTATTTCCTTTGATGGAAAGAGCAAAACAGGTAACGTACTATATGTTGAAGGATTGAAGCACAATCTTCTCAGTGTTGGTCAGTTAGTGGACAAAGGCTATGATCTCCGGTTCAAGAATGGAAAATGCAGAATCTTTACAAGCTCTGGAACTGAAATTGCATCCGGTACTCAGACAAAAGGTAATATCTTTCATCTGGTTGGTTCAAATAAAAGTTGTTTGTTTGTTCAAATTGATCAGAGTTGGTTATGGCATAGAAGAATGTGTCATGTAAATTTTGATAACATCATCAAGATAAGCAATACTCAGGCTGTAAGAGATCTTCCAAAATTGATGAAACCTACAAATAGTTTGTGCAATAAATGTCAGCTAGGTAAACAAAGCAGAGTCTCTTTCAAAAGCCAAGATCAGTCTTCTACCGGATTGTTGGAATTAGTACATACTGATCTCTGTGGTCCAACAAGAATCAAGAGTCTGCAAGGTGATAGATATTCATGTTGTTAATTGATGATCATTCCCAGATGATGTGGGTTACCTTTCTAAAAGAAAAATTAGAAGCATTTGAGAAGTTCAAAATCTTCAAAGCTATGGTAGAGAATCAAACCGGATTGAAACTAAAGTGTCTAAGGTCTGATAGAGGTGGTGAATTTACATCTGGTGAGTTCATTGGCTTTTGTGAGAAGCAGGGTATAAGGAGACAGTTGTCTGCTCCTAGGACTCCACAGCAGAATGGAGTAGTTGAGAGAAAGAACCGGACCATCCAGGAAGCTGCCAGGACAATGATGTTGGAAGCAAATGTTCCTCAAATGTTTTGGAAAGAAGCTATCAGCACTGCAGTCTACACTCTCAATCGAGTTCAAATCAGAAACAACACCGGTAAGACCCCCTATGAACTCTGGTTTGGCATCACTCCTACTGTGAAATATTTCAGAGTATTTGGTAGCAAGTGTTATATTAAAAGAGATGAAGATCTAGGAAAGTTTGATGCTAGAAGTGATGAAGGAATTTTCTTGGGTTACTCCACTCAAAGCAAAGCATACCGGTGTTACAATAAGAGATTGAGGAAGATGATAGAAAGCACCAATGTGAAAGTTGATGAAGGAATTGAGAAGCCTTCAAGATTTTATGAGTTTGATGAAGATGACCAAGACAGTGTTCAAGGAACTCAATCCTCTCCGGTAAGACAGAGTCAGCCTGATCCGGTAAATCAGGAAGAAGAGATAGGTTTGAATGAGCCTGATCAAGAAGCAGCAGTGCAGGATACTCCCAAAATTCCAAGGTATGTAAGACTGAACCACTCTGAAGATCAGATCATAGGTGACAGAAACAAAGGTGTACAAACTAGAAGGAATGTTGCTCAAAATCAGGATGAATGTTGTCTGATTTCAAAGATTGAACCTAAAACAATAAATGAAGCCTGCAATGATGAAAACTGGACCAAAGCAATGGAAGATGAATTGATGCAAATTGAGAAAAATCATACTTGGGATCTTGTTCCCAGACCTAGAGACAGGAATGTAATTGGAACCAAGTGGGTCTTCCGGAACAAACTAAATGAAGCTGGTGAAGTAATCAGAAACAAAGCTAGATTGGTCTGCAAAGGCTACTCTCAAATAGAAGGAATTGACTTTGAAGAGACTTTTACTCCGATGGAAAGAATTGAAGCAGTCAGATTACTTCTTGCATTTGCTACCTTCAAAGACTTCAAGGTATATTAGATGGATGTCAAGTCTGTCTTCCTAAATGGTGATCTGGAAGAAGAAGTCTACATTGAACAACCGGATGGATTTCAATTGTCTGATAATGATGATATGGTCTGCAAGTTGAAGAAAGCTTTGTATGGATTGAAGCAAGCCCCAAGAGCATGGTATGAAAGGTTGGATAAGCATCTTGTGCAGATTGGATTCAACAAAGGTACTGCTGACAGTAACTTATACTTCAAAATTGATCATGAAAACATTTTGATTGTTGAAGTGTTTGTGGATGATATCATTTTTGGAGGAAGAGATAGTATGTGCAAAACTTTTGCAAATCAGATGAAAAGTGAGTTTGAAATGTCTATGCTTGGTGAAATGAATTTCTTCTTGGGTCTGTAAATTACTCAAACAAAAGAAGGGATCTTCATTTCTCAGACCAAATATGTGAAAGAATTGTTAAGGAAATTTGGTATGGAAGACTCAAAGCTAATGAACACTCCTATGGCAACCGGATGTAAGTTAAGCAAAGATGATGATTCTCCAAAGGCAGATCAGACAAAGTATAGATCAATGATTGGTGGATTGTTGTATCTCACTCAAACTAGACCAGATATAATGCAGGCTGTTGGTCTTGTGGCAAGATTCCAGGCTGATCCTAGAGAATCTCATGTTATGGCAATCAAAAGAATTTTTAGGTACTTGAAAGGAACAGTTGAGTATGGTCTATGGTACCCTAGAGATCTGGATTTCTCTCTTCATGCTTACACAGATGCAGATTGGGCAGGAGATGTGGATGACCGGAAGAGCACTAGTGGTGGAGCATTCTTTTTGGGGAAGAGATTGGTTTCTTGGTTAAGCAAGAAACAAGATGCAATATCTCTGTCTACAACTGAAGCAGAATACATTGCAGCAGCAGGTAGTTGCACTCAAATCTTATGGATGAAGCAGATGCTAAGAGACATTAAAGTTAAATATGAGGAGCCTATCACAATTTTCTGTGATAATTCAAGTGCAATTAATATTTCTAAGAATCCGGTATTGCATTCTAAGACTAAGCACATATCTATCAAGTTTCACTTTTTGAGAGAACAAGTGAACAAGGAAGAAGTCAGATTGGAGTATGTTCCCTCAAAGGATCAGATTGCAGATATCTTTACTAAACCTCTTCCCAAGGACTCTTTTGAATATCTCCGGGAGAAGTTAGGGGTCATGGCCCCTCCGGTGATGAACTAGGATGCACTGATGTGCATCAGTCCGGTGGATATCACAGTCATATCTTGTGATCCGGATTGATGATGGGGAGCTGCAACTAAGGGGGAGCAGCTGGTATGATTCTGATGTATGAGAATTGCAAGTATGAGCCCTTTGCCATTGATGTCAAAGGGGGAGAGAAGACATGTGAAAAACAAGTAGCTGATGATCAAAAGGGGAGCAGTAAATGAGGAGAAGACATGTTGTTGATAGGGGGAGAAGTGACAGAAAGGAGAAGTTTCTTGTCTTGATGGTTTTTCACATCATATGTTGCCATCAATGACAAAGGGGGAGATTTTTGCAAGTATGAGGTAAACCAGTGTTGTCATTGATGTCAACATACTCATATTGCTTTGACAAGAAGGATTCAATGAGCAGTGTGCTGAGGATATTGAGAAAATTAGCCTCAGTCAGGAACAGTAAAGAACAGTGATGAGAAGAAGGCAAATGTACTGTATAGGATGCGAACTGAAGGATGCGGATTAAAGGGTTTGTAGATATGAGTCTTGAGATGCTTCAGTTAAGATTTCAGAGGTCTGCATGAAGATTTGAAGGAGTTGTGGCTGTTGGTGTAGAACCGGTTCCGGCAAGTATTCAGAGGTGACAGAGGATCACAAAAAGGTTCGGTGAGGTCTGGAATTGTATAATCCTAATCTGCAGATTGGAAGGAGTCTTTGGGATGTCCTTGTGATGTGCCATCTCAAGTTGTGTATGATTTGGAGGTCCGGAAGTACCTCTTGCATTATGATAGTGGCGACAGACAGTGTTCTTGAAGTTCCGGATAAGGAAGAGAAGAGATTCCAGTAAGTAAAGAAAGTGCGGATGTACCTGGTCATTCAGGCAGGCTTGTGAAGGTTCTTGGATCATGTTGAGGTTGTGTTGTTGGTCCACATTGATAGTAGAGCCTGGAATTGAAGTTATTCTTCCAGATGAAGTTCTTGCTCTGTTTAGCCGACCGGATGAGTTGTTCATCCTGCGAATGTTCTTGTGGTGGCCGACCGGATGTGTTATTCATCTTGCGGATACTCTTATGGTTGTTTGCCGACTTAGATGTTTGTTCCTAAGTCGATGTCTTGTATAAATAACGGTTTGTGAGTTCATTTCGATGTGTGGATTGTGTGGATGAGTGTGGGATAGCGAAGAGAGGTGCGAAAGACAGAGCAGAGGTTTTGGGCTTAAATGGAACTGATCCGGACATAGTAGAGATGTCATTCTCCAGTTCAAGATTGTGATTTATATCACTTTGTAGACAGTGTGTCTCCTTGTAGGCAGTGGGCCTCTTTGTGAGCAGTGTGCTCGGGCAGTGAGCCCTAATTGGCATGTGCCATTCATTCTTCTTTATTCTTCTACAAGAGAATAATTCTTGGGTTAATCACCCCGTGGTTTTTCCCTTAACCGGGTTTTCCACATCAAAATCTTGGTGTTCAATGTGTTGATGTTCATCTGCTCTGAGTTTATGCATTATGCTTTCATAGATGGTTAATTGATATGCTGTTAACTAACAAAGAACAATCAAGTGTTTAAAGTAAGAGCAAGTTTTATACAACTGATTCACCCCCCCTCTCAGTTGTATGCCCTAAATCCAACAGGATTACCTAAGAGCATAATTTTAGACAGAGATACAAGATTTCTTGGATACTTTTGGAAGACACTTTGGAAGAAGATGAAGACAAATTTGAAATTTAGTTAAGCATTTCACCCATAGACTAATGGACAGACAGAGGTAGTGAATAAGAGTTTGGGAAACTTGTTGAGATGCTTGGTTGGAGAAAAGATAGGAAATTGGGATGTGATTCTTTCACAAGCAGAGTTTGCATATAATAATTTAGTAAATAGAAGTACTGGAAGAACACCATTTGAGATTGTGACAGGAACTAACCCTAGAGGAGTTGTAGAGTTGAGAGACATCAACATGGAAGACAAGAGGAGTGCAGAAGTAGAAGAATTTATAGGACACATGGAGACAATGCATAATCAAGTTAAGAAGCATTTGGAAAAGATGAACAGTAAGTACAAGGAGCAAATAGATGAGAAGAGAAGACAAAGAGTTTGAAGTTGGAGATGAAGTGATGGTGTACTTGAGAAAAAAAAGATTTCCAGCTGGGACATATAATAAGTTGAAGATGAAGAAGTTTGGACCATGTAGGATACTTAGAAAGTTTGATTTAGGAAATGCATATGAAGTAGAGTTACCAGAGACATTGAGTATATCACCTATTTTCAACATTGCAGCCCTATATCAATATCATGAAGTAGAGTTCAATGACAGCATTGAAGGGGACTTGAATAAGTAGTTACCACAACAAGCACCGAAGCAGATTGAAGACATTTGAGATAGCATAGTTGGATACAGCACCAGAGGAAGACAATACAAAGAATATCTTGTGAAGTGGAAAGGCAGACTAGAAGAAGACTCATCTTGGAATTCTCAGGCTGAGGTGGACCATCTTGGTTTTCCTCCAACCCCAGGAAAGTGAGGGACTCACTTTTTTAATAACCCTGGATGTCTGATGCAAGAGCATCTCTAGTTCAAGAGCAATCTTGCATCAACCAAAAATATTTACATTTCAGTTTGTTTGTATTTCAGTATGTTTCTTTTCATTTTCTAGTTTAGTTCAGTAAGTAGCAATTTCTATATTTTGGTATACATTCTAGTGCAATTGCATTTCAAACCTTGCGGAGCTGGACTTAGAATCTAGGCACATTCATGTACATCATATCCAAATCTTAGATCATTTGGATCAGTGACCAAAGAGATATTGCTATCAGAGGATCGAATGTTTTGTCATAACAGAGCATCCTGATAGTCTCAGACAATCATCTAAAGGAGAAGACTTGAGGAGCACTTCATGACTCACGGAGCTAAATTTCACATCATTCAATGTTGTATGGTTCATGGTTGACCTTCCCTAAGATCCTCACATCATTCTATGCATTTGGGATCGAGCTCTATGCATTTAGGTCCGACCTATCCATATACACATGTTAGAGCTCTTCATTAAAGTTTGTAATGATCCTTGGTCGATGCAGAGGAATCTTTTGTTCTTGAGATGATATATATCGATGTAGTAGATGCCTAGGAAAGTAGTTAACAATGATTTACAAGTTGATAGTTTGAATTTCTCGTGAAGGAGCTTAAACCTATATCTTGTGCATGTTCTATAATTAGACTAGTGAGCCCTAATTGTAAGCCCACATGTTGCTGGCCAATTTTTATTTGAATTATTTGATATACTAAATGAATGAATTTGCATTTGATCTATATCTTTGAGTTATTTCCATTGTGTTTACTCTAGCTGCACGATCTGGATAGTTCATTCTGTAAACCCTCCATCTGTGACTGCACAAAAGATCATATGCAGAGCAAAACAAACAAGATAGTACAATCAAGAAGGAAGACAAGATAGCAGTTCATACCGGAGATGATGGTACCATGTAAAATTTTTCCACAGCTTTAGTCTTTGACAACTTATGTATAGGGTTTGTGACTTAGGATTTTTATAAAAACAATGTATCTCCAAGAAAAAAATCCTTAATGGGACCCTAAACCCCTATGTCGTGCTTCCTAAGGGTCTTTTCCTTTTGTTTCACAATTAGGGTTGACCGCTTGTCTCCTGTTACCGAGAGTTTAAGTTGCTTCCTTATGTCCCCCTGAATGTTATTTGACCGACCCCTCACCATACAGCCACTACCTCTGGCCTGTACCTAAAAAGCTACACTTTTGAATAACCAAGTGATTTCGTATCCCTTTCCATTCCTAACAAGGTATAAGTTATTTTTGAGAAATTTCTATGCCAAGGGTCGGGTATTGCTAACCCCTTTGACAGGTAAAAGTAAGTCACACATTTCTGTCAATCCACTAACATTCAAAACTGATCGAAGAGGACGGTAGCAAAACTATGGAATAAGACACCAGCTGGTGAAGAATCATTTCCTTTTATAGCAAAGGTAATGGTGGTGGGTCCCATCTAAAATAAAAGCAAATTTAAATGTTTCTGCCATTCCACCAAGCTCTACTCCAAAGCCCCAGCTAGCATCCGTAGAAAGGTAGAAGTTTGACATATGGCTGATGTGTATACAAGAAAAGATCCAACTGGAGAGGGGCATGTTCTAATGTTATGGTTTTGATTCGTCCATCATTCTGCTGGGTTATTAATCAATGTGCCTTGCCAGATTGCGGAACGACAGAAAATTGCCATGCAACAAGAATGGCATAATACCTATGGCTTGTTCGTTCCAGCAATAAATTAGAAAATAATGAAGGGTAACTTCTTGATTGGTTTAGTAAAATTTTTGGACATTGTTGGGAATTAAGGTGTCTCAACCTTGGTAATTCATTGTATTATTTCATTGTATTTATTTATTTACTGCCTATTGTGTAATTAGGATGCAAATCCTATGTTGTCATCTTGTGGGAGTTGGCACGGTGATGTATCATCCTACATGGAAGATGACCAAATGTAAATTTGTCCTCACATGAGAAGATAGGCATCCCACCTAGTGGTAGGAATATTTTGCCATGTGTCAAGATCTTGTATAGTGTGTAAGGGAATATTGACCGAAACAGTTATAACATATTCCTATGACAAATCTATGACATGTAAGAGTCAGAAATGGAAGATTCTATGACAGGTGAAGACATGTGTCGAGAAGCATCTTTGAAAAAGGCATATTTGGGTGCCCCAAGGAGGGTTATGACATGTTGTAAGAGAATATGCTATTTATATCCTGTTAATGACAAATTCTCTTACATCTATAAGATATGTCAGTATGATAGATTCTATGATGGGTGTAAGAGTCGTAAGAGCATCTGTCATTACCCAAATTGGGAATAGGTGACCTCTTTGGGATGGGATGACTTGACAAGTGTCCATAGGTGTGGTTTTTTTACTATGAGGCCATGTTGGACATCCATCCCAAGATAGAACTATTTTTGCCTTGTATTTGGTATGTAAACAAGTGCTTTGGAGAGGAGATGTATTATGTGATTGACAGGTACTGTTATGCTGCCAGATTGTCTCCAGATATGAGTGTCAAAGACTCCTAGAAGGGAATTGGCTCTGTGACTGTAATGTAACCTTCATTGTTTACAAAATACATTTGAGCTACGTTTTGGAGTGTGGGGTTTTTCACCCAAAAGGGTTTTCCCCACGTATATCTTGTCTCTCTCTTCTTTTATCTTACATTCTTGTGTATGTGTTTGCTGCAATATCTCTGTTAGTGGGTTAATATTGTTGTAACTATAAAGATTAAAATAAATTTTCACTCATCTCTCCTCATTAGATTAGTGTAGGAAGCGATTTCTGCACACCTAGCTTCCTTTCAGTTGGTATCAGAGCTTGATCACCTTTGGTCCTAGTTGTTGGGTAGGGGTTTTTTGAGCTAATCTTAGGTTGAGTGGGAGCTTTGTGTAGAGCATTTTGTAATCTTGTTGTAGGAAAGAGATGGCAGGCACATCTAGAAGAATAGAGGTGGAGAGATTCAATGGCACTAATTTTGAGTTATGGAAACTTAAGATGGAAGACATGCTTGTTGATCATGACCTATGGGAAACCGTATTCGATGTAAAACTAACCGCAATGACACAAGTAGATTGGGATCTCAAAGATCAGAAGGCTAAGGGTCTCATAAGACTTAGTCTAGCTAATTCTTTCCTGTTAAATGTCCATGAGGAGAAGAGCACAAAAGACCTTTGGAAGAAGTTGGGCGATGTTTATCAAGCCAAATCCCTGGTGAAAAAACTTTTTTCTAAGAAAGAAGTTGTATTCTCTGAGGATGGAGGATTGGTTGCAGATCACCTGAATGCTTTCAACATGTTAGTTGCACAATTGACATTTGTTGGTGTGAAGATGGAGGAAGAGGATTGTTGTATGACCTTGCTTTGTTCTTTGCCAGACTCATGGGATCATCTTGTGATAGCTATTGGGAGCACCACATCCACATTCAAAATGGATGACGTGGTATCTTTGTTGTTATTGGAAGAGATGCAGATAAAGTCTTCTGAGGAAGCCAAAGAGGCTCTTGCAGTTCATTGAAGACCCAAGGAGAAAGGGAAAAAGAAGGACAAGAAAGCTTATAAGGGCAGATCCAAATCCTATGGGAGATCCAAATCTCCTGGAAATTCCAAGGCTCTCTGTTGGAACTATGGCAAATCTAGGCATTTCCATAAGGAGTGCAAGGAAGAAAAGAAAAAGAAGAAAAAGAATGTCCCAGATTCAGATTCTGACAAGTCTCAATATGATGGTGATGCCTCCATCACAACCTTGGCCACCCATGCATCTGATGATGTGTGGTTGATTGATTCTAGTGCATCATTCCACATGACCTCGTATCAAAGCTAGTTCATGAAGTATGAAGAGTTCAATGGTGGAAGAGTGTACCTGGGTGACGATTCTCATCTGAAGATTGTTGGTCATAGAAGAGTCTCAATCTGATTCCCTGATGGATGAGTGAAGGGGATCACTGGGGTTATGCACATCCCAGGCCTTGCATAGAACCTGCTTTCTGTAAGCATGTTGAATGATGCAGGTGTGCAAGTTGTCTTTTCAAAGGATGGATGCAAGATGACTAGAGGATCTATTGTGCTTGTGAAGGGTACTCGGAGAGGTACTCTATTTCAGCTAGAGGCATGCACTTCATAGTGCAATAGTTCTTTTGACTCGAAGAAAAGAGCTGCAGTCACTTCATCCCCACCATCTGAACAAGCAGTGAAGAAATCTGTTGTAACACTTTTTGATGGTAGTGCACATGCTTTGGAAGTTAAACTTCTTGTTGAAAAGACTATGTTATGGCATTTGAGATATGGCCACATTGGTGAGAAGGGTCTACAAACCTTGAAAAATAAAAACCTCATTGAGGGGTTAAATGATTGTAATCTCGAGTTCAACTTTTGTGAACATTGTGTATATGGAAAGCAAAATTGTGTTTAGTTTTACTCTAGTTCTCACAAGCCTTCTGCTGTATTGAATCTTATTCATTCTGATGTGTTTGGTCCTGTCAATGTTCCTTCACTTTCCAAATCTATATACTTTGTATCTTTCATAGATGATTACAGTAGAAGGACATGGGTTTATTTTATCAGAAGCAATATTGAAGTCTTTAGTCAGTTTAAAGAGTTTAAAGATTTTGCTAAAAATAAGACTAGTAAAAAGATTAAGTGTTTGAGAATTGATAACGGTGGTGAGTTTTGTTCGGTAGAGTTTGATAAGTTCTATAAAGAGTAAGGGATTGAAAGACATAAGACAACTCCATACACCTCACAAAAAAATGGAGTTGCAGGGAGGATGAACAGGACACTGATGGAGAAGGCTAGGAGTATGCTTAGTGGAGCAAGCCTTGAACAAAAATTTTGGGCTGAAGTTGTAGCCACTGCTTGTTATCTAGTAAACAGATCTCCTACATCATCTCTTGTTGTTAAGACACCCATGGAGGTGTGGTTTGGTAAGAAGTCTTTAGTTATATATCTTCATGTTTTTGGTTGTGAGGCATATACACCTGTGCGTAGGGAGAAATGGTCTAAATTGGAAAACAAGGTTGTTAAGTGTATCTTCATTGGCTATGGTGTCGGTGTGAAAGGATACAAGCTTTAGGATCTTGTGACTGAAAAAGTGTTGTATAGAAGAAGTGTTAGCTTCAGAGAGCTAACACCCTCTTCTGTTGTCTTATAGCTAGAAGAAATAGAAAAGAAAGAGGATGTGATTCAGTTTCCTTCTACCCCTGAGAAGACTGAACCAATAGGCCCTGTGAGACCTAATGATGAGGAGAGCTTTAGCAACTTTGAAAGTTTAGTAGAAGAAGTAGAACCTCAACCTCAACCATTGAGGAGGTCTAAATGAACACTGATGAGGCTAGAACCTCAACCTAGTTGTGCTTTTGCCTTCCTTACTAACACTGATGAGCGTAGAACTGTGAAAGAGGCTATGGGCATGAAAGATGTAGATTCCTGGAAGGAGGCCATGGAAGATGAGATGGCTTCTTTGGAAAATAATAAAACATGGGACTTGGTGCCTTTGCCTGAAGGATGGAAACCAATTGGATACAAATGGGTGATCAAGAAGAAATTCAGTGGAGATGGAAGTGTTGAAAAGTACAAGGCCAGACTGGTTGCGAAGGGGTACTCACAAGTGGAGGGAATTGATTATGGTGAAATTTTCTCTCCCATTGCAAAGCTGACATCTATTCAGTTCTTGTTATCTATTGTAGTAGCTTATGACTCAGAGGTGGAATAGATGGATGTGAAAAAAACTTTCCTTCATGGTGATTTGGAGGAAGAAATCTACATGTCACAGCTAGAGCATTACATAGAGAAGGTAAAGAAAATTTTGTTTGCAAGTTGAAAAAGTCTTTGTATGGCTTGAAGCAATCTCCTAGGATGTGGTACTTCAATTTTGATGCCTTTGTGTTGTCAATTGGATATATGAGATTGAAAACTGATCATTGTGTGTATTACAAGTTTGACAATGATCGCATTCTCATTATTGCACTGTATGTTGACGGGTAAGAATATGATTTCTGATTTGAAGTCTCAGTTGTTAGCATAGTTTGAGATGAAAAATCTAGGGGCAGCTAGGTGCATTTTGGAATGGAAATTAGAAGAGACAAAGCTAATAGAAAATTTTGGTTAAGCCAGAGTAAGTATGTGAAGACCGTGTTGGATAGGTTCAACATGGAAGATTGTAGACCATTATGTGTTCATGTTTCTTTGGGGACAAAGTTGTCTGTTAATAATTGTCCAAAATCTCCTAGTGAGTTGGAGGACATGAGCAGAGTACATTATGCTAGTGCTATTGGTAGTTTGATGTATGCTATGGTCTGCACAAGACCAAACATTGCCCAAGCAGTGGGAGTCCTTAGTCGATTTATGGCTAATCCTGGACGGGTACATTGGGATGCAGTTAAGAGAGTGTTCAGATATTTGAGGGGTACTTTCAAGTATTCCATATGTTATCATGGTAATGTTACAGGGCCTCCACATTCTTTTTGTATTCATGGATTTGTGGATTCTGATTGGGCAGGTGACATTAACAGCAGGAGATCCACCAGTGCCTATGTGTTCACTATGTTTGGTGGTGCAATTAGTTAGATGAGTAAGCGACAACTTGTGGTTGCTTTGTCCATGATAGAAGCTAAGTATATGGGGGAAACTCATGCTTGCAAGGAAGCTATTTGGCTTAAGAGATTGTGTTTAGATATTGGTGTTGATGTAGGATAGATTACAATTTGTTGTCACAGTCAGAGTACGATTTGCCTAGCAAAGAATTTGACTTTCCATGCCAGAACAAAGCATATTGATGTATAGTTTCACTTCATGTGAGACATGGTAGAGGATGGGAAGGTGAATTTGGAGAAGGTAGACACTTTGAAGAATGTTGCGGATGCATTAACGAAACTAGTGGGCACAGAGAAGTTCAGATGGTGTTCAGAGTCTATGGGCCTCTCAGCCTATAGCAGTTAAATCCTGTTAATTCCATTGGCTCTTACAAGGTGTTCAACAAGTGGGAGAATGTTGGGAATTAAGATGTCCCAACCTTGGTAATTCCTTGTATTATTTCATTGTATTTATTTATTTATTGTCTATTGTGTAATTAGGATGTAAATCCTATGTTGTCATCTTGTGGGAGTTGGCACGGTGATGTGTCATCCTACATGGAAGATGACCAAATGTAAATTTGTCCTTACATGAGGAGATAGGCATCCCACTTAGTGGTAGGAATATTTTGAATATTGACCAAAACGGTTATGACATATTCCTATGACAAATCTATGACATTTAAGAGTCTGAAATGGAAGATTCTATGATAGGTGAAGACGTGTCGGGAAGCATCTTTGAAAAAGGCATCTTTAGGTGCCCCAAGGAGGGTTATGACATGTTGTAAGAGAATATGTTATTTATAGCCTGTTTATGACAGATTCTCTTACAATTGTAAGATATGTCAGTATGATAGATTCTATAACGGGTGTAAGAATCGTAAGAGCATCTGTCATTACCCAAATTGGGAATAGGCAACCTCTTTGGTATGGGGTGACTTGACAAGTGTCAAGAACATATTATAATATTCGACAAGTTTCCATAGGCATGGGTTTTGGCCAATGAGGCCATGTTGGATGCCCATCCCAAGATAGAGCCATTTTTTCCTTGTATTTGCTATATAACAGGTGCTTTGGAGAGGAGATGTATTATATTTTTGACAGGTACTATTTGTTGGCAAGAGACACTGTGTGGCTTCATGAGTGTTGTCATTGATAGAAACAAAGTCTATCTTGCACATCCACCATACATAGTATGCCCATACCAGAAGTCAGATTGAAGATTATTTTGGTCCGGTGAACAAGAACAAAGTATGCAACAAGGTCCAACAATTAGGTCTGGATCTCTCAGATGGTGTAACTTAGCAAGTTACGGACTTGGATAAGTTAAGAGGGGTATCATGACTACTATATTCCATAGATTTAGCCTCTGGTGATAAAACATGAAAAAGATATGAGCATCTGAGTGTTGGGCTCCAGACAAGCAAAGCAGACAGAGAAAGAACTAACCAGCAAAGCATTAGACTTCAATCCAGATGAGTAAAAGGTGTTGATCAAGCTATTTGGGAGATTATACATTGTTGGACAACATGATTAAAGACTTCTATGACTATGTTTTTGATACACGTCACAAATCAAGCATGGATTCTTCCAACAGAACAGTAACTTGCAAATATCTTGAAGTGCTCTTGTTGCCGACTAAGAAAGTTGATAAGAATCCTTTATGCAGATATATATACCAGATGAATTCTAGTATGCAAGGGTGTGTGGTGTATGTGGTATGAAATAAAGTGTGAAGAAAAGCAGGTATAAGTGTGAAAGCAGCAAATCAAGTCTGGTATGTGACAGAGCAACAACATTAAAACAGAGGAAGAATGAAGTGCATCAAATCAGTGTATTGTGCCTAACTGAAACTGAACTCTTGCATTTATAGATGTTTCTCATCAGTTCAAACACCTGATTACCTTCTGTAAGTTCCATAGACAGTGAGTCTCTTGTAGGTAGTGTGCCTCTTGTGAGTAGTGTGCTCGAGCAGTGAGCCCTAATTGGCAAGTGCCATTTTGTACTCTTTCATTCTTTTAATAGAGAATACAATCTTGGGTCAGTCACCCAGTGGTTTTTCCCTTAACAGGGTTTTTCACGTAAAAATCCTTGTGTTATGTGTGTTAATTTTATTTATGTTCTTATGATCACATATGCTTTGATGCTGCACTAATTATTAAAGAAGAAAAGAAAGTTAAAGATATTTGAGATAATTGATTCACCCCCCCTCTCAATTATCTGCCTTGTTTCCAACAATTGGTATTAGAGCCAAGTTCCTCTAAACAAAGCCTAACAGCTTGAGGAAGCTCTAGGAATCTCAATGGATATTTATGGTATGAAGGAACAACTTCAGTCTACTCTTGATGATTTTGAACAATCCCACTCTGAAGTCAATAACTTGAGAGAAAGACTCAAACAAGCTGATGATTTCATAAATGAGCTAAAAGAAAAACTGAGTATCTCTGTGAAAAAGAGAAAGGAACTACTTCAAAAATTAGCCAATTAGAGTGAAGTCAATGATACCAATGAAGATCTAGATGAGAAAAATAGGATATGTGAGAAACTATCAAAAGAAGTCATTATGGTAAGGCATGAAATGGAATCAGGGGTTATGAGATTCACCCAAGAAATTGAACAAAAGAGGAAAATTGAAGATAATCTAAAAATATCTCTCAAGGAGAAAATAGAGGATTACCACAAAATGGACAGAATAATCAGGCATCTTGAATCAGATCTTAAAGAAGCTAGAGACAATGAAGAACAACTTGAGAATCAGATAGACAATCTTAAACAAGATCTTCAAACAACAAATGAATACAAAGAGAAATTCAAGATAAGCTTAGCTCAACTTGAAGTTCTTCTTGAAATCCAAAAGAGGGTAGATGATAAGCATGGCTTGGGATATGAAAAAGGTGAAAGCTCCAGATTTGGTCAGAAGAACTTTGGATCAGGAAATCAAAGAAACAGGCCTAGAAGACCACCGGTAAGGCAACCAAATGCTCAAAGATATCCATCCTTCAATGGATACTGCTTCAATTGCAACAATTTTAGTCATAAAGCAACTTAGTGTAGGAGGAGAATGAATCAGACTAATCCATCCTTCTCTAGACAATGTTTTAATTGTAAAAGGTATGGTCACAAATCTCATGAATGCAAAAATATGCAAATAAATAATTCATTTAATGGTAGATGCTTTGCATGCAATAGAATGGGACATATGGCTAATCAATGCAGATCAAGAGGATATCAATCAAATAAGCCAAGAAATGTTGTCTGCTACAATTGCAATAGATCCGGTCATATTGCCAAATTCTGCAGAAGTAGAAATCAGGATAGAAATGGTCCAGTGCATCATAATCAAAAACAAGATAAGGGCAAAGGTAAAGTGAATGCGGATGAAGTTCAAAAGGAGATGAGCAAGATTTGGGTGAAGAAGAGTACAAAAAATATTGGGGATGGATCTGCACCGGAATCCGGTGCTAATATTCCTTCCAGAAACTAAACAGATGAGCTCTAGCTCAGGGGGAGTCACAAATAAAAAGAAATTCCCCCAACCAGTCAATTAGTGCCTAAATTTGGCACATGGAATGCTGCGGATTAAAGGGTTCTCAAAAAAACATCTACATAACCTTCAGTAAAAATATGAAAGATCTGCATGGAGTTTTGCAAGAGTTTAACTGCTCAAGTTAATCCTATTCTGACAGCACTCGGATAAAGTAGGATTTTCACAGACAGATCCGGTATGATTCAGAATTGAAATACTTTGATCTGCAGACCCATGGCATGATTGAAGTAAAGAAGATACATTGTCAATCCTCACTGACAATGATTCTAAGATCCGTACAATGACTTAAGAAGATCTCTCTCAAAAGAGGGCAACAGGATAACTTATGTTGTGCATTTATTACAAAAGGAAATTAGAGTTTGTGCAAGGATAACAAGGTTCATTCACTTATTATTTACACATTTGCATTCAAGAAGAAGAAAAGAAGAGCTTTGCATCAAAGTTTCTCCAACTCACTCAAAGATCAACTGCAAAATTGAATTCATCCAGCGATTTGTTCCGGCTCTTATTTCAAACCCTAAAGCATAAAAAGGTACTTCCATTCTAAAAATCTCTATCTAAGTCTTTTGCCAGATGGCTACTCCAATGGTTGTTAAGATCACTGATAGGCCGTGCCCAAAATTCAAGAAACACCCCTATAAATCTCTAGAAGTTGATCCTTTAGGCACATTTTCTAGCATTCTACATGGGGTATTGCAAGTAGAAGATGTTAGGGTCTATATCCATGCCAACATTGAGGAATTTGGAGACTCTAAATTAATGGACATCTATCACAAACAGCTAATAGATGAGAGTTTTGAACTCAAACCTCAATACAAGGCCCTCTGGGATAAACACTTTGGACATTGTATACACTTCCCCTATTTTGTAGAAGATGATTGGGTCTGGTATGTCCTAAGTAGGATGCATGATAATTTCATGTGGTTAATGAGGCCCTTCAAGATAACAAAAGATGCCATCAAGGTAGTAACTGGACTGCACTCATCCGGTGGGTTACCTACACTTAAATCTGTCAAGAACCAGACAGTAACTGAAGCCACCAGATCTAAGTTTGACAAAAGAGCAATGACCATAGATGACATCACAGATCTGGATGTCAAGTTTGTCTTAATGATAATTGGGTACAAGATCTATCATTCTAGCAGGGAGAATTCTTTGTCTGGGACTGCAATATATGCAGCATATCAGATGTTGAGGGAAAATGCAAATTATGACCTATGTGATCTTCTCCTAAATCAACTATTAGAAAACCTGTAGAAGATCAAAAAAGATAAGAAGAATTCCTTCAAATATGGTTGTCTAATACTATGTCTATTCTTTTATTACATGAATGAGCTACTTGAATTAAGTGGTTGGGTATGGCAAAATGACAAACCGGTTGCAATTCAGATTAGAGATTATACGTATGGACTTGGTGATGCTAAAGCTCAAAACACAGCTCTCTGGGGTTACTTTAAGAACTTCCAAAGCATGATGCAAGCCAGAGAGAGAATACCTAAATCCATGGTTGAGAAATACAAGGATACAGTGTGCTTCATGGTTTACACTGATCAATGCCTAATGGAGGCAGTTGAGCCCAGAACATTGTGGATAATGCCAATGGGATACGAGGTCGATGAGAAAATCTTGGAGCTACATATTCAACACCTATTGAGCCAGCCTAAGGACCCTGAGGCAGAAAGGTTTGGAACCTTTGAAGAACTAAGTGTAAAAATACATGTTGAGTTAAGACAACTGGAGATAAAGAGGAAAGTAAGAAGGGAAGTTGAGGAAATTGCCAAAAGAATTGGCATATCAAAAGAGGCAGTAGATGCAAATAGAGAGAAAATGGAGAAGGATGAGAAAGAGAAACATGAAGCAAAGAAAGGAGATGTTCTAATACAAGCATCCTCCTGGACTAGATCTTCCAAGAGCTCTGCACCTGCAACTCCTAAAAGCTCAAGGGCCACCAAACCGGAAGTCAAGACATTTAGAAAAGGAGAAAAGAGGACAAAGACCAAATCCACAAGGTCATATACAAGCCTCAAAGATGATGAAGAAATAGAATCTGATGAGGAAATCAAGAAAATGAAGAAGAAGAAAACATCCAGAGAATTCTCTGCTAGTAAAAAATAAGGAAGAAAAGGCAGAAGAATTTGTTGAAAAGCCTACTCTTTCCATTGATGACATCATCAAGGTAGTCACTGTGGATGGGAACTTGCAACCAGTAACAGGGTTCTATGATGAATATAGTGATACTGACAAGAGGATTTTGGAAGAAGCTACTATCAGGTACTTGAATATTTACAATAAAGCTTTCATTGAAATTATATCCTTAGTTCCTAAGAGCCTAGAAAAAGTACTTGAACTTTAAGGACTGTAAGGATGAATTCTGGAGTAAAGAAAGAATGAATAAACTTATCCTTGGAGAAACTGACCAAGTAGCAAAAGAAACAAAAGACATCCTCTAGAATGCTTTCAAAAGATTCACTCTTCCTATTGTAGAGGAAATAGATGAAGAACCTTCTACCATGGATGTTGAAGGATTAAATGTAACCAATGAAGAATCTTCTGAAAAAGATGTAGAAGGATCAAAAGAGCTAGATGAAGAGAAGTCTAAGGACTTGGATTCCTCTATTTTGGAAGAGGAAGTTCATGAAGCATTAATCTTAGGTGATATCTCTCCTCTGGATCCCATTACAGACATTCCAAATTTTGAAGTTGAAGGAGAAGAAAGAAAAGAGGAGAAAGTAAGTCAAGAAGAAGAGGTCAAAGGAAAAGAAGAACAAGTAGAAGATAAAAATGTTGACTGTTCTGATACCCCAAAAGAAAATAAGTCTCAATCACTGGCAAGAGACACTGTAGAGGCAGTGAAGAACTTCTTAAACAAAGAAATGATGGAGATAGATGAACTTGAACTATTTCAAGGGCCACTAAATTTTGACTCTCTCTCTCTTCGGTCCAGACAATGAAAATAACATCTTTTGCTCAAGCCAAAGCAAAAGAAAAACTCCTAAAATCTCACATGGAAGACTATGAACTGTTGGAGATGGCATCCGGGATGCTAGAGAAGATCATGCCATCATTCCAAAAGGATCCTTCGGTCTCACCATCCCGAAACCTAAAATCTTTGGTAAATTCTGTTAGCACTCACTTTGAATCTCTATAAAAATTAGTAGAAGCAAAGGTCTAGAAGGAGTTTCTGGGAAAATGATTTACTAAAGTACAAGGACTCATTGCTAATGATAGGAGGACCCTAAACATTGGAATAAAGAGCCTTGAAAATGCTCTTAAAGATGATGGGGACTTGTACAAATTTTGTCTATCTTCACCCAAAGTGACAGAGGATATTGAAAAGAAGGTGAAAGAACAAGAAGGTAAATTGGCAAGTTTGTCTCAGAATTTTGATCCCCTTACTACCTCCTTAATGAATCAAGAATGCCAGGCCATTGTCATCATAAATGAAATAAAGAGGTTGAACAAAGAAAAGAAGGATATAATAAACAGAATGAGTGAACTCAGAGGGATAATTATCCCTAAGTTAGAGGGAATGCATGAGGCCTTGATAGATGGTTAGACCACAACCCAGACCAGTGATCCTACAGATCTAAGAAGGGCAGAAGCATATGCATTTTTGTTGAGTGGTCACATCTCCATTTTGGACAGGATGAAGCAGAGTTGGGCCACAGAGTTTGTATAGTTGAAGGCCACTTTTGCGGATACACTTAAGTATATGTAAGTATAACATGTATATATACTTATGTGGCCATGTATAGATTAATTTTTGTAAAAAATATTTTATGCAGATTCTACCCTTTGCCATTGATGTCAAAGGGGAGTGAGGAGTAGTGAAAAATATGGAATCCAACTAATGGGGAGCTCCGGTAAAAGTGCAAAAGACAGAGCATCAGCCAAGGGGGAGTTTACTACAACACTTAGCCATTTTTCACTAAGTGTTGCCATCAATGCCAAAGGGGGAGATTGTTGGCAAGAGACACTGTGTGGCTTCATGAGTGTTGTCATTGATGGCAACAAAGTCTATCTCACACATCCATAGTACATAGTATGCCCATACCAGAAGTCAGATTGAAGATTGTTTTGGTCCGGTGAACAAGAACAGAGTATGCAACAAGGTCTGACAATCAGGTCTGGATCTCTCAAATGGTGTAACTCAGCAAGTTGCAGACTTGGATAAGTCAAGAGGGGTATCATGACTACTATATTCTAGATATTTAGCCTTTGGTGATAAAACATGAAAAAGATATGAGCATCTGAGTGTTGGGCTCCAAACAGGCAGAGCAGACAGAGAAAGAACTGACCGACAGAGCATCAGACTTCAATTCGGATGAGTAAAAGGTGTTGATCAAGCTATTTGGCGGATTATACATTGTTGGATGACATGATTAAAGACTTCTATGCCCATGTTTTTGATACGCATCACAAATCAAGCATGGATTCTACTGACAGATCAGTAACTTGCAAATATCTTGAAGTGCTCTTGTTGCAAACTAAGAAAGTTGATAAGAATCCTTTATGCGGATATATATACCAGATGAATTCCAGTATGCAAGGGTGTGTGGTGTATGTGGTATGAAATAAAGTGCAAAGAAAAGCAGGGATAAGTATGAAAGCAGCAAATCAAGTATGGTATGTGACAGAGCAACAGCATTAAAACAGAGGAAGAATGAAGTGCATCAAATCAGTATATTGTGCCTAACCGAAACTGAACTCTTGCATTTATAGATGCTTCTCATTAGTTCAAACACTTGATTACCTTTTGTAAGTTTTGTAGATAGTGAGTCTCTTGTAGGCAGTGTGCCTCTTGTGAGCAGTGTGCTCGGGTAGTGAGCCCTAATTGGCAAGTGCCATTTTGTACTCTTTCATTCTTTTAATAGAGAATACAATCTTGGGTTAGTCACCCCGTGGTTTTTCCCTTAATAGGGTTTTCCACATAAAAATCTTTGTGTTATGTGTGTTGATTTTATTTCTATTGTTATGATCACATATGCTTTGATGTTGCACTAATTATTAAAGAAGAAAAGAAAGTTAAGGATATTTGAGATAACTGATTCACCCCCCCTCTCATTTATCTGCCTTGTTTCCAACACTGTTATGCTACTGGATTGTCTCCAGATATGAGTGTCGAAAACTCCTACAAGAGCATTGGCTCTGTGATTGTATTGTAACCTTCATTGTTTACAGAATACATTTGAGCTTTGTTTTGGAGTGGGGTTTTTCACCCGAAAGGGTTTTCCCCATGTATATCTTGTCTATCTCTTCTTCTGTCTTACATTCTTGTGTATGTGTTTGCTGCAATATCTCTGTTAGTGGGTTAATATTGTTGTAACTGTAAAGATTAAAATGAATTTGAACTCATCTCTCCTCATTAGATTAGTGTAGGAAGCAATTTCCACACACCTAGCTTCCTTTTAGATGTATCATGTATCATCAAGTTCTCGGGATTGATTGTGGCCATCAAATCTCTGCCAATATCATAAAATCTGATGTTAAATATTCAAATTTCCCAAAGTACATGATCTTGCATATCTAGTTCACCCGAGATGAAGTGAAGATGGACGTGACTAATTCTAGTCCTGGATAAATGGTATTAATGTGATTCATATCTCAATTTCTTCTATACATGCTATTCCAAAGGACATTGAAGTGTTGGAGCATTGAAGCTGAAAGCTGCTACCATACCTCTGGTGTCAAGCTCAAAGTAATTACGTCAGATAAATATGATGAGTTGTCTGTTCCTTTTATTACACTTTGCTTTTCCATTAGAGCTCTTCTATTTCCCTCTATTCGTACGAAAATCTTCTGTGGTGTGACTTGAGCCAACCCCTGAAAATCAAGAGAGAAAGACCTCACTCTAAATTCACCATTTGAAAATGATCCCACCTAAAGCCCAGGCTTCCTCCGTTTCCCAAAAATGAACCTTGCATGAAGACCTTGTAAAACAACTCCCTGGCTCTGGTACACAGAGGGTAAGAGTAACTGGCCTTGAAGGTAAAAAGGGGTTGGTTGATAAAATTGCTGACTATAGAGATGCAGAAATCCCTGTTCATGGTTGGTCACTATTTTACCACTGGTGGGGCAAGAGGAATTCTCACGCACCATTATCTAATGTGTGGGAAAGTGACATGGGAAAGTTGATAGTTACTAATGTATTTGAGGATATTGAGTTACTCCAAGCCATGGCGGCTCATTATGATGAAACATCTAAAATAATTAGAAGCATGAGAGGGGGAATTCTGGTGGAAATTAGTAGAGAAACTACTGCCATGGTCTTTGGGCTAAACTTGGCCGCTTCTATAGAGATCGATACAAATAGATTCAAAGCCCTATATACAAAGGACAGGAGCAGTTATAGAACCATATATTTTCCTAGGGTCATGGAAAAGGGACCAAATGGTAGATCAGTAAGAATTCCCCAAAGTGAGCAAGAGCCTTTTAAGTTAGACACTTTTGATGATTATTTTTCTAACACTTACTATGCTCTCTGTCAAGTGTTAGGAGAGGACAAGGAAGAATGCATTCCCATTGATTTTACTTATATGGTTGTTGATATCAAACATCCATCTAAAAATGTTCAATTTGATTTTTCTTCCTATTTGGCAAAACATATACATCAAGGGCTAGTAGACATTAAGAACAACAAGGAGCCAATTAAGTTCAGATGGTTTTCATTGCTTTTCCTTATGTTCCTATATTATGGAAGAACAAAGATGGTTTGGCACCCCAAATTAATAGTTAACCATGTTGATAACATAGGGAATGTGTTGTATGTCCAGTGTTGGACTCATTTATGGGAAAAGCATGATCCCAATTTCAGTTATAGATTCCTCAGAGATTATTTTGTGCTCACTATATTAAGATATTTCTAGTCAGACATACCGAGGATTCTAAAACCATTGTTGAGTTTCCTTAGACCTGCAGTGAGGGTCCCTCCTTTAGAAATCAAGCACAATTGGGGTGACTTTATCCCCCACAAAGAGGGCACAATATTTAGAATCTATGGCACCCCTGTTGGTCCTCACATTTTACCGAAGTGTTTAGGGTAAAATTTGATTCGTTTAATGCTTAGCATCTTAGATGTTTGAATCATCCTTTCACCCTATACATTCAAGGATCTAGGGTTGAGTGGAAATTCACTATCATACCCTAGGTCGCTGTGAGATGTAGTGAAACTTGGATTAGGGAATTTAATTATCAATTATCCTTCTCTTATGCTCAATTAACCATTAAAACCATAATTTCACAAATATGATTGTAAATGGAAGAATAACAGAAAAAGATCTTGCAAATGGAAATAAAATATCAAATCACAGAGTACCTATTTTTAAGGTTCCGAGGCGAAACAGTCAGGGACACTGGAACGGGCGCCCAAGTCCAAGGTGCCAGTTTCTTTGCGGGATCCTAACCTCCTTCCAACACTGATCCGTACTGTAACTTCTGTTTCTAGAAATTCAACTATAGAGGACACTAGAGCAAGCGCCCAAGTCTTGGAAATGCTCTGGTGTCCTGCTTCTCTTCGGATCCTAAATCTTTGATGTCTGTTGATCCTTCCTACAACTTCACTTTTCCTAAATGCGACACATGTAACCTGTAATCACAAGACTTTGGGAGGGGATTGTGGTGTTTAGAGGCTTACCTCAGTCAAGCCTTGGAGGACACTTAAGTCTCTAAACACTGTTGTCAGATAGAGAGTGCGTGCCCTTGTGAGGCAGAGGCAAAAACCAAAGGAAATGATGATGAAAACACAATATAATGTCACCTTGTAGTGAAGATATCATGGGAGGAAGATGCTCTTCATTCCATGATAAAGTGGATGCTCAAATCTACAAACACAAACACATAAGCCACACAAATCTGCTCTTGTAACACAATGAAAGCCTTGAATCACCTTGAGAACACAATAGCTTGCTAGTAATCATCTAGTTTACAAATGAATGCCTAAACATGCTTTATATGCAACTACAAACACTCCTACCAAGATTTTTGTAATTCAAACTTACCGTGTCAGCAAAGGACCCAAATAATGTTCATAAACTAACACCCAAAAATTGAGGCTGCCCCAAAATAGGGCAGGACTAGGGCACGGGTACCCAAGTCTTCCCCCCCTATTTTGGGTAGGGTATAGCTCAAGGGGTCCTCCTAGGTCCTATTTTTCACGTTACCTAGGGCTCATTCCTTCGGGATGCCAAATTATGAACTAAGATGTCCTAAATGCATGCAAAAGACCTGAGAGCTAAACCTTATGAGGGAAAAGCCCCCAAGGGGACATTTTCTGATGTTACATTTAGCCCCCACTTTAATGTATGCATAAATGTGAGGCCAATACATGCATTAAAGTAAGGTCACAAACACAACAAACACATCAAGCATGGAGAAGACACGCCAAATCACATAGAAAATAGTAACAGGCATGCAAAACACGGAGAAGACAGTTACAGTCACACAGAACATGGAGAAGACAACGAATGCATGGAAGACACATTAATGCATGGAAGACAGAAATGATATCTTTTCTTTTATTTTTCTCATATAAATGAAATTCAGATGCAAGTACTGGAAAGTAAACAAACCTCCCATAATACATGATGCACTCATTGCGCAGGTCTTTGTATATATGGGGCAAGACACACAAAACCTCCCAAAATGCATACTGCATATGGGGCAATAGACACGCCACACAAAACAAGCATGCCAATACACACACACTTGAAGATAGAGAAAACACAGTAGATAAGCAATGGTGTGTTCCCTATTTCTAGGCTCATCACCATCTCAAGCACATTATAGGCACACACCGACGATTGGGCTTCACCACAACAATCGCCGAAGACACGCTTAAGGGTTAAGTTAGTCACAGAATACTCCCCGCCTCTGCAGAGGACTTTTTAAAATGCAACCCCACCCGCATCACAAAGATGCCTTACAGTGAAAAGGAAGCATGGCATACCACCCCACCTACATCACGGAGACACCTTATAGTGAAAAGGAGGTATGAGCTCAAAAGTATACAACCCCACCCATATCACAGAGATGCCTTACGGTGAAAAGGAGGTATACGCAATAGATTTCAAGATAGATTGATTGATTGCAAACAAACTCAGGATACAGGAAGTACTCATCGCACTAGTCTGCACCTGCGGACAAGCACATTGCTAACATCTAAAACAGATAGCTTACCTTATATATGCCCCCACCTTAAGGTGGTTGATATCATGCATTGATATCAAGCATGTTAAGGTAGGAATAAAACACACAAGGGAACATAGACTTTCGCAAAGCCCATGCCCCCCTGAGGTGACATGTACTTTACGATCACCAAATGTTCCCACAAACACATCCCTGCAAGCAACATGTTAGTGTCTACAACATCATGATAAACAACAACATCAATGCATATGATTAACCACACAAAGAGCCAAGGTTATACAATGAATTCAGAGTTTGAGGATAACCATGGGGCTATATCACAAAGCTCTCCGAATCAAGTACCACCAAGGCCAGATTCAAAGACAAACAAAAGTACATAGAGTAGCAGTATTGTTAAGGTTTGTAAATGTGATAAAAACATCATCAAATTCACTACACGGAAAGCACGAGTGCTTCCACTAGCCAAGCGTCGGATAAAATATACAACCCCATCATCATATTAGGAACTAAGTCCATTTTTTGATTGTTCTTGAAAGGGACACTAGGCCCGCATCATTATAAATGTTTGTCATCATCCGTCTGCTAGTTGGAAACACTAGAGGAAGGGAAACAATAAATAAGAGAGGAGAAGCAAGTGTCTTAGGGACAGTCATGTAGGAGGGTGCCCCCAGTGTCACCAACCACAACATTATGTCCGTAAGACACAACACACAACAATGAAATCAGAGAGAGGCAATATAGAAGAATGATGATACAAATAGAAGGTCACAACAGAGGCGGTCTCCTAGTATCTCGAACCTTACGAGAAAATCTGAGGTCATCCCAGGAGGCCTAAACAACACATAACACATCACGGGGGAAGCACATCACGAGAGAGATAAAGAGTTAGAGATACTTACCTGTAGGGTCTTCATGCTAAGTCTTATCATCAAGTAAATCATTGTCATCCTCCCATTCTCTAATGTTAGAGGAAGGTGGGATATAAGGTATCATAGCCCAATTCATGTCTTTCTCATCATGTTGTTCATTGTTAGGATCATGTTTGTTTGGTTTAATGTTAGAATCAATGTTTTCTTGTTGAGATGCAAGGTAAGCTCACCGCCTTCTCTTCCTCCTTTGTGCATGTTGATGTTGTTGTGCTTTATGACTTAGTTTTTGTAACATAGGGCTTTGCTTTGTTATGGATTTTTGTGTTGTAGAGGAGGAAGTATCAGGACCAAAGTTCATTTGTCTAGGTGGAATGTTTTCTTGTTGAAGTTTACTACCATACTTATTCTTTATCCTCTTAGTGATGTCAAAATGACTTGAATATTCAAACAAAGGAGGGACATTAAAGGTCTTCTCTTCCTTAGTGAAATCCAAGGTGTGTGAACAATCCACTAAAGGAAGAAGGTTGGTGGGAGGATCCATAGAGGTAGGAATTTTATTATTGTTAAATGAATGTTCATTTTCTACCCATGGAATGTTCTTTGTTAAAGGAAGCTCTTCATTCACTAATGCTTCATCTTGGCTAGGGAGAGCAATGGAATTACTAAAGCTACACCTAGTCTTCTCATTTGAGTATTCAGTTATAGGGGAAGTAGGATAACCTGTGGGATTATCATCATCCTTTTCCTTGCTACTCATGGAGAAGAACTTCGTTAAGCTTTCTAATATCGTAGGATGTTTACTCATGAGGGTTAAAAATTGGTCAAAATCAAGGTTTTTGATAAATGCATGCAAATATATCATTGAAAAATTACATGAAGGTTCCATTTCAATGTAAGATCATATTTTGAAAAGCTTTTCCAACTTTATGCAAAAGTCAAGTGCAAAACTATATGCTAAAATGACCTAGATGCTTGATTTTTTGTACTTTTTTTCAATGCAAATAGGTGAACAAGGGGTGTTGTAAGGATTTTGATCAGGGGTAGAAAATTATATGTCTTATATCAGTCCAAAATAGAAATAATATCCTTCCCAACACACTCTTGATGCAAATCCAAGATAATGCCAAGTCAAACTATAGTGAAAATATGTCCAAATAGGCACTTTTTTCACCAAAACTCAATGCAACAGAGCATAACAAAGGGTGTTGTGGGAAAATGATGATGGAAAATAAATAATATCATTAATAACAGCCACTTGGTGCCAAAATACCCAACACAACACGCTTTTAGTGCCACTTAAGATAAAACCCTAGTGAAAATATAGTAAAAATAAGTTATTTTTCACAGTTTTCAATTCCAAGACCTAGAAAAAGAGGTGTTGTAATGAATTTTAGGATGTATAGAAAGTAATACTGATTATATAAGTCAACTCAATCCATAAAATTTGTCACAACATGCTTGGAGTGCAAACTAGGTCAAACCCTAGGGCAAAAATAGTCAAAATGTGTAGTTTTTCACCAAATTTTCAATACAAGAGCCCGTTAAAAGGGTGTTGTGGAGATTTTTATGAGGGGAATAAATTAATCACCCTTATAAAAATCAATTAGTTCAAAAATTCCCTTCACAACACACCTATGGTGCAAGTTTAGAGAGCCGATAAGGCCAAATTTAGTGAAAATCGATGTTTTTGAAGCCCTAGATTTTAGATCTTGACACGAAATGCTATGTGAATGATTTGAAGTCTGATTTATGATGAAAATTAATTACTCTCAGATATGAAAATAATTTCCAAGCTTTAATATGCAAAATGCCAATGCAAATCTAATGAAAATGAATGAAAATTACTAGTTTTGTTGAAATTTTCTATGCAAAAATGCAAATGTTTTGAATCTAAATGCAAACTTACACTAAAATGCAAGACTACAGACAAATTATAATTTGAATGAGCCACTAAAATCATTAGAAAAATCTGAAAGAAGATTTTGCCTACTAACCCTAGATTTTGGAATTACTAAGTTATATGAAAATTGTCAAAATTTCTACAAAAGCCTAGCAAATTAATGATGAAAATGCAATGCAAATTATTGAATTTTTGTTTTTTTATGTATTTTATATTATATCTGATGCAAAAATCATGAATTAGGAAAATTTAGAAAGAACTGATGCAATTTAGTAAGCCAAACAATGCAATTTTTTTGAATTTTTCTCAATGCAATAAAGTGAAAGACTATATGAATGAATGAAATCAATCCAAATCTGAAGAAACACACTCATAAAGTTACAATTTAAGTTCAAAAACATGGGTTCACCAAAATATTTAGGGTAAAATTTGATTCGTTTAATGTTTAGCATCTTAGATGTTTGAATCCTCCTTTCACCCTATACATTCAAGGATCTAGGGTCAAGTGGCAATTCACTATCATACCCTAGGTCTCTATGAGATGTAGGGAAACTTGGATTAGGTAATTTAATTATCAATTCTCCTTCTCTTATGCTCAATTAACCATTAAAACCCTAATTTCATAAATACGACTGTAAACGGAAGAATAACAGAAAAAGCTCTTGCAGACAGAAGTAAAATATCAAATCACAAAGTACCTATTTTCAGGGTTCCAAGGCAGAATAGTCAGGAACACTAGAGTGTGCACCCAAGTCTAAGGTGCCAGTTTCTTTGTGAGATCCTGACCTCCTTTTGACACCGATCCACACTGTAACTTCTATTTATAGAAATTCAACTGTGGACACTAGAACGAGTGCCCAAGTCCTGGAAATGCTCTGGTGTCCTACTTCTCTTCAGATCCTAAATCTTTGATGTCTACTGATCCTTCCTGCAACTTCACTTTTCCCAAATGCGACAACTGTAACCTGTAATCACAAGACTTTGGGAGAGGGTTGAGGTGTTTACAGGCTTGCCTTAGTCAAGCCTCGGTGGACACTTAAGTCTCTTAACACCGTTGTCAGATAGAGAGTGTGTGCCCTTGTGAGGCAGAGGTAAAAACTAAAGGAAATGATGATGAAAACACAATATAATGTCGCCTTGTAGTGAAGATATCATGGGAGGAAGATGCTCTTCATTCCATGATGAAATGGATGCTCAAATCTGCAAACACACACACATAAACCACACAAATTGGCTCTTGCAACACAATGAAAGCCTTAAATCACCTTGAGAACACAATAGCTTGCTAGTAATCATCTAGTTTACAAATGTAGGCCTAAACATGTTTTTATATGCAACTACAAACACTCCCTCCAAGATTTTCATAATTCAAACTTACCGTGTCGGCAAAGGATCCAAATAACGGTCATAAACTGACACCCAAAAATTGGGGCTGCCCCAAAATAGGGCAGGACTAGGGTGTGGGTGCCCAAGTCCTCCCCCCTATTTTGGGTAGGGTATAGCTCGAGGGGTCCTCCTAGGTCCCATTTTTCATGTTACCTAGGGCTCATTCCATTGGGATGCCAAATTATGAAGTAAGATGTCCTAAATGCATGCAAAAGACCTGAGAGCTAAACCTTATGAGGGAAAAGCCCCCAAGGGGACATTTTACAACGTGACATCAAGTATGTGTCATTGAGGGTTGGTTTCTTGGAGGTCATTTGGCAATTGACTAAAATGGAAAAGGCTCACTTGGCAGGGCAAAAGAAGGGATCTTTCTTTCCTTTCTTAACGGTGTTTTTTGACTTCAAGATAAATAAAGAAGGATTTGGTAAGCTAAATATAAAGTTTTTGCCTTTTAAAATGAGATAGGAGAGGGCTAGGTTCACTAATCATGAAGGATACATCAACAACATTAGGAGAGGTATCAACAGGTGTTACATTCCCCATCAAGTTTTATTTCCTGAGGATGTTATAAAAAATTCTCCTACTGATGACGAGGTGAAAATGAAAAGAGAAAAATGGAAAATATACATGAAATATGAAGAAGGAATGAGGAAGAAGAATCCTTCTTACAAGGGACTTTTCTCAGAAGTTGATGACCCTATCAATAAGATAAAGAAGATTTTATCTCATATTGATGAATTGGTTGATATACAAGATAGTGAATCTACTCAAGTTCTTACTAAAGATAGGCCTTCACACCAGCCCCCCGCTACAAGTTTGATAAAGTATACTTTCAAAAGGAGAGCCAAAAATCAAGACGTAAAGGGACAAGCTCCACAGGCACTTCCACCAACTCAATTAACTCTCTCTTAGTTACCACCTCCACAATCATCCTCCCCTTCTATACCAGTGACTGAATGTGATTCTCTTCATCAAAAGCCTTCTCCAAAAAGAAGAAAAGTTGAAATGAGTCCCCTAGTTGACTATCCTGATGATGGGAGAAATGGAAATAACTGAGGAAGAGATACATCATGAGATGCCATCCCCTAGTCGAGATATGCCTGAGGAACTACCTTTGAATAGAATTTCTGATATTGCCATAAAGGGCAATGATGTTTCAAATGACATCAGGACTATAGCATGCAAGAATTTCATTAGTGATGATGATTTTGTCAAAACTAAAGATTTTTCTAATTTCTTATGGAAGAGCAGAAAGAAAGAATATGAGAAAAGATTAGGAGAGGAAATGTCTCGTTCTCCTCAAGAAGCACGTGAGCAGGTATCCATTAGGATACTCACACAAATGAAGGAGGAGGTCAAGAATATTTCTCCAAATCAGGGCAGACGAATGATTAGAGATAGTGGAATCTTATTGCTCCATGAGTGGGATATAGATTCTGCTATTATTCTAGATACTACAAGAAGAGAAGATAATCAGGTTTTCTCCACAAAAGAGGAAGCTGAGGCTACACTAACAGGTGCCAAATTTAACCCGAAGTGGGAGACCTTAGCCATATGGGCTTTGGCTCCTAACACTGACAAACCTCTGGTTGCAAAACCTGACAGGGATTTTAAGGGTGACTTAATAATAAAACGAGTCTCTACTACCCCTACTACAAAAGCATCCGAATTGGTAGTAGAAGATGCAAAGTTCAGTAAAGAAACCACCAGTGCTCTCCAAAAAAGATATGATAATTTTTTAAAAGAACATATGGGCATGTTTCTAGAATACAACAGGTTGAAGGAAAAAGAATTACAATGGCAGCAACAGGCCTCAACATCATCCTCACCATAGACAACATTGGTAGTCAAGGATTCAGGTTTCATTCTTTCTGATCCTTCTTCCTCATGAAGGTCTATTCTTGAAAAGGAGAATGAAGATCTAAGGCAACAAATTAATTCATTTGAAGACATTTTTACAAATACTTTTGATAAATGGTAGGAGGATAATTGGTCTATTGTCTCAGGTATTTTAGAATTGTTAATGAACAAGGTGTCAAGCAACGTAGTTGGAATCTGTAAATGTTATTATGACTTATCACAAGTCATTAAGAAAATTGCAGATGATAAGGAGCAAATGGTGCCTCTGTTTGATAAATGGATCCCTAAGATTGTTTCTCTAGTAGGCATTTGTAAAGGAGAAAATCATGATCCTAATGCTCCCAAGAATGTTAAGCAAGTTTATATGACAGCAAAAGAAGTAGGAGACTCCCAGGCATTTATAAACTATCTTGAGGAAAAGGCATTAAAGTTAATTCAGGGTTTTGATAATGACAAGGTTGGGATAATTCCTACAATAAAAACTAAAAGTGGTGACATCAAACCATCACAATCATGGATTCTCCAATTCAACAATATCGTTCCTATCATCTCTTTCTTCATCTATCAAAATAACAAGATAGATATGTCCCTATTCAGAACTAGCATCAACAAACTATGGGATTCTTGTCAACTAGCTTCTGATTTTACAAGAGAAGTTGAGTCGGTTCTGGCCAAATACAATAATAGATATTTATCATGTGTGGATAATCTCTTCAGTTTTCAGTGGCCCACCAAGGAGTAGTATCAAACTGAGGATAAAAGATATAATGAGTTACCTGATATTTAAAGTATTAACGGTGGAATCTTCTTGTTCTCAAAATGCAGGTAAGAAGCAAAGGTCAGCAGAGTTTTTTACATTTTCTTCAAAGGCACAATTCCCAAGTACCACTTACCTTGCGGACATACTTGTAACAACTTTTCCTCCTATGAAGATTATCTAAGTGAAATCAGTTACCCCTATTTCCTGACTAAATGCAAAATTTTGTCTAATAGGAGGACGACATTTGTTTCTAGGTCTGAGGCTTGTTTTGCTCCCTTGTTTCTATAAAAGGGAATTTAGGACCTAGTAACATGTATCTTGGAGAAATTTTCTGTAGCACAATACAATATCATAATAAGTAGTCTTTACTTTTAGGTGTGTTTTCAAAAGGATAAAATTGTTTGTACTTGTAATTATTGGTATAAAGTTGCATTAAACTCAACATTTTTTAATATATTGTTAAGGTTCAGACCGTATTGTCTCCTACAGTTATGTCTTTTGCTATATTTTTGAATGAATTGATAAATTATCAATATTATTCATCTTCACAGTTTTTCCTGTGTAAGGATATCCATTCCAAAAGGCCTTTACTCAAAGAGTAAATTTAAATGCTTCAAGGAAGATATTAAATATAGTAGATGTATACATGGATAAGTAAGAATGAATGGTTTGATCTGATTTCAAGATGTGGTGATGTAATGCGTCATTACAATATTCTTAATAGAGTTATAAGTGCATCTGGAATGCTAAGTTCATTTATATTTATTTTTTGACTCTGTGACCCCAGATTTAGGTACTGATCTTTTGATGGTTATTGTCCTCATCTAAACCTCCCTGATCATTTCATATAAATCAAAAATCAGTTTCAATTTTTGTATTTACATTGATCATACTTTTGTTTGCATGTTTCTCTGCAAAGAATAGGACTAAAGCTTAAGAATCTAGCCCATCTCTTTACTTTAACAGACATTCTTTAAGCAATCTAGTAGGAACACATCTGTTATATGAACAATGTTATTGAGAAAGTATCTCAGGGATCCCCCATCCATTTGAATAGACCATTGTTTTCCCCAAAAAGGAAAGATCCAAAAAAGGAACACCCTTGTTGGTTTCATAGAGCCTAAAGTGTAGAGGAAAGAGGGATTGAAAACCCCAATTTCCTATTCGTTGGCCAATCCCTCGAGGCAGATCAATTATTAGAAATTGCTATTCTATAGATCTATTTTCTTTGAAATCGGATTGGGAATTTAAAACAACCAACAGATTGGTGACTCTATTGGGGACTTTATTAATAAAGTTCTAAGTACTAGTGCAGTAGATTGTCATGGGTTTTTAGAGTTTGCATAAATTTTTTTTTTATTATTTTCCTTGAAAAAATGGGTGGCAACTCTGACAAGATTTTCCTTATGTACAGGGTTAAAGAAAGTTGCTCTTGAGAAAGACTTGTACTTATATGTTATCTTGAAGAAATTTATCGTATAGTTCTATTTGAGTGAGAAATATAAATTCATTTATTGGATTAACTTTCAGTTATATCATTTTATGACGTGATTAAAAGTTTGCTGGAGTTTTCTAATCCTACATAGGAAAGATGTATGGAAGGAGATCACAACAATAGGGAAACCTGAGTAAGCCTCTGGTGTAGGAGCTAGTTATTCAAAGGTGGAGAACTAAGGACTTAGGTGAGTATGCGTCTCCCCCTATTTGTGATCTCATGGCATTTAATGAACCTCTTTTGGGTGAAAGTGTTGATAATTTGCAAACCAGAGAAGAAGGAAGAGAGCATAATATTATATATGCCACTAAGAATGTCCTGGAGGGTCTTGTAGATTATGAAGGAGATGAGATTTATTATATGGAACCACATCTAGTCCCACAGAATGATAAGGTTACCTCCATGAGAGAATCCCAAACCAATCCTACACAGAATCCCCTTGATCCTAAAATAACTATACCCTGTGTAAAGTTGCCCTCTCCCAAAGTAGGAAAGGTTAAATCCATTAATACCAAATGTTGTCTTGACATGAACATAGCCTCTGGCTCAAACCAGACTGACGAGGAGTTGGACAATGAGGTTAAGGAGTTGACCTGGAGACTAGCCAGGATGGAAACACTGAAAAGAAAAGAGAAACTATTGCTCAGATTGCAAAATATGAATAGACTAGGTGTTTCTGATGATAGTGGCATACTTGACACATCTATAGTAACTAGATTAGCTCATAATGGCTCAAAACCCATTACCCAACCAAAGCATCTGATTCAGCTCTAGGAGAGTGATATCCCATTTTCCATACCTACTAATTGTTTTTAGGTCCCTCCTCAAAACCCACATGTTAGAATGATGGGGCAAGACTCTTGCAAAAAACCCCCTGTAATGCCCAGAATAAATCCCCAACCAAATACTCATAACCTATACATACCTTTGCAACCTAATTTGTTGACCCGACCAAATCCTCCAATACAACTAGGAAATGACAGAGGGGGCTTTGATAAATCCTTTTGCCAGAAGATCAATGCAGTCATCCTGGTATAGGCAGATTGATTTCTCTGGTATTGTTACTAATTTTTTGTTCACACTAAAAATTAGTTGGACCTAAGTGTAATTGTTTAGAAGGAATAATAGAAAAATTCAAAGTTATGCATTCTTGAATGTTTGATGCCTTGACAAAGTTGAAAAGAAGATCTAGTTGTCAGGATAACCCATCAATCCAATCGAGACTGATAAGTTATCATGACAAAAGAATTGATTATCAAAGGATCAAACGTTCAAGGAGATATAGTTGTTCTACAAAGTTTGATCATTCAGGAGTTATAAGTTAAATTAATTATTCAGATTAATCAGTTTTGAATGAAAGAGAGAAAGATATTGTATTACACTGTTATTTCATGACATGTTTTGAACATACATCCAGGTATCTGTTACTTTATCTCATGCATTGATTGAAAAGGAAATATATGTACATCATATGCATCAGAGAAACTAACTAATCATGTTTAAAAGAAGTGTTCAAATGTGTCCCACACAAGCCGTGGGAGTAACTAGACTGAGCAATTGCAGAGATGCAAGCCATGTATCTATTTGATAAAAGAAAAGAGAAAAGAACATATGATAAATCTAAACATCCATCATTGCCTAATGATGGAGGTTGCTGTTGAAGCTAGCCTTCAAGTCTTTAGTCTTCATTCTTCACTCCAAGCCACCATCCAGTTGAAACCTGCAAAAATTTGGGGACAACCCTGTTAGTGCTCCGGATGTTTACAGTTATCACATGCTTTTATCAAACAGAGACATCTAGTTATCATATCATGCATTCAGATAAGAATTCAGATCAGATAATGATACAAATCAGGAAGGAGTCATGAGGAAGATCAATCAACACTATCGAGTACTTTTTATGCTAACTTGTTTGTTCACTGTGTAGGTATAGGACAAATTTTGTTGCTGATTAAATGTGGATTAAATGTGGCTCCCACAAGGGTTTGAACCCATCATGTTTCTTTTCATTTTCAAAAGAGTATTAGAAAAGACAGGATGCATCATTCTAAGCTATATCATGCATCATCTAATCAACTTACATAAAGGAGATGTCATCATGACATTATTACAGTTGATTGAGACAAATCAAAGCTATATGACTGAGTCAAGATTGACAAAAGGACAAATGCAGAAATTAGATTACAGTCATCTAAGGAGTGATACAATTTTTCAGATTGTTGTGCCTATGAAAGAGAAGAGAGACAGGGTAAAGGAGGATACAAGAACTTATGTATCATTTGAACAAGTTGCAGAATAAATCATGTGAAGGGTCATCTCGTTATGATAAAGGAGTAAGATGAAGCAATATTTTATACCAGGTATTTCTCATGTTATTTTCATATTGTTTAAGTTGATCAAAGTTTAAGCAGTTATATCACATTCAAAGTTGCAAGTGTCTCATAGAAATAGTCAAGCAAAATGCCACATGGAACAATAGATGGAACAGTGGAAGGCAAGACAATTATAAACAATATGTCAACTTGACTGCCATAAAGTAAAACTTCACAAGATGTATGAGATAAGTGTGCAATCATCCTGAGAAGAGACATGAACTTTGCAAAAGGCTGTCACCAATGCTTCAGAACTTCAAACCATCAAAGATACATGAAGATATCATGAAAAAGTTCTACTAGAGCAGATGGGTCTTAATTTTCAAGGATGAAACAGCCAGGCCAAGAATCTCATATGATTCAGGTATTGAAGAGAACCTATAAATGAAGATGAATGCTTCAGTCTAAATGTAGTTAGATGTTCAAACAATCAAGCATCCAGGGATGAAGCGCATAATGCATAGCAAATACCCCAACACAATGAGTGGTCATCACAGACATGACAGTGAATTACAAATCCAAGAACAAGAGACACCCATGTCTAAAGCACGGAAGAAGTTGCAAATACAATATACATAGAGTATAGTGGAGTATAAAAGATACAATAGTCAAACGATAAATAAGGTGGATTCCATGCATTTCAACATTATTGTGCTTTGAAAAAATTTATTTCTCATACCTAAAGCTACAGTGATGCCATGGTGCGGTCAAGAAGATGCCATGGAAGATCAAAGAGAGATACAGTGCAAGAGAAGAGAGATACAATGCAAGAGAAGAGAGATACAATGAAGATCAAGATACAGATATAGTAACCATTGACCACGAACAGCCAAGACAATGACCAGTGAAGTAGCTTAACAATCAAAATATGTCAGGATACATCATGATGGCCATATCCATCTACAGAAGTGCATAAATGATGAAAGAGGAATAGCTAGAAGAGATATGAACATGTTGAGGATGCTATAGGTATACCTTAAAGATGCCGAAGGAAGCTACAAGTGCTCATATCATGCATGATACATACCATGCAATAGACATTCAAGTGATAAGATAAGCAGTCATTATGCACAAAGGCATGCTATAGGTGCATTTTGAGAGCATACAAACAGTTAATGAGAAGATAGAATAATCTTATGTCATGGTAGATTCCAGACACAACAAGAAACAACACACGGTCAAAGATGATGCTACATGACAAGAGTCCATTATGCTACAGTTTGCAAAGTTGAAGAGTACGAGTATCATATGCTAATAAGATAGAGAAGCTATCTATACTACAGAAGAACCTCACAGAAATGTAAATGGTGATACTCATGCAAATGGAAACAGATGATAAAAGTCATCATACAGAATATAACAAGTTTTGTTGTCATATTGAATATCAAAATGTGCTTCTACCCAGTAGCTACAGTGGGACAAATCAAATAAAATGTATCATCAGTAATGTATGACAGTCACAAAAAGATAGGAGGAGAATATGTTATGTGAAGTAAAGAAAGAAACCCCACTTGCTAATACTTCAAACCCCCTATACTTTTGCCAATAGATGGAGAAAAAACCATAGTTAAGGTGGTGCTACACATAGCAAGAGACTGTTTATGAAAAAATTGTATACCCATGTCAAGAGATCAAACCCTAATGGTATTTTTCCAAACATAGTTAAGAAACTTCAAATAGATGCCATGATACAGTCATAACCATGTCAGAGGAGCAAGAAACATGAAAGAAGGTATACCCATCTGCAAACTAAACAAGATCTTTTCAAAGATATATCAAACCTTTCTTACTTTACAGATAAAGAGGTAGAGTTTAAGTAAGAGTATGGCCGTGGCATTATGAAGGTTTTTTGTGCAAGAAGGGTTGAAACCCTAACTTCAAGGCTCACAAACCCTTGACATTTTATAGCATTTGATGCCTATTTTCAAGAGGAGCATGGCCAGAACAGGTAAAAGCTTTGAAAATGGAGAAAAAATATCAAAACCCTCATTTCAAAACATTAAACCCTCAGTGTTTCTACATGATAAAAATAGATCAAGGCAAAAAGAAGAAATATACAGTCATGGCCGACAGTGAAATAGCATTTTTTGCTATAAAATGCAATACCCATGCCTACCAATAGACTTGTCATGCTATAAAGAGTGAAACCAAAGAAAAATGAAGCTACAGAGATGAAAATGACAAGTGCTTACCCTTTTTTCTGGAAGGAGGAAAGATCATTCCACGGCCTCACAGTGGCCTTAACTTTCAAGATCAAATGAAGACCATCAAGGAAGAAAGATATAGAAATAGAAAGAAGGTGTTAAAAAGTGCACAACGATGGAGAGCCATGAATGAAGAAGAAGGCCGCAGCCATGAAAGAAATAAAGCTATAGATCCATAAAATATCTCATATGAAACATAAAGCAGAGTTACCTTCTTCATTATCATGCAAAGTTCCATGGAAACAACAAAGAGGAGTTGTTGAAGAGAGAAGACCAAAGCCATATGGATACGGTTGAAACCCTAAGCCAGCTTAATGTAGTTGCAGAGCTCCAAAAGAAGGAAGTCAAAGTAAAGAATGAGCAAATTAGGGTTGTTTCCTCGATTTTGTTCGAAGGTTCTTTGCTCGAGTGTGTTTTTTGAGTTATAAAAACCAATAATTACTTTATCCAAAAAATAATGCCCTAGTCAAGACTTTTTTCCTAGCTATCATAACATTGAGTGGCCAACAACAGTGTTTTAGAATTGATTTTTATTAAGTCAAGAGGCCGATGTGATGTGAAGGAAGGGCTCCAAGCCTTTTAAAGATTCCTTGGTGGTTGGGTGGTGAATGGACAACAATACACATGCTCAGGTTCCTTGTCCATTTTCAAAGCATCCAAAGATAGGGATATCTCCTCATTATGCATGATGGCTAATAGCCAAGAGGGTGCATTTTTGACATAGGCATATGCATAGGGCTATTCATTGAGTTTCAAAGGTAAGCATTCATGCATGGTGGAGGTATGTTTTGAATGGGAGGTATAAGGGTTTTGTCTTGTATTGATTTGATTATTGCATAATGGCATTTTAAATAGCAGTATAATGGTGGCAGTATAATGATGGCAGATATATGGAGCATTTTTTATGCATGGGGTTTTATGAGTCATGGAGTTGTTTTCCTTCCTTGATCTCAAATTGCATATGAGGATATAAGGAGATTTAGAAAATTTAATATATGTGCACAAAGGCAACAAAGGGGAGTCATAAGGATATTTATGCATATTTGTTTTGTGCATGGAATGTCATGTGGAGTGACTCAGTTTCTTTTTATTTTCCTTGCAGAGGGAGATAATTTTTCTCATTGATCATTAGAGTGATAAGGAATTTTGTAATTATTCCTAAGTCCTATTTTGCAAAACAGGCAAATGTATTGGAGTGATAAGGAGTGATATTTTTCTTCTAATCATGCACAATTTTACACATGAATTAATTGTAAATAAATAATAAAGTAATACTCTATAAATTACTTTATTATTTTCCACAATTTGTAAAATTAAAAATAGAACAAATTGTAACCAATAATAGAGTAATATTCTATTACTTTATTATTTACTCACAATCAATTTTGCCCATTAAAAAACATGCAAATTGATTAGTTGAGTTAACTAGGCCACCTACGAGGTTTTGCATGACTTTTAGGAGTATTTTTAGGGTCATTGGTCAAAATTTTGGTCAAACATATGGAGAGGCCCAAATTGAAGCTATTTTTGCTCAATTTGTGGCAGTTTTAGGCCCAAATTTTGAAGATTTTTTATGTTGCTCAGGAATGAGTATTTTTAGAGGCAGTTATCTACAAGTCCATATTTTTTGCATGCCTCTTGGAGAGAGCAGACCTATATATTGTAAAGAAAAAGTTTGTTTTGCTAGTTCTTGATTCTCATTCTGATTCAGACAGATTGGAGAATTCTTGTAGCTCACTTTTTTATAGTTTTATTGAGAGATCGACAGGTTATAGGTTATCTTTTGTCTTTTTGCAAAGCTTTCCTTTATTTATTTCAGATCAGTTGAATTACCTTTCCTTTTTGTGCTAAATGTTGAAGTGATTTTGATGAAAAAAATTTGTGTTTTATTATTGAACCTTCAAAATTATTGTCTCACCTCTTTGTTTGTAGCATTAAAGCATATATTCATCACAAGTCTTAAGTTGTGTTAACTAGAAATAGTCTTTTTATGCTGTGAAAAAAACCATTTCCTTCATAAAAACATGTTTTCAAACCTTCCTTAGAATCATTTTTGTGGTATTTATGCCAAGTCTGGATTGTGTAGAAGTCAGATTCCTAGGTAAACATCATGAATCAGATTGTATTATTTTTATCCATATCAGGTGCATCACCATTTTACCTTTAGTATTCATTTAATTTATTTCTTCCCTTTTTCCCAAAATGTAAAAACATACATCTCAATAGAACATTTGAAGAGAACCAGCCCATAATCTGGAGGTCTAATCTCGTCATAGGGCACCCACAACCTGAGCTTAGTCCCATGTTACATGGAATTGTAGTGCTTTAACTAGCCTTGCATACGGGTGCAATTCCCAGTGATAATAATTTTTGGCATGCCTGGTGGACCTTTGAACTGATTTTCAGTTCAAAAGGACTTATCTCTTTTTGTTGTTTTTTGGTATGAGCAGCAAAATTCTAGCTTTTTAGAGGTTTATTATCAGTACCTGGAGACTCTAATACTTTGGTTTTTTCAGATCAGATCTTGCAGCCTATGAAAAAATATCAAACAAGGTCAAGTAAAAATTCTGAGAAGAAGCATAATCAGTTATCTCCACCAAAAAGGAGAATAAAAGCAGTGAAAGAGGCCAATACAGTAGATTTATCAATTGTTACAGATCTGCCTAATACACATCCTAAGTTTGCTTCACATCAGAATTCATTGTTTGCAAGTTCATCAATAGAATTTTTAAGTTCTCCACCAGCAAGCCCAGAAGAACAAATTCATGTTTTCCAAGAGGAACCACTCCTTCTTGAGTTTATTGTTGAAGAACCTATATTACGGAAAATATTCCAAGAAGTTTCAGTCCAAACACCAGCTCAAGTTCTACCCACTCCAATTTCTTTACTAGGAGGAGGAGGAGTATTACCACCTCCTAGTGGAGGAGGTGGAGGAGTGTTACTACCACTCAGAGGTGGTGGAGGAGGTGGAATAAATCCACCACCACCTCAAAATTAGCCTTTTGTGTCATTTAATGGAGGCATCCCTTTGAATCTAAATCAGTATGATGACATACTGATGGCTGCATTGAAAAGTTTACCAAGTTTTACAAGAGAAGATGGGACTACACCCATTGAACATATTAGAGATGTGGCTTCTTTATGTGTTGTTCACCACATCACCAAAGAAAATATTGCAATCAGATTGCTGGTAGCATCACTAAAAGGTAAAGCTCTTCAATGGTTTAGAGGCTTAAGAGTCAATTCAATTAGATCTTGGGATGAATTAGGTGCTGCTTTGAATAGGCAATTTCAGGACAAGTCTGATTATTTATCATTAGTTGAACAAATAACTAGTATTAAGAGGGCTCCACAAGAGCAAATGACATATTTTAATTTTAGATTTCAAAAAACATGGAATAGGATCCCTGAAACAGTGAAACCATCACCAGAGCATGCTTTTTTGTATTATTTAAGGGCATTAAATTATGATATTGTTGTTATGATACAATCCATGCGAGGGGTAACTTTACCAGCTGCTTTTGATATTGCAATAAGAGAAGAAAATAGTTTAATACAAGCTGGTAAGATAGCACCTAGGCCCCCAATGCCAATCTTTCCAGATATACAGCCTTTAATACCAATTTCAGCCCCACATATTTCAACAATACCATTTTTGGTTATTCAACAAATAAACAAAACAATATAGATCCCATTCATTCTAAATTTAGAGAGCTGAAAGAAAATCAGCAAAGCATAGAAAAAATACTGCAAACTGTGAGCAATGACTTAGTGAGTCTGAAAATTTAAACAAATCAAAATAATAGACCTTACCAAGCAACCCCTTACCAAACAAATAGACCTGCTTATTAGGTAGATTATCAGGGTCAAAGAAGAAATTACAACAATAGGCCAAATCAGCAGTACAATCCAAATGTTGTTAGTACATCAAAAGAAATAGTGCCTATACAGAACAACATGGTTCAAGACTATGCATGGTGCTATCCCTATAATCAGCCTCATAATCAAGCCACTTGTCCAAATGGAATAGTAAGTCAAGCTTTGATGGTACAAAATAACTATGTTGCTGCTGAAAATTTAGCAAGTGATGTAAACAACTAGCTAGACATTTAGACTCAGTATGTTAATCCTGATGTAACTTTAATGAACTGGCAAGCTAATGAATTTTGTGGTGTAAATCAGTTGCCAGGTCAAAAGTAATCTTTTACTAATATTGCAGCAAACACAAGATCGAAAAAGAGAGCTGTTGACTTGCAACAACAGTCTAGAAATACAAATCAGCAAGCTGAAATTGGTAAACAACAAGCTGGAAATCTATCACAGCTAGCTGATAAAGGAAAAAATACAGTTTCTATAGCTCAAAATGAACAAAATCAAGCCTCTACATCAAAGGATTTGTACATTTTGTCAAGACAACCAACTATAGAAAATAAGCAGCCAGCAAAAGACCAACTAGAGGTTGCTGTCCCAAAAGTACAACAAAAGGTTAGTGGCCCTGTTTTTAATATTTTGGATCATATGAAAAAGACAACAGTAAGCATGTCTATTTTAGATGCTTTACACATTCCAGGACAAAAGGATTTGTTACAAAATACTTTATCTCAGTTGCCTTTGTCAAATGAAGTACAAAAATTACATCAACCTCAGATTATGATTGCAAATGAGACAGAAAAAAGAATAGAATAGCCTAAACCAGTAGGCAAACCTCCACCATTTTATGTCACTTTGATTGTGGGTGACTATTTAATACATAATTGCATGATAGATTTAGGAGCCAGCAGTTCAGTTATGCCAAAGTAGCTAGCTGATAAGTTAGGTCTAAAATATGAACCTATTGTTAGAAGTGTTGTACAAATGGATGGAACGGAAGTAAGTACAGTTGGAATGTTCAAAAATTTAGGCCTTACTCTACATGCTTGTCTAAACTTTGTTATATACAGGACATTTATGTCATTGATTTGCCACCTACCTTTGCCATTTGCTTATCCGGAGATTTTACAGCAAGGTTAGGTGGGTATTTATCATCTGATTGGACACATTTATTCTTTAGAAATAGATATGGAACCAAGGTTACAATCAAGTCTGAACCACTAGCAAAAGATCATTTGGAACCTTACACACCCAGTTCTATAAATGCAAATCTTCCCATTTTTGGTCAAGAGGATCTGATTCATATCCAAGATCCAAACACACCTTTAGAAGGAATTCCAGATTTGGTTCTAGACCAATGGACAACAGAAAATCATAAAACATATCCATTTGAGCAAATGGATGAGATTGGCCTTGGTGTGTACATGATTCAAGAAAATAATACAGTTATTCCAAATCTGATTAAAGAATAAAAACATCAAACTGTAGAGTCTAAAAATGATGTTTGGGAACTATTTTTTGATGGTTCTAGAAGCAAGGTAGGAGCTAGAGGAGGAGTTGTTTTAGTTTCTCCCACAGGTGAGAAATATTATTCATCTTTCAAATTTGCTTTCAGCTGTTCTAACAACTCAACTGAATATGAGGCTTTAGTTCATGGACTAGAATGGGCAAGGAAGAGAAAAAATAGATGTTTAGAAGTTTTTGGAGACAGTGAGTTAGTGGTTAAACAAGTCAAAAACCTTGCTGCTACAAAAAATGACTTGCTAAAATTATACAAACATAGAGTTTGGGACATGATAGAAGAGTTTGATGCATTTAATCTGATATTTGTACCTAGCACTGATAACAAGCAAGCTGACAAACAAGCTGCTATAGCAGCTGAGTATGATATTCCTGCTGAAATGAAGAATATTCACTCTCCTTTATACGTCAAAGTTGTTGTTAGACCATCAGTTCTAGATAATAATGTCAGTTGGCAAGTGTTTGATAGTGATGAACAGATTGTAAATTTCTTAATGGAAGAAGCTGAACTTTCAGTAGGTAATCAGCAAAATTTTGTACAACAATATGATGATCAAATACTTCAGTTAAGATCAAATAAGCTACCCAAGGGCTTAGTGACCTTGGAATCTATCTTTAATACTGATGATCAAGTAAGAAAAGACAAAGCCATCTTGTCAATAAAGCAAGAACATTATGAACCTATTGAGATCTTTAAGGAAAGTTGCTCAAGCTGGGAAAGATATGTACAAAACAAGAACAACAAGCATTCATCCAACTTTGTCAAGAGTTTAGTAAAATTTTTGCATGGGAATATGGAGATCTGAAAGGTTTCAACCCTGAGTTAGCTCAGCACACAATAGAGCTGGAACCCAAAGCTAAACATGTCAGACAGAAGCAAAGACCATTGAATCCCAAACTGGAAGTGCTCATGAAAACATAACTCAATAAACTCATTGAAGGTAATATGATTTTTCCTATCAAACATACTTCATGGGTTTCTAACTTGGTTCCTATCAGAAAGAAAAATGGAGAAATCAGATTATGTGTTGATTTATGTGATTTAAATAGAGCATCTTTAAAGGATCATTATCCTTTACCATCTATGTAACAGATATTGCAGATTGTTTTTGGATCAGAGAGATTTTCTTTATTGGATGGTTAGTCAGGTTATAACCAGATTCTTGTGAAAGAGAAAGATCAATACAAGACAGCTTTTACCACAAAGTGGGGCACACTAGCATATAGAAAGATGCCATTTGGCTTATCAAATGCAGGTGCAACATTTCAGAGAGCAATGGACATGGTTTTTCAAGGCCTGATTAATAAAATTGTGCTTGTATACTTAGATGATGTGATTTTTTTCTCTAAAAAAGTTGAAGATCATTTTCATCATTTAAGACTAATCTTTGAAAGATGTAGAGAATTTGGGGTATCATTAAACCCAAAGAAGAGTATTTTCTCTGTTCATGAAGGCAAACTATTGGGACACATTGTGTCTAAGGATGGAATATCAATTGATCCTAAAAGAATTACTACAATATTGGCATTACCTCTTCCTACACATAAGAAAGGCTTACAGAGCTTTCTGGGAAGAATTAACTTTGTAAGAAGGTTTATTCCAAACATAGCAGCACTATTACAACCTCTTACAGCAATGCTGAAGAAGAATATTCCCTTCAGCTCGACCAAAGAAGGAAAGCAGAGTTTTGAAGAAATAAAGGAAGCACTTGCTGCTACTCCAACTCTGATAAATCTAAATTTTGATAAAGACTTCATTTTATATGCATTTGTTAGTGTGGATACTATATCAGCTATGCTATGTTAGAAAAATAGTGAAGGAATGGAACAACCTATGGCATTTTTTATCCAGGTTCTGCATGACTACGAGGTAAGATATTCTTTTGTTCAAAAGCATGTATTAGCTGTTATCAGGAGCTTAAAGAAATTCAAACACATGCTTTCAAATAATAGAATTCAGTTAATGGTTGCTCACCCAACAGTGAAAGAATTTTTGCTCAGTAAAGATTTAAATGATAAGAGAAAAGGGTGGATAACAACGGTCATGGAATATGACATACAAATTAAGTTAACCAAGTTGCTTTGAGGCAAAGGATTGTGTGAACAATTTGCAGGAAATGAAGGATACAGCAAGGAACTTGAAGGAGAGGCTGAGACAGTGCTTCAAAACAATGAAACAGCTGCTGCCCCAGACCTTCTTGCAAGTTGGGTGCATGATATGATTCATTATCTACACACTGGTGATTGTCCACAAGGCCTGGAAAGATCTAAAAGAAGATATTATAGATTATAGTCAATCCCTTATGCCATAATTGATGGAATTTTGTACAAGAGAGATTTTAACAATGTTTTACTGAGATGTGTACAGCCAGATCAGACTCAAAGGATTCTAGAAGAATTTCATGATGGACCTGCTAGAGGTCACTTTGCAACTAGAACAACAGCTCTAAAAATTATGAGAGTTGGTTACTATTGGCCTAACATGTTCAAGTATGCTCATGAATGGGTAAATAAATGTCTTCAATGTTTAATTTTTTGCTTGCAAATAAAGGCTGGCAATAATGCCCTTGCATCCAATTCAAGTGGAATAGCCATTTGGCAAGTGGGGATTGGACTTCATTGGTCCTATCAACCCACCTTCAAGCCAAGGACACAAGTGGATTTTGACTGCTACTAATTATTTCACTAAGTGGACTGAAGCAGTTGCTTTGAAAGATGCTAATGAAACATCAGTCCCGAATTTTTACCAAGATCTAGTGTCCAGGTTTGGAACTCCTGACTCAATTATTTTAGATAATGCTTTAGCATTCATTGGATTAAGAATATCTAATTGTTCTGTCAAAAATAACATATTCTTGAATACTTCATCAAATTATTACCCTCAAGGTAATGGACGGGCTGAATCAACTAACAAAAATCTGATTAAGATTATAAAGAAAATAGTTGATGAGAATCAGAGGTCTTGGCATGATAAATTAAAGTTAGCATTGTGGACTGATAGGATTACACCTAAAAGATCAACAGTTAATTCACCTTTTGTGCTTACATATAGAAAGGAAGCCAAGTTACCAATAATAGTGGAGTTACCAACACTTAGCTATATAAAAGAGCTAGAGTTACTTGAAGAACAGCCAATGGAAATCAGGCTTGTATAGCTGATTAAACTTGAAGAGATCAGAAAAGAGGCCTTAAAAACATTGGAAGTACACCAAGCCCAAATAAAAAGGACTTTTGATAAAAGAGCAGTACCAAGAATTTATAAAGGAGATCTAGTTTTCAAGTGGAATGAATTGAAAAGTAGACTAGGATAGCATACAAAGTTTGATGCAATGTGGGATGGACCATATATAATCACAGAGTGCAAGCAACATAATGCATTTCAGCTTGCTAAGTTAGATGGTGAGGTGTTACCAATCCCAATTAATGGGATTCACCTCAAGATATGTTACTAAGTAAGGTAGCCTTATGCTGCAAATAAGTTCTTTTGCACAGTTAGTTTCAGTTTTGTTGTTTTGTTTCCAAGAAGTGCTTTTACACATGTAGCTGCTTCTGTTTTAAGCAAATTAGATTTAGTTTCAATTTTCAGTTAGTTGCTGTTGTTGTTTTTAGTTAGTGTGAGTTGCAAAATTTCTCTAATTCAGGGTAGAAATGACTCTATGCCCAACAAGAAGGCAAGGCTACTGGTTCTAAATTGTTTAGCAGGCAAACACCCCTGAGAGGTCGCCATAAATGTTACTAATTATTTGTCCACACTAAAAATTAGTTGGACCTAAGTGTAATTGTTCAGAAGGAATAATAGAAAACTTCAAAGTTATGTATTCTTGAATGGTTGATGCCTTGACAAAGTTGAAAAGAAGATCCAGTTGTCAGGATAACCCATTAGTCCAATCAGGACTGATAAGTTATCATGACAAAAGAATTGATTATCAAAGGATCAAACATTCAAGGAGATACAGTTGTTCTACAAAGTTTGATCTTTCAGGAGTTATAAGTTAAATCAATTATTTAGATTAATCAGTTTTGAATAAAAGAGAGAAAGATATTGTATTATATTGTTATTTCATGACATGTTTTGAACATACATCCAGGTATCTGTTACTTTATCTCATGCATTTATTGAAAAGGAAATACATGTACATCATATGCATCAGAGAAACTAACTGATCATGTTTAAAAGAAGTGTTCAAATGTGTCTCACACAAGCCGCGGGAGTAACTAGACTGAGCAATTGCAAACATGCAAGCTATGTATCTGTTTGATAAAAGAAAAGAGAAAAGAACATATGATAAATCTAAACATCCATCATTGCCTGATGATGGAGGTTGCTGTTGAAGTTGGCCTTCAAGTCTTCAGTCTTCATTCTTCACTCCAAGCCACCATCTAGTTGAAACCTACAAAATTTTGGTGACAGCCCTATTAGTGCTCCGGATGTTTACAGTTATCACATGCTTTTATCAAACATAGACATCTACTTATCATATCATGCATTCAGATAAGAATTCAGATCAGATAATGATACAAATTAGGAAGGAGTCATGAGGAGGATCAATCAACACTATCAATTACTTTTTATGCTAACTTGTTTGTTCACTGTGTAGGTATGAGACAAATTTTGTTGCTAATTTTGAAGACAAATAAACATGTGGATTAAATGTGGCTCCCACAAGGGTTTGAGCCCAACATGTTTCTTTTCATTTTGAAAAGAGTGTTAGAAAAGACACGATGCATCATTCTAAGCTATATCATGCATCATCTAATCAACTTACATAAAGGAGATGTCATCATGACATTATTACAGTTGATTGAGGCAAATCAAAGCTATATGACAGTCAAGATTGACAAAAGGACAAATGCAGAAATCATATTACAGTCATCTAAGGAGTGATACAAGTTTTTAGATTGTTGTGCCTAATAAAGAGAAGAGAGACAAAGTAAAGGAGGATACAAGAACTTATGTATCATTTAAACAAGTTGCAGGATAAATCATGTGAAGGGTCATCTCATTATGACAAAGGAGTAAGATGAAGCAGCATTTTATACCAGGTATTTCTCATGTTGTTTTCATACTGTTTAAGATGATCAAAGTTTAAACAGTTATATCACATTCAAAGTTGCAAGTGTCTCATAGAAATAGTCAAGCAAAATGCCACACGGAACAACAGATGGAATAGTGGAAGGCAAGACAATTATAAACAATATGCCAACTTGACTACCATAAAGTAAAACTTCACAAGATGTATGAGATAAGTGTGCAGTCATCCTGAGAAGAGACATGAACTTTGCAAAAGGCTGTCACCAATGCCTCAGAACTTCAAACCATCAAAGATACATGAAGATATCATGAAAAAGTTCTACTGGAGTAGATGGGTCTTAATTTTCAAGGATGAAACAGCCAGGCCAAGAATCTCATATGATTCAGGTATTGAAGAGAACCTATAAATGAAGATGAATGCTTTAGTCTAAATGTAGTTAGATGTTCAAACAATCAAGCATCCAGGGATGAAGTGCATAATGCATAGCAAATACCCCAACACAATGAATGGTCATCACAGACATGACAGTGAATTACAAATCCAAGAACAAGAGATAGCCATGTCTAAAGCAAGGAAGAAGTTGCAAATACAGTATACATAGAGTACAGTGGAGTATAAAAGATACAACAGTCAAAGGATAAATAAGGTGGATTCCATGCATTTCAACATTATTGTGCTTTGACAAACTTTATTTCTCATGCCTAAAGCTATAGTGATACCATGGTGCAGTCAAGAAGATGTCATGCAAGATCAAAGAGAGATACGGTGTAGTAAATAGAGATACAGTGCAAGAGAAGAGAGATACAATGAAGATCAAGATACAGATATAGTCACCATTGACCACGAACAGCCAAGACAGTGACCAGTGAAGTACCTTAACAATCAGAATATGTCAGGATACATCATGATGAAAGAGGAATAGATAGAAGAGATATGAACATTTTAAGGATGCTACAGGTATACCTTAAAGATGTACAAGGAAGCTACAGGTGCTCATATCATGCATGATACATACCATGCAATAGACATTCAAGTGAGAAGATAAGCAGTCATTATGCAGAAAGGCATGCTACAGGTGCATTTTGAGAACATACAAACAGTTAATGAGAAGATAGCATAATCTTATGTCATGGTAGAATCCAGATGCAACAAAAAACAACACACAGTCAAAGATGATGCTACATGACAAGAGTCCATTATGCTGCAGTTTGCAAAGTTGAAGAGTACGAGTATCATATGCTAATAAGTTAGAGAAGCTATCTTTACTACAGAAGAACCTCACAGAAATGTAAATGGTGATACTCATGCAAATGGAAATAGATGATAACAATCATCATACAGAATATCACAAGTTTTGTTGTCATACAGAATATCAAAATGTGCTTCTACCCAGTAGCTACAGTGGGACAAATCAAATAAAGTGTATCATCAGCAATGTATGACAGTCACAAAAAGACAGGAGGAGAAGATGTTATGTGCCCCACTTGCTAATACTTCAAACCCCCTATACTTTTGCCAATAGATTGAGAAAAAACCACAGTTAAGGTGGTGCTACATAGAGCAAGAGAATGTTTATGAAAAAACTGTATACCCATGTCAAGAGATCAAACCCTAATGGTATTTTTCCAAACACAGTTAAGAAACTTCAAACAAATGCCATGATACAGTCATAACCATGCCAAAGGAGCAAGAAACATGAAAGAAGGTATACCCATCTACAAACTAAACAAGATCTTTTCAAAGATATATCAAACCTTTCTTTCTTTATAGATAAAGAGAAAGAGATTAAGAGTATCGTCATAGCATTATGAAGGTTTTTTGTGCAAGAAGGGTTGAAACCCTAACTTCAAGGCTCATAAACCCTCGACAGTCTATAGCATTTGATGCCTATTTTCAGGAAGAGCATGGCCAGAACAGGTAAAAGCTTTAAAAATGGAGAAAAAATATCAAAACCCTCATTTCAAAACTTTAAACCCTCAGTGTTTTTGCATGATAAAAATAGATCAAAGCAAAAAGAAGAAATATACAGTCATGGCCGATAGTGACATAGCATTTTTTGCTACAAAATGCAATACCCATGCCTACCAATAGAATTGTCATGCTATAAAGAGTGAAACCAAAGAAAAATGAATCTATAGAGATGAAAATGACAAGTGCTTACCCTTTTTGTTGGCAGGAGGAAAGATCATTCCACGGCCTCACAGTGGCCTTATCTTTCAAGATCAGATGAAGACCATCAAGGAAGAAAGATACAGAAACATAAAGAAGGTGTTAAAAAGTGCACAACAATGGAGAGCCATGGATGAAGAAGGATGCAACCATGAAAAAAATAAAGCTACAAATCCATAAAATGTCTCATATGAAACAGAAAGCAGAGTTACCTTCTTCATTATCATGCAAAGTTCCATGGCAACAACAAAGAGGAGTCATTGAAGAGAGAAGACCAAAGCCATATGGATACGCTTGAAACCCTAAGCTAGCTTAATGTAGTTGTAGAGCTCCGAAAGAAGGAAGTTAAAGTAAAGAATGAGCAAATTAGGGTTTTTTCCTCAATTTTGTTCGAAGGTTCTTTGCTCGAGTGTGTTTTTTGACATATAAAAACCAATAATTACTTTATCCAAAAAATAATGCCATGGTCAAGACTTTTTCCTAGCTATCATAACATTGAGTGGCCGACAGCAGTGTTTTAGAATTCATTTTTATTAAGTCAAGAGGCTGATGTGATGTGAAGGAAAGGCTCCAAGCCTTGTAAACCTTTTAAAGATTCCTTGGTGGTCGGGTGGTGAATGGACAACAATACACATGCTCAAGTTCCTTGTCCATTTTCAAAGCATCCAAAGATAGGGATATCTCCTCATTATGCATGATGGCTAACAACCAAGAGGGTGTATTTTTGACATAGGTGTAAATGGGAAAATAGTTTAGTCAAATTAATGAAAACAAAAACCCAAACATCAATGGAAGTTGAAAGAAAAGAAGATTTAAAACAAACACAAGTAAATATACTTACAAACTCCTTTACCTATCATTTTCCATTGTTTGCCTATCTTTCTTTGATCCTGATTGTGAAGCCCTCAGAAGCTTTCCTTGCTTACTTGCTTGTTGAAGATGACAAAGGAAGAATGGCTTTGATACCTATTTGTGTTTAATGTGAATTTCAAACACATGATAATGGAGGACACTTGAAAATGGAATGAAGAAGAGAATGAGAGAAATTTGGGTATAGTGATTGTGCAAGATGAAGTTTTTCTAGAAGAAGTTGGGCATAGTAAGGATGCCTGAATATGTCTCTAGAGGAAATTGGGCATGATAAGAATGTCTAAATGAAGTCCCCTTCATTGCTTAGAGAAGGGTCTTATTTATAGATTTTCTAAAAAGGCAATGGAGGGTGAGGATCAAAAGATGAGATCAATGGCTCTCATTTTTTTGTGAATCTTTAATTCATAATGGATGAATTAAAAATTCTTTTTTTGAGAAGAGTGGGTTATGACAATTGAATTTTAAATTCAATTGGTGGAAGATAGTGGGGGACAATTGAATTAAGAATTCAATTAGTGGAGGATAGTGGGGGATAATTGAATTAAAGATTTATTTTTAGATTTTGGAGGATATTAGCTAATTAAATATTAAGAATATTTAATTATATGTGCAACATGATGAGGTGGAAGAGATGAGGTGGATTGATGAAATGGATTTTGTGAGGTGGATTTAGGATTTGAGACATTAGAAGAATTTAGGGATTTTAATTAAATAAAATGATTTTATTTAATTGTAGGATAATGAACCAATCAAATAAACTTATAATATTTATTTAATTGATAGAAGAAAATATGAATTAAGATAAATATTAGAATATTTACTTAATTCAACTTGAGCCAATTTTAGGTGTCTACATTTTGCCCCTCTTTGAAGCAATGTGTTTTATCACGTTGTTTCAAAGAATAAATAGTTTGATAATGACACATACCCCAGTTTGCCCCTGGTACAGGTTATGATGATAGGATGCCCCCTCGGGAGATTGGATGGGGAGAAGGTGGAAGGCGTGAGATGGACAATCTCACGATGAGATAAGTTGACAAGAGATGAAATGGTTGGATGCAGAAAAAAGGGATGAATGATATGGAATGTAAGATAAAAATGATAACACACACAAGCAAGTAAGCAAGTATGCACAAATGATACAAGCACAAACAAGGTATTGCCCCTGTCAAGCAGTAAACCAATGATATGGATCGATGATGTTTGGTTTCAAGAATGAAATATGTCATATAAGACTCCGGGTCTGGTTTCGACAATGCAACATCCTGTCTAAGACATTTGATACGATAGTGTTGTCATGGTGGGGAATGATATATCCCTAGAGCAACACGAAGGATAGTGTCTGGTTTCAGGAAATGAAGCATGTCATGTAAGACATGTGTGTTGGTCTGGTTTCGACAATGCAACATCCTGTATAAGATAATTGATTGATTAATTGATTGAGTTGGTTTACGACCGGACAAGGATCAAAACCACTGATTGTGATTGGATCATTTGACAAGATTGATTTGACTTGATTGGCATGGATTAAGGATAAACTTGCACTTCGATATGGTATGGATATGGATATGAGACGCAATTGGATACGGTATGGATATGAGATGTGATTGGATACGGTATGGATATAAATATAGATATTTGTCACCTTGATATAGCAAGTATTTTGAAGCATTTTCATCATTGGGTTTTATTATGTTGTAAGAAAATACAAGCATCTAGGTATAATTAAACTGAGATGACCTGAGTATTACTTACATAGATTTTGATATAGCAAGTTAATACAAGCATCTAGTCAAAATTGAATCTAGATGACCTGAGTACTTCTTGTATTTTTCAATAGACAAGGATTGCCCCTTTTCATGTTTAGACCTCAGAGTCCTCGATGATCTTTTTTCGATTATGTCATTAGACAAAAGTCGTCACATTACTAAAGTTTGATCCACAAGCAGCAGACAAAGAAAATAATCATGCCCCCATCATAGCATCTCTAGCTTTTGGCATCCTTGAGTAACATAGAAAGGCATGATAGTATAAATCAAGAGTCTTAATCTAACCAACACAAAACATTCTTGCATTTAGATGTGTCTTTTTTCCATAATTGATATGAGATTTAGCTTGAGTGTTTCAGTATGGTGCTCTGTTTTGCCTTGGACAGGTTGATGTTTTTCGTCAAGATTTTTGTTTGGAAGCGGGCTTTGTTGCTCTTGTTTGTCTAGCAGAAGGTATCACAATCCTTATTGGTGGGACGGACGATAAGACATGGGATGGACGGGAAGTGGAGCGGACTCAGATGGATAGAAGGACTAGACATGGAATGGAGGGGAAAGTGGAGCCTCGGGGGCACATGAGAATAATGGCCTTGCCTATGTGACGACGCAGAGGCAACGTAGTTTGGGGCTTGGACCATGGATGGACTAGAGGATAGATGACAAGATATGAGATGGATAGGGAAGCAGAGCCTCGGGGGCACATTGATAATGGCCTTGCCTACGTGACGACGCAGAGGCAACGTAGTTCGACAAGAACCCTAATGGACCCAAGATATGGATCAGATGAGACACGGTATAGAATAGATATGGATCAGATATGCAATAGATATGGATCAGATAAGACACGATATGGAATCAATATGGAACATATAAGACATGATATGGATCAGATATCGAACATATAAGACATGAGATGGAACCGACATGGATCAGATAAGACATGATATGGAACTGACATGGATCAGATAAGACATGATATGGAACCGACATGGATCAGATATGGATCAGATAAGACTAATGACAAGGAACCACCACAGATAGGTAGATGTATGGGTGAATGGAATAGGTAGGTAAAAGGAACCAAGGATGTGATCTCCAAGGACTATGTCGCATAAGAATAACGTGCCCCATTGTAGTTAGAATACGTAGGATTGTTCATGACAATGCTAATGACGATAGGAGGATGAGAGGATAATGAATGATCTGCATGGTATGGAGGGATAAGGTATGTCAAGAGACATCTAGAACATTTGTTAACATTGTGCCCCCAATCTTTATCAAGACCAAAGAATAGAGGAAAGGAAGTTTGGATGGATGGACGGGAAATGATAGGTATGTAATGGATAGAGGATAGGATAGGAAATGGTACGAAAGGAAACTGGTAGGAGAAGAGTGATATGCCAATGAGACAAAGTGCCCCCAAGTGTAGGTGACATAGAAGATCAACTTTACACATGACGCCTGTTTACCAGGTTTTCATCATGGTACTTATCCAAGGCGCCTGTTTGCCTGGTTTTCACCATTGGACGAAGGTATTTTTCTTTACTTTTTTTTTTTTTTTGAATATTTAGATAGGAGAAGGTGGATATGGAAAGACTCAAGTATCTAGTTCCGTGAAAGGTGACAGTCCCACTAGATGGATGTTGTCACATGAACAATGTTAAGTGTTCTCACAGATGTTGGTAGGGGATTGTATGAAAGTGATATGGTGTAGGTAGATAGTGGATTATGATGCGGAATATGGAGGGAAGGCTTATGCAACAGCATGGACCATATGCATAGGATGAGGAAGATGTGTAGGATAATGGATGGAAGATGGGGAGATGTAGTTATGTGGAGGTGTTGTGAAGTGGAAAGGAACCATGACCAACGACTGCACACACCGTGATAAACATTGAAGCTTTTGATGAGATGGTGGTGTAGGAAGCAATGGAGATGTTTGCTTATGAGATTGTTGATAAAGTGATTTTGGATGGATATAGGTGGTTGGGATTCTTGAGATGTGGATGAGGATGCCTCATTTGACTTGCTAGCTATTTTCTTAGGAACCCAAACCATTTTGCTTTTGGGCTTTGCATTTGGAGGTAAGGGTTTAGATGGTTGTTTAGATGAACTTTGCTTTGATTTTGATTCTTTATGTCCTAAGGTATGAAGACCTTTAGGATTTTTGGTAGGATTTTTAGCTTTATGGATAAAGGCGTCAAAATTTTTGCTTTTGAATCCCATGGGGTGGGTGGAGTGGATGGAATGATTGGAAGCTTTATGCTTAAATGATGTGTGCTTTTGTTGGCCATGATTAGGGATGTAAGGATACTTATGAATGATAGGTATGTTAGGTGTCAAAAGCAATGGTGGCAAGGTGGATGGAGGGACATTGGGAGTTGGAAGAAGTGGAGGTAAAGTGGATGGTGGAAGGTGTATGGTCACATGCTTTTGGGATGTGTATGATAAGGGAAGTGGGATATTAGGAGTTGGAAGTAGCGGAGGGAGATTGGATGGTGGAAGGTGTTGTTGCAAGTATGAGGTGAGCCAATGTTGTCATTGATGTCAACATACTCATATTGCATTGACAAGAAGGATTGGATGAGCTGTGTGCTGAGGATATTGAGAAAATTAGCCTCAGTCAGGAACAGTGAAGAACAGTGATGAGAAGAAGGCAAATGTATTGTATAGGTTGAGAACTGGAGGATGCGGATTAAAGGGTTTGTAGATATGAGTCTTGAGATGCTTCAGTTAAGATTTCAGAGGTCCGCATGAAGATCTGAAGGAGTTGTGGCTGTCGGTGTAGAACCGGTTCTGGCAAGTATTCAGAGGTGACAGAGGATCACAAAAAGGTCCGGTGAGGTCTGAAACTGTATAATTCTAATTTGCGGATTGGAAGGAGCCTTTGGGATGTCCTTGTGATGTGCCATCTCAAGTTGTGTATGATTTGGAGGTCCGGAAGTACCTCTTGCATTATGACAGTGGCGACAGACAGTGTTCTTGAAGTTCCAGATAAGGAAGAGAAGAGATTCCAGTAAGTAAAGAAAGTGCGGATGTACCTGGTCATTCAGGTAGGCTTGTGAAGGTTCTTGGATCATGTTGAGGTTGTGTTGTTGGTCCGCATTGATAGTAGAGCCCAGAATTGAAGATATTCTTCCGGATGAAGTTCTTGCTCTGTTTAGCCGACCGGATGAGTTGTTCATCCTGCGAATGTTCTTGTGGTGGCCGACCGGATGTGTTATTCATCTTGCGGATACTCTTATGGTTGTTTGCCGACTTAGATGTTTGTTCCTAAGTCGATGTCTTGTATAAATAATGGTTTGTGAGTTCATTTCAAAGTGTGGATTGTGTGGATGAGTGTGGCATAGCGAAGAGAAGTGCGAAAGGCAGAGCAGAGGTTTTTATGCTTAAATGGAACTGATCCGAACATGGTAGAGATGTCATTCTCCAGTTCAAGATTGTGATTATTATCAATTTGTAGACAGTGTGTCTCCTTGTAGGCAGTGGGCCTCTTTGTGAGCAGTATGCTCGGGCAGTGAGCCCTAATTGGCAAGTGCCATTCTTTTTCTTATTCTTCTAACAGAGAATAATCCTTGGGTTAATCACCCCGTGGTTTTTCCCTTAACCGGGTTTTCCACGTCAAAATCTTGGTGTTCAATGTGTTGATGTTTATCTACTCTTGTGTTTATGTATTATGCTTTCATGGATGATTAATTGATATGCTGTTAACTAACAACGAAGAATCAAGTGTTTAAAAGAACAAGAAGTTTTATACAACTGATTCACCCCCCCCTCCCAGTTGTATGCCTTAAATCCAACAATTGGTATCAGAGCCAAGTTCCTCTGAAAGGAGCTTAACCGCTTGAGGAGATCCAGGATGTCGTCATACAAGAAGGATAGTCTGAAGTTCGATGGAACCAACTTCACTCTCTGGAAAGGTCGCATGAAGTGTCACTTGGAATGTATGGGAAAAGCATACTTGGCTATGGTCTCAAAACCATATGTACCTCCACAAGGTGGTCCGACAACTCTGAATGAAATCACAGATGCTGAAAATAATCTGCAGACCAAGGAAGCCCTACTAAGCGCATTGAATGATTCAGATCTCTCAAATGTTATTGACCTACCAACTGCATATGAGATCCTGACTAAACTAGAACTTCTGTATGAAGGAGATGAGTTTGTCAAAAGTGCAAGGTTGCAAAGTCTGAAAGGGAAATTTGAAAGATTGAAGATGAGAGATGATGAAAACATCACTACCTTTATGCCAAGAGTGAATGAGCTGGTATGTGGAATTAGAAATGCTGGTGGAACTCTAGATGAAAATGAGATTGTCTGCAAAATCCTAAGATCCCTTCCTGCTGCCTACAAAATCAAGGTTGCTGCCATTGATGAATTCAGAGCCCACACAACTGTCACAAGAGAACAACTGGCTGGCAAACTAGCTGCATTTGAAATGACCGAGTTTGGAGATGATCCTCCCAAGACTGAATCTGCTTTCAAAGCCAGTACCTATGTGAAAGGCAAACAGAGATTTGATCCGGGAGAAAACTCATCAAGGAAGATGTCATGGTATGATCAAGCAAGAAGAGACATGGAAGAAGAAGAAGCAGAAACAGCTCAACTTGAAGCCCTCATTGCAAAGAGACTGCCAAGAGGATCCGGTAAGTATGAAGGAAAACTACCCTTTAAGTGTTTCAACTGCAATAAGATTGGTCATTTTGCTTCAAGATGTCCGGAAAGATCTGCAAGGTCTAATACTAACAGACAAAGGTTTCAAAAGAATTTGCTATTATGTTCATGAAGAAGATGACAATGAAGGAGTTACAGATGATGAATCAGAACTAGGAAGCAAATCCAGAAATGAGTGGGTGTTTATTGCCATCAAGGAAGAAGACTCAATACTCTCTGAATCTGTCAATCACAAAGTTGTTGAAAAAGCTTTGGTTGCTCAAGTGGAAGAAAAGGATGATTGGGTTATTGATAGTGGATGTTCTCACCATATGACTGGTGACAAGAATAAGTTCTTAGATTTGGAAAGGTATGAAGGAGGAATGGTAAAGTTTGGTGACAATTCTGCTGGCAGAATCAGAGGTAGGGGAACTATTTCCTTTGATGGAAAGAGCAAAACAGGTAATGTACTATATGTTGAAGGATTGAAGCACAATCTTCTCAGTGTTGGTCAGTTAGTGGACAAAGGCTATGATCTCCGGTTCAAGAATGGAAAATGCAGAATCTTTACAAGCTCTGGAACTGAAATTGCATCCGGTGCTCAAACAAAAGGTAATATCTTTCATCTGGTTGGTTCAAACAAAAGTTGTCTGTTTGCTCAAGTTGATCAGAGTTGGTTATGGCATAGAAGAATGTGTCATGTGAATTTTGATAACATCATCAAGATAAACAATATTCAGGCTGTAAGAGACCTTCCAAAATTGGTGAAACCTACAAATAGTTTGTGCAAAGAATGTCAGCTAGGTAAACAGAGCAGAGTCTCTTTCAAAAGCAAAGATCAGTCCTCTACCGGATTGTTGGAATTAGTACATACTGATCTCTGTGGTCCGACAAGAATCAAGAGTCTACAAGGTGATAGATATTTCATGTTGTTAATTGATAACCATTCCCGGATGATGTGGGTTACCTTTCTAAAAGAAAAATCAGAAGCATTTGAGATGTTCAAAATCTTCAAAGCTATGGTAGAGAATCAAACCGGATTGAAACTAAAGTGTCTAAGGTCTGATAGAGGTGGTGAATTTACATCTGGTGAGTTCATTGACTTTTGTGAGAAGCAGGGTATAAGGAGACAATTGTCTGCTCCTAGGACTCCACAGCAGAATGGAGTAGTTGAAAGAAAGAACCGGACCATCCAGGAAGCTGCCAGGACAATGATGTTGGAAGCAAATGTTCCTCAGATGTTTTGGAAAGAAGCTATCAGCACTGCAGTCTACACTCTCAATCGAGTTCAAATCAGAAACAACACCGGTAAGACCCCCTATGAACTCTGGTTTGGCATCACTCCTACTGTGAAATATTTCAGAGTATTTGGTAGCAAGTGTTATATTAAAAGAGATGAAGATCTAGGAAATTTTGATGCTAGAAGTGATGAAGGAATTTTCTTGGGCTACTCCACTCAAAGCAAAGCATACCGGTGTTACAATAAGAGATTGAGGAAGATGATAGAAAGCACCAATGTGAAAGTTGATGAAGGAATTGAGAAGCCTTCAAGATTTTATGAGTTTGATGAAGATGATCAAGATGGTGTTCAGGTTCAAGGGACTCAATCCCCTCCGGTAAGTCAGAATCAACTTGATCCAGTAAATCAGGAAGAAGAAATAGGTCAGAATGAACCTGATCAAGGAGCAACAGTGCAGGATATTCCCAAAATTCCAAGGTATGTAAGACAGAACCACTCAGAAGATCAGATCATAGGTGACAGAAACAAAGGTGTGCAAACTAGAAGGAATGTTGCTCAAAATCAGGATGAATGTTGTCTGATTTCAAAGATTGAACCTAAAACAGTAAATGAAGCCTGCAATGATGAAAACTGGACTAAAGCAATGAAAGATGAATTAATGCAAATTGAGAAAAATCATACTTGGGATCTTGTTCCCAGACCTAGAGACAGGAATGTGATTGGAACCAAATGGGTCTTCCGGAACAAACTGAATGAAGCTGGTGAAGTTATTAGAAACAAAGCTAGATTGGTCTGCAAAGGCTACTCTCAAATAGAAGGAATTGACTTTGAAGAGACCTTTGCTCCGGTGCCAAGAATTGAAGCAGTCAAATTATTTCTTGCATTTGCTGCCTTCAAAGACTTCAAGGTATATCAGATGGATGTCAAGTCTGCTTTCCTAAATGGTGATCTAGAAGAAGAAGTTTACATTGAACAATCGGATGGATTTCAATTGTCTGATAATGATGATATGGTCTGCAAGTTGAAGAAAGCATTGTATGGACTAAAGCAAGCCCCAAGAGCATGGTATGAAAGGTTGGATAAGCATCTTGTGCAGATTGGATTCAACAAAGGTACTGCTGACAGTAACTTATATTTCAAAATTGTTCATGAAAATATTTTGATTGTTGAAGTGTTTGTGGATGATATCATTTTTGGAGGAAGAGATAGTATGTGCAAAACTTTTGCAAATCAGATGAAAAGTGAGTTTGAAATGTCTATGCTTGGTGAAATGAATTTCTTCTTGGGTCTGCAAATTACTCAAACAAAGAAAGGAATCTTCATTTCTCAGACCAAATATGTGAAAGAATTGTTGAGGAAATTTGGTATGGAAGATGCAAAGCTAATGAACACTCCCATGGCAACCGGATGTAAGTTGAGCAAAGATGATGACTCCCCAAAGGCAGATCAGACAAAGTATAGATCAATGATTGGTGGATTGTTGTATCTCACTCAGACTAGACCAGATATAATGCAGGTTGTTGGTCTTGTGGCAAGATTCCAGGCTGATCCTAGAGAATCTCATGTTATGGCAATCAAAAGAATTTTTAGGTACCTGAAAGGAACAGTTGAGTATGGTCTATGGTACCCTAGAGATCCGGATTTCTCTCTTCATGCTTACACAGATGCAGATTGGGCAGGAGATGTGGATGACCGAAAGAGCACTAGTGGTGGAGCATTCTTTTTGGGGAAGAGATTGGTTTCTTAGCTAAGCAAGAAACAAGATGCAATATCTCTGTCTACAACTGAAGCAGAATACATTGCAGCAGCAGGTAGTTGCACTCAAATCTTATGGATGAAGCAGATGCTAAGAGACATTAAAGTTGAATATGAAGAGCCTATCACAATTTTCTGTGATAATTCAAGTGCAATTAATATTTCTAAGAATCCGGTATTGCATTCTAAGACTAAGCACATATCTATCAAGTTTCATTTTTTGAGAGAACAAGTGAACAAGGAAGAAGTCAGATTGGAGTATGTTCCCTCAAAGGATCAGATTGCAGATATCTTTACTAAACCTCTTCCCAAGGACTCTTTTGAATATCTCCGGGAGAAGTTAGGGGTCATGGCCCCTCCGGTGATGAACTAGGATGCACTGATGTGCATCAGTCTGGTGGATATCACAGTCATATCTTGTGATCCAGATTGATGATGGGGAGCTGCAACTAAGGGGGAGCAGCTAGTATGATTCTGATGTATTAGAATTGCAAGTATGAGCCCTTTGCCATTGATGTCAAAGGGGGAGAGAAGACATGTGAAAAACAAGTGGTTGATGATCAAAGGGGGAGCAGTAAAGGAAGAGAAGACATGTGAAAAGTTGTTGTTGATAGGGGGAGCTGTGACAGAAAGGAGAAGTTCTTGTCTTGATGGTTTTTCACATCATATGTTGCCATCAATGACAAAGGGGGAGATTGTTGCAAGTATGAGGTGAGCCAGTGTTGTTATTGATGTCAACATACTCATATTGCATTGACAAGAAGGATTGGATGAGCTGTGTGCTGAGGATATTGAGAAAATTAGCCTCAGTCAGGAACAGTGAAGAACAGTGATGAGAAGAAGGCAAATGTATTGTATAGGTTGAGAACCGGAGGATGCGGATTAAAGGGTTTGTAGATATGAGTCTTGAGATGCTTCAGTTAAGATTTCAGAGGTCCGCATGAAGATCTGAAGGAGTTGTGGCTGTCGGTGTAGAACCGGTTCCGGCAAGTATTCAGAGGTGACAGAGGATCACAAAAAGGTCCGGTGAGGTCCGGAACTGTATAATCCTAATCTGCGGATTGGAAGGAGCCTTTGGGATGTCCTTGTGATGTGCCATCTCAAGTTGTGTATGATTTGGAGGTCCGGAAGTACCTCTTGCATTATGACAGTGGCGACAGACAGTGTTCTTGAAGTTCTGGATAAGGAAGAGAAGAGATTCCAGTAAGTAAAGAAAGTGCGGATGTACCTGGTCATTCAGGCAGGCTTGTGAAGGTTCTTGGATCATGTTGAGGTTGTGTTGTTGGTCCGCATTGATAGTAGAGCCTGGAATTGAAGATATTCTTCCAGATGAAGTTCTTGCTCTGTTTAGCCGACCGGATGAGTTGTTCATCCTGCGAATGTTCTTGTGGTGGCCGACCGGATGTGTTATTCATCTTGCAGATACTCTTATGGTTGTTTGCCGACTTAGATGTTTGTTCCTAAGTCGATGTCTTGCATAAATAACGGTTTGTGAGTTCATTTCGAAGTGTGGATTGTGTGGATGAGTGTGGCATAGCGAAGAGAAGTGCGAAAGGCAGAGCAGAGATTTTTGGGCTTAAATGGAACTGATCTGGACATGGTAGAGATGTCATTCTCCAGTTCAAGATTGTGATTCTTATCACTTTGTAGACAGTGTGTCTCCTTGTAGGCAGTGGGCCTCTTTGTGAGCAGTATGCTCGAGCAGTGAGCCCTAATTGGCAAGTGCCATTCTTTTTCTTATTCTTCTAACAGAGAATAATCCTTGGGTTAATCACCCCATGGTTTTTCCCTTAACCAGGTTTTCCACGTCAAAATCTTGGTGTTCAATGTGTTGATGTTTATCTGCTCTTGTGTTTATGTATTATGCTTTCATGGATGATTAATTGATATGCTGTTAACTAACAACGAAGAATCAAGTGTTTAAAAGAACAAGAAGTTTTATACAACTGATTCACCCCCCCTCCCTCTCAGTTGTATGCCTTAAATCCAACAGGTGTATGGTCACATGCTTTTGGCATGTGTATGATAAGGGAGGTGGGATGGCGACATATGTTTTGGGAATATGATAGGATTTGTGATGGAAAGTGGTAGACTTAGGAGGAATGGAGGAAGTACCAACATCTTGAGTTTGCTCACCTTGGGGTATGTATCCAAGGCCGTATGAAGGAGGAGGAACATTGATATGGATAGGTTCCAAAATACCTTGTTCATGAAGGCCTAAGCCTTTACCTTGATAGTTCATACTCTGGAGTATGCGTTGGACAACGGGATTATGTGTAGGTGGAACACTAGACACAAGTTTCTGATTGGATGGAGAAGATGAGATAGAGGATAATGGTTGTTGGTGTTCTAACAGAGAACATTCATGCATGAAGGTAGTAAGACCAAGGATATATGGTGTAGGATTTGCCGCTTGGTCCATAACAGATGGCAGAGGAGTATTATTGGTTTGATCTTCTACGCTTGCTTGGGAGACAAGTGTCTCATCAAGGGAAGTGGAAGTTGTTGGATTTTGGGTACGACTAGATGGGGTGATAGGCTCAGGACCATGGGACACATAAAGTGGGCTTAGAGGATCATCATGGTTTGCTTGATCGTAGATAGGCATGTCATAATAGATGGGATCTTGATCATAGATAGGATTTAGCGTGATGGGATTAATGTTCTCTTGTATAGATTCCACATCAGCGATAATATCTTGATCATAGGAGAGATATAGGTTATGTATATGGTCTTGCTCCTATATAGGATCAAGTTGCTCATGGATAGCTTGTTCATCAATGGTAGTATCTTGATCATGGAAAAGATATAGGTTATGGATGGGTTGCATAAAAGTGATTTGATCTTGAGTTGGACTAGGGCTTAATGTTTCCACATGCTTAGGATTAAACCTTTGACATACCTCTTGGGTTGCTTAAATGGAAGTGGAAGGCGCTTGGATGGGCTCGTGGTCAACAACATGAGGGTGTGACGGACCTTGACTCTGGTGCATGGTAGAAGGCTCTTTGAGAAGCTCAAGGGGTTGTGGATGACATGAAGGGGTTTTAGGATTTGACATGGTATTGGAAGAGTCTTTGGTAAGGTCAAGGATCAGACTTTGGGGACATGGTTGACTTTCTGTTAGTAGTCCTTGGATCACATCCGTTGCAGGTGTATGGGTAGATGGATGATATAATGGATGAGCAATAATAGCGGATGATGTTGTAGGCTTAGGGCTAGGATTAGGTTGGGGGCTAATTGGATCAGGTGGATTAGGATTTGGATTGGATGAAGGGATAATCTTACCACAATTTATGATGTTTTTGATCAATCTCCTCTTAAGCCTGACACAATGGGTTGTTGTATGCCCTTATATCTATGGTATGCACAATAATGGTTTTCATTATATTGAGGAGGTGTAAGGATTGGTTCAAAAAGGTCTATCGGTGGCAGCTTAATCAAATTTGTTTGAACTAATTGTTGTACGATTATGTCCAAGGGATCCTGTGCTAGAGGATTGGTAGAACATAAGCATGGAGTTGATGAAGGGCTTGATGGGCTAGAAGATGGACTAGGGGTAGGATCACATGATGGTCTTATGATAGGACTTGTTGGCTCATGTGTTGGCATGGGATTGGATGGTGAAGGCCACTCATAAGATGCATTGGCTAGATTGGTATCTCCCTTGTCAAAGGTAATTAAGTCTTTTTGTATTAGGCTAGCATGGTTTATATACAAAGGGCCACTTGGACTTGCATGCATGTGGTGAAGCATATGAAGGATCTTTTGGAGGTCCTCTAAGGTTAACATGATGTCACACAAGTGTTTAAGTCTTAAGTCCTTTTTGGCAAGTGCTTGGTTATGATTCGATGATGATGTGGATTGTTTGGATGAAGTTGATTAGGATGAAGGTGACTAGGATGAAAGTTTATATTGATTTCTTTATGTGTTTGGTGTTTATAGCTTGATTTGGCAATATTCAAACAAATGATTATGCATATACACACATGAATCACTCACACAAGACACATAAGCAAGTTTTTTTTTTTTTGACTTTAAAAATGAAATGTGATGATTATTAAGCAAGCACTTGAAAACACATCATAAGCCTAATGTCTAGTCAAGTTGGTATGGCCAATTAAGTCTTAGACTAGATTGCACGAGGTTGACTAGGAATTTGAAAGTGAAATCTTGTCACACAGCCGGGAGAAGGGGGTAACCCACCCTTCACCTTCACTTCCCAAAGGTAGAAAGTTCTTTGGGGCTTAGCCAAGAGTGACAGGATTCTGATTTCAATAAGGGTGTCTTCTGATTCAGCCTCGGATGAGGTCGTCCCTAGGGGTGATGAAATCCCCTAGCAGGCCTCCTAGGAAAGGGGTTGACAAAAGCAAATTAAGTGAGGTGTTTTTGATCTCCAAGGTCACCTTCCGGTGCGAGGAGAGAGCATACACAAGCACACTTGATTCACACTCGCACTTGGTTAATTGCCCTTAGAAATTGAAATGTGTGAAGGATACACCAATCAATGGTTCTTTTTAGTCCAATTTGAAGATGTGATTGAAGACACTGGTTGATTTTAAGCCCAATTTCAATGATGTGTAATCAAACAAGATTGAGAGATAAAGGATGAAAATGGATGCACCCAGATTTTTGTTCGCTATCCAAATTGACGTTTTTGCTGATCCTGATGTTGTTCCAGCCCTGAATGATCACCTGCAAGTCACTAGAACGAAAACAGAGCAAAAAGACTAGCCAAGATGACCGTTATGCAAATATTGGTAATCTGAGAAAAATCTGATGAAGAATAAACTGATATAGACAAAATGACTGCATAAATAGATTCTTCAGGAAATTCTATGTGGTGTCAAAAAAACATTTGCGAAAATTTGATCAAAAACGCAAAAAATATGGGCATTTGAAGTTTATGTGCATGTTTGACCTTTGACTGTGAAAAAATGTTGTAAAATGGTACCATCACCAGAAATTTTCTTCACAATGGCAAAGGTCATCTTGTCAGCTTTCCAAAAAGTCCAAATTTACAAATTTTCAGCTCCATATGCAAAAGTTGTGTGAGTTTGAAAAAAATAGCCTATTTCGCTATGTGGAAAGTCAAAAAAATAAATGCCCCCCTTTGTTTTTTTGTTTTATTGTTTTTATTGTATTTGATTTTATATATATTTTTTTTAAAATTTTGATTTTTTTTAAAATTTTTTACGTTGATTTGTTTTGTTTTTTTTTTTTTTTGAAAAGTTGTTTAAAAAAAATTGTTGTTTTGTTTTGTTGTGTATGTTGTTTTTTTTTTAATTGATTTTGTGTGTGTGGAGGGCAGGTGGAGGTCGGGTGGAGGTGGAGGCTAGGTGGTGGCGGTGGGCGGAGGTGGAGGCGGGGTGGTCGGCAGGGGTGGAGGAGAAGGGTTTGTCAGCAGAGGGGAGCGGCGGTCGTGTTGGGTGGAGGGACGGGATCGAGGGAGGGGAGGTCGCAGGGTGGGGGACGGCAGAGTAGGGGGAGGGCGGAGGGGAGAGCGCGGTAGAGGGGAGATCAGGTGATTTGCAGAGCGAGGTCGGCGGAGGGGGGGGGGGGGGAGAGGGGGGGGCCGGGCCTGCGTGGGTAGAGCCCCTAGCAATTTTTTTTTTTTTTTTTTAAGTTTGGTTAAATTTTATTATTATTATTATTATTTTTTTTTGTGATTTTTTACTTTTGCAAAAAAAATAAAAGATCTAAAAAAAATGCTGGCTATTTTTTTTTGTTTTAAAAAAAAAATTCTCTTTTTTTTTTGGGTGTGTGTGTGTGCAGGTGGTGGAGGGCAGGTGGAGGTAGGGTGGTGGCAGGCGGGTGGGGATTGGGCTGAGCAGGGCAGCACGCAGAGGGGAGGCAGGCGGCAGTGGCGGGGGTGGGATTGGGGGGAAAGGGAGGTTGTCGGGGGGAGTAGGGGTGGCGAGATCGGGGGGAAGGGTTTGCAGGGGAAAGGGCGCGGGGGGGAGGGAGGAAAGGGCGCGGGGGGGAGGGAGGAAAGGGGGCCGAGGGGGAGAGCAGGGGTGGAAGGGGGAGCGGTGGCAGTCAGGAGGTGTGGGGTAAGGGACGCAAGGGGGAGGCTGCGGGGAGGGTACGCAGGGAGCGGAGGTGGTGCGCAGGGCACGGGGGGTAAGGTAAGGGGTTTGCGAGGGGAAGGGGAGGGGGATGGGTGGGAGAAGGAGCGGCAGTGGCCAAGTGGGGGAGCGCAGGGTGGGGTGGAGGGAGTGGCGAGTGGTCGGGGGGGTTCTGCGGGAGAAGGAGCAGAGGGGAAGGCAGTGGGGGGGAGGCAGGGTGGGGTGGAGGTAGAGGTGTTAGGGGATGGGTGGCGGGTCGGGGGGGCTGTAGGGGGGTTTTTTGTGTTTTTTTTTTGTTTTTGTTTATTTATTTATTTTTACTATTTGGATGTTGATTTTTTTTTTTTTGGTTTTTTTACGAAAATGCTAAAAAACATAAATAAATAAATACATCTAATCTAAAAAAAAAATTGTTTTTCATTTTTTTTTATTTTTAGTATTTTATTGCAAAAATACGTTGAGATGTAAAAAAAATTTCAAATAGCAACCTAGACAAATTATATGTTATTTCTTACCTCCGAAGTCATCTAGACCCAACGGGGAGCACGGTTTGTGTGCAGGAGGCCGTTTATGAGAGTTGAAGCCCGAATGTGCTCTGAAACACCTGAATCCTGCAACGAAACTTCCAAGACAAACACTCACAAACAATGTGGATTAGATCACGGTGGGCGCCAAAATGTGAGTGGGAAAATCAAGATTTGTCAATGACAGTAATAAACCCAAACATCAATGAAATACGCGAGTAACAAGAATAAACAAATGAAAGCACAAAACTTACAAACTTGTTACCCTACAGCTTCCATTGTTCGCCTATCTGTCCTTGACCTTGATGAAGAAGATTGGCCCTCAGTGAGCTTGCTTCCTTGCTTATTGACGGTGACAAGAATGGAATGGCTGTGATATTTTGTTGTGTTGAAGATGAGCTTCAAACACAGGGACAATGAAGGATGTGGGATGGATAGATTAACTGCATTAGGAGGGTATGAAGAAGGGAATTGAGAAGAATGTGGGCATTATGAGGATGCCAGAAGAAGATTTCTAGAAGAAATTGGGCATAGTAAAGATGCCTGAATATGTCTCTAGAGGAAATTGGGCATGATAAGAATGTCTGAATGAAGTCCCCTTCATTGCTTAGAGAAGGGTCTTATTTATAGATTTTCTAAAACGGCAATGGAGGGTGAGGATCAAAAGATGAGATCAATGGCTCTCATTTTTTGTGAATCTTTAATTCATAATGGATGAATTAAAAATTCTTTTTTTGAGAAGAGTGGGTTACGACAATTGAATTTTAAATTCAATTGGTGGAAGATAGTGGGGGACAATTGAATTAAGAATTCAATTAGTGGAGGATAGTGGGGGATAATTGAATTAAAGATTTATCTTTAGATTTTGGAGGATGTTAGCTAATTAAATATTTAAAATATTTAATTATATGTGCAACATGGTGAGGTGGAAAGATGAGGTGGATTGATGAAGTAGATTTTGTGAGGTGGATTTAGGATTTGAGACATTAGAAGAATTTAGGGATTTTAATTAAATAAAATGATTTTATTTAATTGTAAGATAATGAACCAATCAAATAAACTTATAATATTTATTTAATTGACAGAAGAAAATATGAATTAAGATAAATATTAGAATATTTACTTAATTCAACCTGAGCCAATTTTAGGTGTCTACAATAGGCATATGCATAGGGCTATTCATGGAGTTTCAAAGGTAAGCATTCATGTATGGTGGAGGTATGTCTTGAATGGGAGGTATAAGGGTTTTGTCTTGTATTGATTTGATTATTGCATAATGGCATTTGCAATAGTAGTATAACGGTGGCAGTATAATGATGGCAGATATATGGAGCATTTTTTATGCATGGGATTTTATGAGTCATGGAGTTGTTTTCCTTCCTTGATCTAAAATTGCATATGGGGATATAAGGAGATTTAGAAAATGTAATATATGTGCACAAAGGCAACAAAGGGGAGTCATAAGGATATTTATGCATATTTGTTTTGTGCATAGAATGTCATGTGGAGTACATCAGTTTCTTTTTATTTTCCTTGTAGAGGGAGATAATTTTTCTCATTGATCATTGGAGTGATAAAGAATTTTGTAATTATTCCTAAGTCCTATTTTGCAAAATAGGCAAATGTATTGGAGTGATAAGGAGTGATATTTTTCTTCTAATCATGCACGATTTTACACTTGAATTAATTGTAAATAAATAATAAAGTAATACTCTATAAATTACTTTATTATTTTCCACAAGTTGTAAAATCAAAAATAGAACAAATTGTAACCAATAATAGAGTAATATTCTATTACTTTATTATTTACTCACAATCAATTTTGCCCATGCAAAAACATGCAAATTGATTAGTTGAGTTAACTAGGCCACCTAGGAGGTTTTCCATGACTTTTAGGAGTATTTTTAGGGTCCTTGGTCAAAATTTTGGTCAAACATATGGAGAGGCCCAAATTAAAGCTTTTTTTGCTCAATTTGTGGCAGTTTTAGGCCCTAATTTTAAGGATTTTTGAGGTTGCTCGAGGAGTATTTTTAGAGGCAGTTATCTACAAGTCCATATTTTTTGCATGCATCTTGGAGAGAGTAGACCTATATATTGTAAAGCAAAATTTTGTTTTTTCAAGTTCTTAATTCTCATTCTGATTCAGACAGATTGGAGAATTCTTGTAGCTCATTTTTTTACAGTTTTATTGAGAGATCGGCAGGTTACAAGTTTGTTGATCTATTTTCCTATGTCCAAAGTTAAATAGTCCACCATGTGTATTCCTTGAATATCCTTTAGAAAGTGACCCTAAAAAGCTTAAATCCTTCAATTATTCATGTTGTCCCTTGCCAAAAATCTCAAAATCTTGCCTACAGAATCCTTGCAGAAAACCCAGAAAAACCCAAAAATCTTGTCTTCAAGTGCTTTCCATCGTAGATAAATCTCAGTTTTATACTTAGTCATTTTCATATGCATATACAATTGTATGTTTTGTTGTATGTTCACATTGTATGTCCACATATACAAGAGAATATACAAAGGTAAATGATACAGAGGAAAGATGCAAGGGTGAATGTATAAGGCAGACATACAAAGGATTTTTGGCGTGACATGCTTATCAGCGGCTCAACTCATAGTCTCTTCGATGGCTGATGAATGTACAAGGCAGGTAGGCAAAGGCGCTAATGCAAAGATACAAGTGTCTTCGGTGAGACTTCGCATATCGGTGACTCAGCTAAAGGCCTCCCTGACAGCCGATGCATGCGTACATACAATGGGGAAGATACAAAGTGCAGATGGGAAGATACAAAGTGCAGATGCAAAGGAAATATGCAAAGGTCGAGATACAAAGGTGAATGTATATCAGGCAATTGTATCATGTATACAATCACATATACAAAGCAGCAAATAAAGGACATACAAGGTTGGGGCCCACCAAATGTATGTATATGCGATTGTATCTTTGCACATACAATCTCATATACAATGGCATATGCATTTCTGAGATACAACCCCCAGACCTGAAAGGATATACATTTTGACTTATAAAGGCATATGCAAAGGAATATGCATCTTTTGTATGTATGTTCACTTTATATGTTTGCACATACAATGGTTATATACAAGGCGATATACAAAGGTCACATGTATATGCCAATATGAGATGTTTGCATGCAAGTTTGTATGTAGTTTTTGTTTGTATGTTTTGCATTGTATATGCGATATACAAAGGTTACATACAACGGCGATATACAAGGCGGACCCTACTGGAGAATCAAATGCAACGAATAATTATTTTGGGGTCCGCAGTTTGTATGATGAAGTGCTTGTATGTGCCGATATACAAAGAAGAAAAGATACAAGCCGGACCTGTTCTAAAGTTCCAATATGGTTGATAATCTCCTAAGTTCCGCATTGTATGAACATGTGATTGTATCTCATATACAATCGTGATGTACAAAGCATATACAAAGGGATTTCGGTGAGACTTAGTGCATCGGTGGCCCATTTCAAAGTCTTTTTGACGGCCGATGAAGCATGCAAATGTTCAGTGATGCTTCTCAGTTTAGCTCAGTGGCAAATCAGATGATGACATGTGTCATAGCACATACAAAGGGAGATTCAAACGTAGATGCAAAGTGATATACAAGATATAGTTGACCGCAACTTTGACCACCTGTATCTCCCTCATTTTGGTGAATTTCAACATGCTTCAAAAGGCAAATATGCTTGTTTTTGCCTCCTCTTTCATTTGGTGGGATTTTGAGGAGAATATTTTCACTTTCAAAATTTGGATATGGATTTGCATGCTAGATCGACTGGACGTTTCAGCGACCAATTTGAGATATGTAGATGCAGATATTTATTGCATTTATGGGTGCAGATCGATGATTCAGTAGCTCACATTGAAGACTTAAAATATCTTCTATCTGCCCTAGTTCCAGATCTTTTATTCCATGAATTCTTGTTGGTGGACGTCCCTTCAAATGCAGATATTTTCTGACAGAGCCCATGGGCAAATGGATTGTAACCGACTGAGGTCAAAAGTGTAAAATGCTATATATACATGTGTAGCAGATGTATTATTGTTGGTTGTTCTTCTGGGCTATTTTGTAATGGCTACTTGGCCTCTATAATCAATATAAACTGGTATTTTGCCTCTCTTTTATTATTTTTAGCACTGTGTCTATTCTTTGGATTAGTGTAGGTTGTGTATCATGGACAAAGTGGTCCCTTTCATTCCTTCACTATTCTATCTTGACCTCTGTTAGAATCAATATGAGTCTGTGTGAGTCTTTCTAGCTGTGAGATTATTACTGTGTCGATTCAGTTGCAGCCAAACACATTTAAATCTGGTGTATCATCCCCTTTCATTTCAGTTTCCTTCTAACCCTTTTCCCCTACAAGCATTAGCACTAGGTTTAGATATATTCCTCTAAGCATTAGGCTTAGAATGAGGAACCAGCCTTCTCTAGAGGTCTAATCTCAATTTGCAAAGTTCCACACTTTCGAGATCATTCCCATGTTTCTCCAGATTGCTGAGTTTTTTTCAAACTTAGCAAGGGTGCAAATCTGGGTGATAACAGTTTTTGGCACGCCCGGTGGGACCAGTTCAATGAACTTCTCATCAAGATACTAAGAGATTTGGTGTTTCTCCTAGTATTACCAGCCTTCAGGGCAAGCAATATTCAACACCATGGCGACTCTACTGAACAAATCTACTAGTGAAAGTAGCCCAAGCACCTAAAAGTTTTCAAAGATCAAGATTTTGGTGGTTTTCCTGGTCTATTCAGCTTCCAGAAGCATTTCAATCACCTGGCGACTCCCTCTCTGGTATGTATCTAGTTTCTCTTTGGTTGCAGACCTATTACGCTCTAATTCTGACATTTTTACAATTATCCAGCATTTAGATGCTATAAAATGTCAGAATTTTATGGGAATCATGGCTTTTCCCCTACCCCTAATCCAAATACAGGCTATTGGCCCCCATATCAGCAATACCAGGCCCCAAATGCCTCTGATTTTATGTTGTATAGCCCTGCCGCTGTAGAATACCAATATCCTCATGATGCTTACCTCACTCCCACTCTTACTCAGTCTTCTTGGCAGCCTAATAATGTTTATTATCAACCCAAAAAGACTACTTTGATCCTAGCCCGTGCAACTACCCTCCTAATCTGACCCAAGATGTTGCCCCTGTGAATGTTGATGCATTCAATGAGCTCATTAGCAGTTTCCTGAAGCTTGACAGACTTTTGGACAATGAAAAAAGGGAAGCAGGGTATAGTCGGCCTAAGCGGTTTTATGACCTCAGCATCATAAGCTTGTATGGTCTCGAGAAGTTGTACCTAGATCTAAATAGGGAGACTGGTGAATTTATAGAAATGTTAAAACACAACCAGCAGCGAGAAGCACAAGAAAGGGTTTTTCAGGAAAACCTTGCTATAAGGACGACACCTATTTAGCCTATTGTGGAAGAAGCCCCAAAATTTAAGATTCCAAGCTTTAGGCAGGATAATCCATCTGCGCCTCCAAAACTGTTTCCCAGTTTTAAAATACCAAGTTTTAGAGGCCCTCAGCCTTCACAGGAGCCTGTTCCTAGCTTCAAACAAGTCCATCCTTCAAACCAAAGTGAATCTATGAAAGAGCCTCAAACTTCTCTATCATGGCAGCCTTCTTGGACCAAGAATCCTGGTTACAAAGTACCAAACCTTGTAAAGGCCAATCCTCTCATACCAATCCAAAATCAGGTAGAGGAAACAGTTGTAGAATCCAAGCCTAACATAATCCCAAGTTTTAGGAGTGTTTTTTTGACCCAACAACCAATTCATAATGAAGAGCAACCTAGACTCCACAAGTTTCCAGGGTTCAAAGCCTATATCCCTCCACAAGCCCCTGTTCCTGTGCAAACTCAAATTATCACTCCCCAAGAACAAATTTGTCTAGAACCCTCTCCCCTCCAAGAAATTCAAGAAGATATTCAGGCATCTTTCCCTGATGCTATTTCAATCCCAAAAGATAATTGGAAAGATGAGCCAAAAGAGGAGGTGGAAAAAGATAAAACTAATGAGGAGCAGTTTGTTCCTACACTCACAAAGATAGAATTGTTTGAACCTATTGCACCTGTGAGTAATGTTAACCCAAATAAGGGATTGAGTCCTCTAGACTTTAGTTCTTTTGAAGCTTTTTCTCATGCATCCAATCAAGCAAACAAGGTTGAAATGCAGAGAGTGCATGGGGAAAACCTTCAGCTGCAGAGGCAACTTAAACACAATCCAATGGAGTTGTAGTCAAAGGATGGAAGCATAGGGGAAAAAGTTGTTAAGGTTACTTTAGAGGTGGATGATGCTGCCTTGCTTCATGAGCTACCTGATTATGTTGAAAATGAAGAAAACGAGTAGCTGGTTGTGGATATGCAACAACAAGAGAACACTAAAAATAATGACAAATTGTTGCAGGTTGAGGTTGAGCATGATAGTGAGGTTCCATACCATAAAGAAGGGAAGTATGTTGCCCTATGCTAGATGATGCAGAAGCTGATGATACTGATTTGCAAGATCTCAGCTTGTTAGAGGAGCTTCCTTTCTGTTGTACAAAAGAGTTTAAGGTTGATATAACAAATGAAGGTTTGTTGGAAGAGGCTACCTCATTGTTTGACCATTTGCATTCCTTTATTAAGGAAGAAAGGCTTGATTTGGAGGGCACTTCTTTGAGTAATAATGGGAATTTTGAGCTTGAGTCAGCTGTTTGTAGAGGTCTTCTGAGAGCTGATAGCTTTGATGAGCTACTGGCTGTCCTAATAAAAGAGGATGTTCCATTGACCATGGAGAAGGAATCAACATAGCAAACTATCATGCTAGGTGAAGATAATGATATCATTTCTGAGCTTTCAATTTATCTTCTCTATTGTCCAACCTTAACCATGAACCAGGATAGCCATCAACAAAAGACAGAAAGGTTTGAATAATGCAGCCATGATGACATTATATCAGCCTTCTTGGGTTCTTTGAAGGAAGAAGGAGAAAACCATGAAGTCCCAAGTCAGTTGTTTCACACATAAGATCAACATGAGAGTCAAATGGGAGGCACCATCATACCAAATGAAGAACAAGAGGCAACCAATCCAAAACCTTCAAGGGGATGCCCAATCAGGCATCTAGCCCAGCTGGAGACACATCAAGAGGAGTCACCACTTGTCATGCTTACCTCTAAGCATGAAGTTGAGCATCAAAATGGGTGGGATCAGCCCATTTATTCACCACAGGTTAGCAGCATCAGCAATCAGTCCATGTGGATAGGTGAGTTTATCTCCATTTTGTGGAGGGTGTTTTATCAATTTGTCATATGCCCATTCCCCCCTCACCTCTTTTTAATTGCCCACGTGCATGAAAAATACTGTAAATTGTTAAGGGTAGTTACTTTCAAGAACCAGTTAATGGCTTTGTTTAAGGTCACCTTTGACTGGTTAGTTTAGGATTAGAGTAGACTTTATTTTAGTTTTAGGTTTCCTTTCAATAAGTGCCCTTGCACTTTGCTGTATTCCCATTAGGAGATACATGCTTGCTTGTTGTTTTTGTTTTGGCTTGGTAGCTTGCTCAGTGTTCCAGCTCCTATGTTCTTGTTACAGTCTCTTTTGACTCCATGCCCAATAGATAGCTAAGGCCACTGATCATTTGTTTAGCAGGCAAACATCCCATAGAAGTCACCAAAATGTTGACCTATTTTCTTCTGTCCAAAGTTAAATAGTCCACCATGTATATTCCTTGAATATCCTTTAGAAAGTGACCCTACAAAGCTTAAATCCTTCAATTATTCATGTTGTCCCTTGCCAAAAATTCCAAAAGCTCACCTAGAGAATCCTTGCAGAAAACCCAGAAAAACCCAGAAATCTTTTGTCTTCAAGTACTTTTCATTGCAGATAATTCTCAGTTTTATACTTAGTCATTTTCATATGCATATACAATTGTATGTTTCGTTGTATGTTCACATTGTATGTCCACATATACAAGAGAATATACAAAGGCAAATGATACAGAGGAAAGATGCAAGGGTGAATGTATAAGGTAGACATACAAAGGATTTTCGGTGTGACATGCTTATTGGCGGCTCAACTCATAGTCTCTCCGATGGCCGATGAATGTACAAGGTAGGCATGCAAAGGCACCAATGCAAAGATACAAGTGTCTTCGGCGAGACTTCACATATCGCTGACTCAACTAAAGGTCTCCCCGACAGTTGATGCATGCATACATACAATGGGGAAGATACAAAGTGCAGATGCAAAGGAAATATGCAAAGGTTGAGATACAAAGGTGAATGTATATCGGGCGATTGTATCTTGTATACAATCGCATATACAAAGTAGTAAATAAAGGACATACAAGGTTGGGACCAACCAAATGTATGTATATGTGATTGTATCTTTACACATACAATCGCATATACAATGGCATATGCATTTCTGAGATACAACCCCTGGACCCGAAAGGATATACATTTTGACTTATAAAGGCATATGCATCTTTTGTATGTATGTTCTCTTTGTATGTTTGCACATACAATGGTTATATACAAGGTGATATACAAAGGTCACATGTATATGCCAAGATGAAATGTTTGCATGCAGGTTTGTATGCAGTTTTTGTTTGTATATTTCGCATTGTATATGCGATATACAAAGGTTACATACAACGGCGATATACAAGGTGAACCCGACTGGAGAATCAAATGCAAGGAATAATCATTTTGGGGTCCACAGTTTGTATGATGAAGTGCTTGTATGTGATGATATACAAAGAAGAAAAGATACAAGCCAAACCTGTTCTAAAGTTCCAATATGGCTGATAATCTCCTGAGTTCCAAATTGTATGAATATGCGATTGTATCTCATATACAATCGCGATGTACAAAGCATATACAAAGGGATTTCAGCGAGACTTAGTGCATCGGTGGCCCATTTTAAAGTCTTTTCGATGGCCGATGAAGCATACGAATGTTCAGTGATGCTTCTCAGTTTAGCTCAGCAGCAAATTAGATGATGACACGTGTCATAGCACATACAAAGAGAGATTCAAACGCAGATGCAAAGCGATATATAAGATACAGTTGACTGCAACTTTGACTGCCCGTATCTCCCTCATTTTAGTGAATTTCAACATGCTTCAAAAGGCAAATATGCTTGTTTTTGCCTCCTCTTTCATTTGGCGGGCTTTTGAGGAGGATATTTTCAATTTCAAATTTTGGATCTGGATTTGCATGCTAGATCGACTGGATGTTTCAATGACCAATTTGAGATATGTAGATGCAAATATTTATTACATTTATGGGTGCAGATTGATAATTCAGCAGCTCACATTGAAGATTCAAAATATCTTCTATCTGCCCCAGTTCTAGATATTTTATTCCATGAATTCTTGCTGGTGGACGTCCCTTCAAATGCGGATATTTTCTGACAGAGCCCATGGGCAACTGGATTGTAACCGACTAAGGTCAAAAGTGTAAAATGCTATATATACATGTGTAGCAGATGTATTGTTGTTGGTTGTTCTTCTGGGCTATTTTGTAATGGCTACTTGGCCTCTATAATCAATATAAACTGGTATTTTGCCTCTCTTTTATTATTTTTAGCACTGTGTATGTTCTTTGGATTAGTGTAGGCTGTGTATCATGGACAACGCGGTCCCTTTCATTCCTTCACTATTCTGTCTTGACCTCTGTTAGAATCAATATGAGTTTGTGTAAGTCTTTCCAGCTGTGAGATTATTACTGTGTCGATTCAGTTGCAGCCAAACACATTTAAATCTGGTGTATCATCCCCTTTCATTTCAGTTTCCTTCTAACCCTTTTCCCCTGCAAGTATTAGCACTAAGTTTAGATATATTCCTCTAAGCATTAGGCTTAGAATGAGGAACCAGCCTTCTCTGAAGGTCTGATCTCAATTTGCAAAGTCCCACAATTTCAAGACCATTCCCATGTTTCTCCAGATTGCCGAGTTTTTTGCAAACTCAACAAGGGTGCAAATCTGGGTGATAACAAGGTTATCTTTTGTCTTTTTGCAAAGCTTTCCTTTGTTTATTTCAGACCAATTGAATTACCTTTCCTTTTTGTGTTGAATGTTAAAACTGATTTTGATGAAATTTTGCTATGTTTTATTATTAAACCTTCAAAATTATTGTCTCACCTTTTTGTTTGCAGCATTAAAGCATATATTCATCACGTCTTAAGTTGTGTTAACCAGAAATAGTCTTTTTATGTTGTGAAAAAAACCATTTCCTTCATAAAAACCTGTTTTCAAATCTTCCTTAGAATCATTTTTATGGTATTTATGTCAAGTCTGGATTGTGTAGAAGTTAGATTCCTGGGTAAACATTGTGAATCAGATTGCATTATTTTTATCCATATTAGGTGCATCACCATTTTACCTTTAGTATTCATTTAATTTCTTTCTTCCCTTTTTGCAAAAAGTAAAAACATATATCTCAATAGAACATTTGAAGGGAACCAACCCATAATCTAGAGGTCTAATCTCGTCAGAGGGCACCCACAACCTGAGATTAGTCCCATGTTACATAGAATTGTAGTGCTTTAACCAGCCTTGCATACGGGTGCAATTCCCAGTGATAATAGGTATATAGGGATATCCAAATCCCATTGAAAACATAGTAAGAAATGTTATACCAAGGTTTGCTATAAACAATGCTGCAATTACTAGTGAGGATCACTTGAAGGCATTCACCAATGTGTTGGATGACTTTGAGGTGGAATGCAAAGATGTAGCCATAAAATTGTTCATACAGTCCTTGACAGAAGATGCAAGGGAATGGTATAAGAGTTTGCCAGAGGCTAGTATTGAGTCTTGGATAGGATTCAAGAGGATTTTCAAAGAGCAATATAGAGATAACAATGATCCATGATTTGATGTGACTAAGTTCACAAGTATTCAAAAGATACTAAATGAAATTGTCCATGATTTCAATGCAAGGTTCTTCAAAGTGAGTAATAAGATCCCACCTCATTTGAGACCAAATGAGGCCATGTGCTTGGTAGTTTACCAAAATGGTTATGATCCCAAGATGGGATATGAATTGAGAAATAGAGAGCCTCAAACTCTCAGGGATGCTTTTAGAGTAGCTTTGCATATTAAAAATAATAGAAAAACATATGGAAAGATTTCTAAAAGAAGTGATGTAATAATTACCCCACAATAACGAGGACAAAGCAATAAGGTTCCTGTCACTACTGAATATGATAAGTTGTGGAAGGAAGTTAAGGAAATAAAGAGCCCCTTGGTGAGAAGTGATAAAAGAATTCCCAATGAAAGGCCTCATTTCAATAGACAAGAGAAAATGCCAAGGTTGGCTGACCAGCCCTATAACACAAATTGGCGAGATGGGAAGCCAATCCTCCCTAATGATTAGGGTGGTGTGTCAAGGCATACCCCTGATCTTTTGAGGAAAGAAGTGCATGCCATAGATAAAGTACTATGGTTCTTGCAATGCAAAGCTCCTCACTCCTCTACTTCATGTGTTGTGGCTATATCTATGACTAACAATTCAATCCCATATGACAAATATGAGGAAAGAGACAACTATGAGGACCATAATGTAAACATGGTTTTTGAACACGGATGCACTGTAGAGGATTGTGATTCTTCTGACAGTGAGTACTCAAAAGATAAGATTACAATGGAAAGGCTAAGGTCGGTTTAACAACAATCCATCCTAAGTGTGAATGGAGATGATGATGGTGTTCTTTAGTTAAACACCAAAGATGCTAATGTTTGATTAAGAAAACCTTTTTCTGAGGAGATCAAAGCCTTGACTACCTCCAAAATTGCTCAAGTCAAAAGTGATTATAACTTGAGAAGTAAGAAGAACCAGGGAGAAAGTAGTACAAAGGGGAATTCAAGAAGCATTTTCATAAAAGAAGAACATCTTCCTAACCCCAAGAAGGAGGTAGGATCTATGAAAGTACCTAAAGGAAGTGGGGACAAGTCTAATCCACATCCTCATCCACCCCCTAAAGCTAAAGTACTAGTAGAAAGAGAACTTACCAATAAAATCCCTGTGGAACAAAGACCCGGTAAGGAAGACACATCTCCCATCCCTGCAGCCAATATTAATGATACGTGCACCAGCATAATGCCCAAATATATTCCATTGGACATGAACCATATATTTGGCCAAATAAGGGTGATTGTTCCTTTATTAGAGATGATGAGGATACCTGAGCATAAGAGTAGGGTTGTGGATGCAATAAATGACATCTCCTAGTACATTTGAGATGGCACATGGACATGTCAAACCACCTGAGATAAAGAAGGTACTAGTCAGAGAAGTTAAGAAATATAGTGCCAAAATACCTGAGGTATATCTGGGCACCAGTTTGCAAAAGTGCCCTTCTCAAGTTGATCTGTTCTTTGTCACTCTCATTATAAAGGGAAGATTCATGAAGAATTGTATGATTGACTTAGGTGCTTCTGTGAATATAATGCCTTTGGGGGTCATGGAGATTCTAGGCTTGCAAGTAACCAAAACATATGGAAAATGCTTTGCCACGGACTCCAGGGAGGTCCCCATCATTGGAATCATCAAGGATATCAGCTTTAGACTTGCAGTTTTCCCTCATAAAGAGTATAAAATGAATATTAATTTGGTAGATATTCCTCCTATGTACGGGATGTTATTGTCAAGAAAGTGGGCCTCTATTGTGGGTGGTAGCATCCAAATGGACTCTTCATATGCTATTATTCCCATGGATGGTGAAGATGTAAGGATAGACAAAGAAAAGAAATGTCCCCAAATAATAGATGACATTAGTGAGGAAGGTGATCAGGTGTATTTTCTGGATGTAGCTATAGACAAGTACTTCAGAATCAAGGATGATAGTGACACCTTACTAAATCATAAGCCTGAGTTAATCAATGATTAAGAAGGATTATGGTCTATGCATTTTGATGGGGCATGTTCTAATGAAGGCTCCGGTGCAGGAGTCGTGCTTATGGCTCCTTCTAGCAAAGCATTTTGGTCTTCTTTTAGATTTGGCTTTGCTTGTACTAATAATGTTGTAGAATATGAGGCTTTACTTATAGGTCTGAAGATGGCCCTTAAGCATGGCGTTAAAAAGCTCAAGGTTCTTGGATACTCTGAATTGGTGGTATCACATATCAGATCCAGGTATGCTTCAAAAAATAAAAGGCTGAGACAATACAGGAATGCAATATGGGACACTATTGAAGAATTCGATGCCTTTGGTATTAACTAAATAGAGCGAAGTAAGAATGTTATGGCTGATCGTTTGGTGAACATTGCAGTCAAAACTAAAGATATCACATTGGCAGGAATTTCCAAGGTCAAAATACTGACAAGACCCTTTGTTTCTGATAATATTCATCACTAGCAAATATTCAATGATGATCAAGATCTTTACAAATTCATGAATTGCATAGATGAATATCATGCGCAAGAAAATTATTTTTAGGAATTTGTGAAGACAACAGATGGTAAACAAACAATATTTGGTAATGAGATCATCCAGTTAAAGACTAATAGAATTCCAAGAGGGCCAGTGGCTCTCGAGAGGGTTTTTGATGGAAACAAAAAGCAAACTGTAAGATATGCTCCAGTGCACCCAAATGACCTTGAAGAGGTCAACCTAGGAACTGAGGCCTATCTAAAGTTGGTTTTTATAGGTAAGCGCCTGAACCTAGAGATTAAGGAAATTTTGATTTCTTTGCTCAAAAGACACAGAGAGGTTTTTGCATGGTCCTATGATGATTTAAATGCATATAGAGAAGACTTGTTTCAACATGAAATCCACTTAAAACTAGATGCAAAACCTTTTAGGCAAAAGCGAAGACCTATTAATCCTACTCTAAGGCCAAAGATGTAGCAAGAATTGGCCAAGTTAAGTGAAGGGGGGATTATCAAGCCCATCAGACACTCCACTTGGGTTTCAAACCTAGTTCCTGTTAGGAAGAAAAATGGAGATATTAGACTATGTGTTGATTTTAGAAACCTGAATATGGCATTATTAAAGGATAATTATCCTTTACCAAATATGGAAACAATGTTACAGAAGGTAACTGGCTGTGAGCTTTTATCTATGATGGATGGCTTTTCAGGATACAACCAAGTGATGGTGAAGGAGTCTGAGTAGTACAAAACTGTATTCACTACTCCATGGGGCACTTATGTATATATTAGAATGCCTTTCGGGTTAAAAAACACTGGAGCTACTTTCCAACGAGCTATGGATGTGGCTTTTTCTAATCTCATAAATATCATAATGGTGGTGTACCAGGATGATTTAACTGCATATTCAAAAAAGGAATAGGATCATTGCTCTCATTTGGATAAAAATTTTGAGAGATGCATGAAGTTTGTCATCTCTTTGAACCCTAAGAAATGTGTGTTTGGAGTAACAGAAGGAAAACTCCTAGGCCACATAGTGTCTAAGGAAGGAATTAGGATTGATCTAGAAAGGGTTGCTGCTATTGAAAAAATCCCAACACCCAAAAGTATTAAGGGAATTCAGTCCTTCTTTGGACAGGTAAACTTCTTAAGGAGCTTTGTTACAAATTTTGCTGAAACCACTAGACCAATATCCAAGATGCTAAAGAAAGGAGAGGATATTGCTTGGAATGATGAACCAATAAATGCTTTAGGAGGATCAAAGGAGCCATTAAGGAGGCCCCTGTGCTAAAATCCCCTAATTTTTCTAATCCATTCTAGCTATTTTATTTTGCCTCCTTCCATACCATAGCTGCAGTTTTGCTACAAAAAAATAATGAGGGTTATGAACAACCCATCTCATTTTTTAGTAAATCTCTTCAGGCAACTGAGCTAAAACATGACATAACTAAAAATTAGGCCTATGCTCTAGTAAAATCTGTTAAGAATTTTAGGCCTTATCTAGTTGGGGCAACTATTGTTGCCTATGTACCAACATCTGTTGTCAAAGATGTTTTTACCCAGCAAGAGGGAACAAGGAGAAGGTGTAGATGGATCAACAGGATCCAGGAGTTCAATATTGACATCCAAATTACTAAGTTGGTAAGAGGACAAGGATTGACAAAGTTAATGGCTAAGTCAAAGCTAGAGGCTAACCAAATCAACAATATTGAGATTCAGGGTGAGGTGGTTGACTGCGATATGAGAGATTCTAAATGGTATAAGAATATTGTTCACTATTTACTGGACATGTCTTGCCCAGACGGAATGACTAAGAATCAAAAAAGAACATTAAGGTTACAGGCCATAAAGTATGTGATCATAGAGGGTGAACTTTGGTGGAGACATTTTGAGGGTATCTTGCTCAAGTGCATAAACAACGATTAGGCTTCTGAAACAAAGTCTTGAGGGGCAGATATTGGTGGCCTATTATTTTTAAGTATGCTCATCAAATGGTCAGAAGTTGTGATGCATGTCAAAGATTCTCAGGTAAATTAAAATTCTCCGGAAATCTACCCCTTAGGCCTGTAACAGTGGAAGCTCCCTTTCAGCAATGGGGATTGGATTTCATAGGTGAGATAACTGAGAAGTCAAGTGGTGGACATAGTTGGATCCTAGTGGCCATTGACTATTTCACTAAATGGGTTAAGGCTATCCCCACTAAAAGGGCAACTAACAGGGTTGTGGTGATTTCCTGATGAACAATATCATAACCATGTTTGATATGCCCATAAAAATAATTTTAGACAATGCAATGTGTTTTAGGTCTGAGTAATTTACAAACTTTTGTAGCCAGTATGGGATTTCAATCTCTTACTCAACCATCCTCAGGGTAATGGACAGGTTCAATCAAGCAATAAAAGCTTGATGAATATTGTCAAAAGAATCATAGAGAAAAACAAGAAAGCTTGGGATACCAAACTAAGACTCACTATCTTGGCTAATAGAGTGACAGTGAAAAAGGCTATTGGTCAAGCCCCTTTTGACATTATGTATGGCCTGGAAGCAAGAATGCCCATAAATAATTTGTTACCTATTTTCAAGTTTATCCAAGAACATGATGATGACATCTTTGATGCTATGCAAAATAGGATATATCAGATAACTCAAATGGATGAGACCAAAAGATTATCATAGCTAAGAAACATAAAGTTGCAGCAGTAGGTTAAAAACTTGCATGACAAGAAGTTGTCTGAAAGGAAGTTTCAGATAGGAGATACAGTGTTGCTGTGGAATGCTAAGTCCCAAGACAAAGGGAAACATGGTAAATTTGATGCCCTTTGTCTTGGACCATATCTAATCAACAACACCCATGGAGAAGACTCTTATTTCTTACAGAGTCTGGTTGGAGAATTCTTGAAGTCATAATTTTCATAAGGTATGATGCTTTTCCATGCATAGTTTATTTTTAGTTTTAGCTAGTTTCGTGCTTTAATTTGTTTCTTTTTTAGGTTGTTTATTTTCTTCCTTTTTTTTGATGTGGTCTGCTCCTCTAGAGTTTTTCTGTGATCTCGTCTTATTCAGGGTGAATAGGCATCCCCAACTAGAGCCACTGATGGTACCATGTAATTTTTTTCCATGGCTTTAGTCTTTGACAACTTATGTTTAGGGTTTGTGACTTAGGATTTTTACAAAAATAATGTAACTCCAAGCAAAAAATCCTTAATGGGACCCTAATCCCTTATGTCATGCTTCCTAAGGGTCTTTTCCTTCTGTTTCACAATTAGGGTTGACCACTTGTCTCCTGTTACTGAGAGTTTAAGTTGCTTCCTTATGTCCCCCTGAACGTTATTTGACCGACTCCTCACCATACAGCCATCGTCTCTAGCCTATACCTGAAAAGCTACATTTGTGAATAACCAAGTGATTTCATATTCCTTTTCCATTCCTAACAAGGTATAAGTTGTTTTTGAGAAAGTTCTATGCCAAGGGTCGGGTATTGCTAACCCCTTTGATAGGTAAAAGTAAGTCACACATTTCCACCAATCTACTGACATTCAAAATTGATCAAAGAGGACGGTTACAGAACTGCAGAATAAGGTGCCAGCTGGTGAAGAATCATTTCATGTTATAGCAAAGGTAATGGTGGTGGGTCCCGTCTGAAATAAAAGCAACTTTAAATGTTTCTACCATTCTGCCAAGCTTTATTATAAAGCCCCAGCTAGCATTTGTAGAATGGTAGAAGTTTGACATATGGCTACTATGTATACAAGAAAAGATCTAGCTGGAGAGGGGCATGTTATGATGTTATGGTTTTTGATCTTCCACCATTTCACTGGGTTATTGACCAATGTACCTCACCAGATTGCAGAATGACAGAAAATTGCCACGCAACAAGAATGGCATAATATCTATGGCTTGTCTATTCCAGCAATAAATTAGAAAATAATGAAGGGTAACTTCTTGATTGGTTTGGTAAAATTTCTAGATGTATCATGTATCATCAAGTTCTCAGGATTGATCGTGGCCATCAAATCTCTGCTAGTCTCATAAAATCTGACGGTAAATATTCAAATTTCCTAAAGTGCATGATCTTGCATATCTAGTTCACCCGAGACGAAGTGAAGATGGACGTGACTAATTCTAGTCCTGGATAAATGACATTAATATGATTCATATCTCAATTTCTTCTATACGTGCTATTCCAAAGGACATTGAAGTGTTGGAGCATTGAAGTTGAAAGTTGCTACCATACCTCCTGTGTCAAGCTCAAAGTAATTACGTCAGATAAATCTGGTGAGTTGTCTATTCCTCTTATTACACTTTTCTTTTCCATTACGGCTCTTCTATTTCCCTCTATTCATAAGAAAATCTTTTGTCGTGTGACTTCAGCCAACCCCTGAAAATCAAGAGTGAAAGCCCTCACTCTAAATTCACCATTTGAAAATGGTCCCATCTAAAGCCTAGGCTTCCTCCGTTTCCCAAAAATGAGCCTTGCATGAAGACCTTGTAAAACAACTCCCTAACTCTGGTGTACAAAGGGTAAGAGTAACTGGCCTTGAAGGTAAAGAGGGGTTGGTTGATAAATTTACTGACTGTAGAGATGTGAAAATCCCTGTTCATGGTTGGTCACTATTTTACCACTAGTGGGGCAAGAGGAATGCTCACGCGCCATTATCTAATGTGTGGGAAAGTGATCTAAGAAAGTTGATAGTTACTAATGTATTTAAGGATATTGAGTTACTCCAAGCCATGGCGGCTCATTATGATGAAACATCTAAAACAATTAGAAGCATGAGAGGGGGAATTCTGGTGGAAATTAGTAGAGAAACTATTGCCACGGGCTTTGGGTTGAACTTGGCCGCTTCTACAGAGATCAATACAAATAGACTAAAAGCCCTATATACAAAGGATAGGAGCAGTTACAGAACCATATATTTTCCTAGGTTTAGGGAAAAGGGACCAAATGATTGATTAGTAAGAATTCCCCAAATTGAGCAAGAGCCATTTAAGTTAGGTACTTTTGAATATTATTTTGCTAACACCTACTATGCTCTTTGTCAGGTGTTAAGAGAGGATAAGGAAGAATGCATTCCCATTGATTTTACTTATATGGCCATTGATATCCAACATCCATCTTAGAATGTTCAATTTGATTTTTCTTCCTATTTGGCAAAACATATACATCAAGGGCTAGTAGACATTAAGAACAACAAGGAGCCAATTAAGTTCAGATGGTTTTCATTGCTTTGCCATATGTTCTTGTATTATGGAAGAACAAAGATGGTTTGGCACCCCAAATTAATTGTTAACCATGTTGATAACATGGGGAATGTGTTGCCTATCTAGTATTGGACTCATTTATGGGACAAGCATGATCCCAATTCTAGTTATAGATTCTTCAGAGATTATTTTGTGCTCACTGTATTAAGATATTTTCAATCAGACATACCCAGGATTCCAGAACCATTGTTGAATTTCCTTAGACCTGCAGTGAGGGTCCCTCCTTTAGAAATCAAGTGCAATTGGGGTGACTTTATCCCCAACGAAGAGGGCACAATTTTTAGAATTTATGGCACCCCTATTGGTCCTCACATTTTACCCAAGTATGTGCCATTGAGGGTTGGTTTCTTGGAGGTAATTTGACAATTGATTGAAACAGAAAAGGCTCACCTAGTAGGACAAAAGAAGGGATCTTTCTTTCCTTTCTTAACAGTGTTTTTTGACTTCAAGATAAATAAAGAAGGATTTTCTAAGCTAAATATAAAGTTGTTGCCTTTTAAAATGAGACAGGAGAGGGCTAGGTTCTCTGATCATGAAGGATACATCAACAACATTAGGAGAGGTATCAACAGGTCTTACATTCCCCATCAGGTTTTCTTTCCTGAGGATGTCATCATAAATTCTCCTACTGATGACAAGGTGAAAATAAAAAGAGAAAAATAGACAATATACATGAAATATGAAGAAGGAATGAGGAATAAGAATCCTTCTTACAAGGGACTTTTTTCAGAAGTTGATGACCCCATCAATAGGATAAAGAAGATTTTATCTCATATTGATAAATTGGTTGATGTACAAGATAGCGAATCTGCTCAAGTTCCTACAGAAGATAGGCCTTCACACCAGCCCCATGCTAGAAGTTTGATAAAGTATACTTTCAAAAGGAGATCCAAAAATGAAGACATCAAGGGACAAGCTCTACAGGCACTTCCACCAACTCAATTAACTCTCTCTCTATTACTACCTCCACAATCATCCTCCTCTTCTATACCAATGACTGAATGTGATTCTCTTCATGAAGAGCCTTCTCCAAAAAGAAGAAAATTTGAAATGAGTCATGTAGTTGACTATCCTGATGATGAGGGAGAAATGGAAATAACTGAGGATGAGATACAGCGTGAGATGCCATCCTCTAGCCATGATATGCCTGAGGAACTACCTTTGAATAGAATTTCTAATATTGCCATAAAGGGAAATGATGTTTCAGATGACATCAAGACTATAACATGCAATAATTTCATTATTGATGATGATTTTGTCAATACTAAGGAGTTTTTTGATTTCTTATGGAAGAGCAGAAAGAATGAATATGATAAAAGATTTGAAGAGGAAATGTCTCATTCTCCTCAAGAAGCACGTGAGTAGGTATCCATCAGGATACTCACACAAATGAAGGAGGAGGTGAAGAATATTTCTCTAGATCAGGGCAGACAAATGATTAGAGATAGTGGAATCTTATTGCTCCCTGAGTGGAATATGGCTTCTGCTATTATTCTCGATACTGCAAGAAGACAAGATAATCAGGTTTTCACCATAGAAGAGGAGGCTAAGGCTACACTAACAGGTGCCAAATTTAACCCGAAGTGGGAGACCTTAGCCATATGGGCTTTGGCTCCTAACATTGACAAACCTCTGGTTGCATAACCTAACAAAGATTTTAAGGGTGGCTTAATAATAAAAAGAGTCTCTAATACACCTGCTGCAGAAGCATCTGAATTGGTAGTAGAAGTTGCAAAATTTAGTAGAGCAACAACTAGTGCTCTCTAAAAATGATATGATGATTTGTTAAAATAACATATGGGTATGTTGCCAGAATAGAACAGGTTGAAGGAAAAAGAAATACAATGGCAACAACAGGCCTCAACATCATCCTCACCATAGACAACATTGGTAGTTAGGGATTCAGGTTTCATTTCTGATCCTTCTTCTTCATCAAAGTATGTTCTTGAAAAGGAGAATGAAGATCTAAGGCAACAAATTAATTCATTTGAAGACATTTTTACAAATGTTTTTGATAAACAGTAGGAGGATAATTGGTCTATTGTCTCAAGTATTTTAGAATTTTTAATGAACAAGGTGTCAAGCCAAGAAGTTGGAATCCATAAATGTTATTATGACTTATCACAAGTCATTAAGAAAATTGTAGATGATAAGGAGCAAACGGTGCCTCTATTCGATAAATGGATCCCTAGGCTTTTTTCTTTGGTAGGCATTTGTAAAGGAGCAAATCATGATCCTAATGCTCCCAAGGATGTTAAGCAAGTTTATATGGTAGAAAACGAAGCAAGAGACTCCCATGCATTTATAAACCGTCTTGAGGAAAAGGCATTACAGTTAATTCATGGTTTTGATAATGACAAGGTTGGGATAATTCCTACAATAAAAATTGAAAGTGGTGACATCAAACTATCCCAATCATGGATTCTCCAATTCAACAATATCGTTCCTATCATCTCTTTCTTCATGTGTCAAAATAACAAGATAGATATTTCCCTATTCAGAACTAGCATCAACAAACTATGGGATTCTTGTCAGCTAGCTATTGATTTTACAAGAGAAGTTGAGTCGATTCTGGCCAAATACAATAACAAATATTTATCCTGTGTGGATAATCTCATCAGTTTTTAATGGCCCACCGAGGAGCAGTATCAAACCTGGGATAAAAGATATAATGAGCTACCTGATATTTAAAGTATTAACAGTGGAATCTTCTGGTTCTCAAAATGCAAGTAAGAAGCAAAGGTCAGCAGAGGTTGTTAAATTTTCTTCACAGGCACAATTCCCAAGTACCACTTATCTTGGGGACATACTTGTAACAACTTTTTCTCCTATGAAGATTATCTGAGTGAAATTAGTTACCTCTGTTTCCTGACTAAATGGAAAATTTTGTCTAATAGGAGGAGGACATCTGTTTCTAGGTCTGAGGCTTGTTTTGCTCCCTTGTTTCTATAAAAGGGAATTTGGGACATAGTAACATGTATCTTGGAGAAATTTTTTTAGCACAGTACAATATCATAATAAGTAGTATTTACTTCTAGGTGTGTTTTCAAAAGGATAAAATCATTTGTACTTGCAATTATTGGTATAACGTTGTGTTAAACTCAGTATTTTTGAATATATTTTTAAGGTTCAGACCGTATTGTCTCCTACAGCTATGTCTTTTGCTATATCTTTGAATGAATTGATAAACTATCAATATTATTCATCTTCATAGTTTTTCCTGTGTAAGGATATCCATTCCAAAAGGCCTTTATTCAAAGAGTAAATTTAAATGCTTCAAGGAAGATATTAAATATAGTAGATGTATACATGGATAAGTAAGAATGAATGGTTTGATCTGATTTCAAGATGTGGTGATGTAGTGCTTCATTACAATATTCTTAATAGAGTTATCAGTGCATCCTTAATACTAAGTTCATTTATATTCATTTTTTGACTCTGTGACCCCAGATTTAGGCACTGATCTTTTGATGGTTATTTTCCTCATCTAAACCTCCCTAATCATTTCATATAAATCAAAGAATGATTTTAATTTCTGTATTTACATTGATGATATTTTTGTTTGCATGTTCCTCTGTAAAGAATAGGACTAAAGCTTAAGAATCTAGCCCATCTCTTTACTTTATCAGACATTCTTTAAGCAATCTAGAAGGAACACATCTATTATAGGAATAGTGTTATTGAGAAAGTATCTCATGGATCTCCCATCCATTTGAATAGAACATTGTTTTCCCCAAAAAGGAAAGATCCAAAATAGGAACACCCTCCTTGGTTTCACAGAGCCTAAAGTGCAGAGGAAAGAGGGATTGAAAACCCCAATTTCTTGTTCATTATCCAATCCCTCGAGGCAAATCAGTTATTAGAAATGTCTATTCTATAGATCTATTTTCCTTGAGATTAGGTTGGGAATTTAAAACAACTAGCAGGAGAGATGATAGAACTTTCTACCACATAGGGAATCATAATTCTTACCGGAGTGAAGGGTACAGGAGAGATGAAAGAGGGTCTGATAAGAGAACATTTAGAGGAACTTGTTTTAAGTATGGAGGTGAAGGACACGGAGCATTTGAATGTCATCGGGGAAATACAAGCAACAAGATAGAGAATGGTGGAAGAGCAGCTTATGTAGAAGAAGAACCTGTCGGATCATCAAATTCAGTTGGAAAACTAGAGAAAGAAGAATCACTTGTCATGAGGAGAGCACTATTTCAAGCATAGACAAATGAAGAACCACCGTAGAGGAAAAGCTTGTTCCAGACCAGATGTAAATCAAGAGGTAAATGTTGTAAGGTTATAATTGATAGTGGTAGTATTGATAATTTGGTTTCAGAGGAGATGGTGACTAAGCTGAACTTGAAGAGATTGAAACACCATTAGCCCTATCAGATAGCATGGATTCAGGATGAACACAAAGTACTGGTGAGTGAACAATGTTTGGTGAAATTTCATATTGCATCTTATCATGATGAAGTATTGTGTGATATTATGCCTATGGATGTATGTCATCTATTGTTGGGTAGACCATGGCAATATGATAGAAAAGCTATACATGATGGGAGAAAGAATACCTACAGTGTAGTATCTAATGGAAAGAAAATAACCTTGATTCCTTTTGAAGATGAACCTAGAGTGAAGTATGTGGGAATGCTAGAATCTGTTTGGTAGATGGAAGGAAATTTCTCGATGGTTTGAGACATGAAAATATGTGTTATGCTTTGATTCCTAAGAAACCTAGAACCCTAAGTATAGAGACTAAAGAATCACAGCCAGAAGAGATAACTGAATTATTGACCAAGTATGAAGACATCATATCAGATAATGTACCTGAAGGAGTGCCACCAATCAGGAGTATCAGTCATCATATGGATCTTACACCTGGAGCTGGTTTGCCTAACAAAGAAGCATAGTGGATGACACCAACAAAGAATGCAAAGTTGAATAGACAAATACAAGAATTATTGAGGAAAGGTTTGATTAGAGAAAGTTTGAGTCCTTGTTCAGTACCTGCAGTGCTAGCACTGAAGAAAGATGGAGAATGGAGGATGTGTACATACTCAAGAGCAATCAACAAGATCACAGTTAAGTATATATTCCCATTGCCTAAGATGGATGACATTATGGACTGTTTGAGTGGAGCAAAATATTTCACAAAGATAGACTTGAAGAGTGGATACCATCAGATCAGAATCAAAGAAGGAGATGAGTGGAAGATTGCTTTTAAGACAAATTAAGGATTGTATGAGTGGTTAGTGATGCCTTTTGGATTGACTAATGCATCGAGTACTTTCATGAGATTGATGAATGAAGTTTTGAAGAAATTCTTGGGTAAGTTTGTTATTGTATACTTGGATGATATTCTAATTTTTAGTAAGACAAAGGAAGAATATCTGTGGCACCTTAGACAAGTATTGCAGAGACTAAGAGAAGAGAAATTGTTGATAAACATTAAGAAATGTAGTTTTATGAAGGAAGAAATTGTATTTTTGGGATTTGTGATTTCTGCTGAAGGATTGAAGATGGACCCTGAGAAAGTTAGAGCAATTGTTGAGTGGCCAACATCTGAGAGCATTGGAGAAATCAGATCATTTCATGGATTAGCTAGTTTATACTGAAAGTTCATTAGAAATTTTAGTTCAGTATTTACACCTATGATAGAGACAATGAGATGTGACAAAAAGGATTTCAAATGGACATCAGGAGCAAATAAAATTTTTGAATTGTTAAAGAAAAAAATGATAGAGCAAGCAGTGTTAGCATTACTAGATTTTAACAAGGTATTTCAAGTAGATTTTGATGCAAGTGGAAATGCAATAGGAGCAATATTAAGTCAGGAAGGTAGACCAATAGCATATTTCAGTGAGAAGTTGAATGATGCAAGGAGAAGATATTTATTTTATGATCAGGAGTTCTATACCATAATTCAAGCTTTGAAGAAGTGGAGACATTACTTGTTGCCTAAGGAATTTGTGTTGTATACAGATCATCAAGCTTTGCAATATCTGAATAGTCGAGGAAAGTTAAATCAAAGACATATGAGATGGGTAGAGTTCATGTAGAGTTACACATCTATACTAAAGCATAGGAGTGGAAAGCCAAATAAAGTTGCAGATGCATTGAGTAGAAGAAGAAATTTATTGACAGAGATGAGAATTGAAGTATTAGGTTTTGAAGAATTGAAGCATATATATGAAGAAGACCTTGACTTTGCAAAACCATGAAAAGCATGTAAGGAACCTGTTGTGACATATAGAAGTAAGTGGTTGGATTATTTCATTCAGGAGGATATGCTATTCAAAGGAAATCAGTTGTGTATACCTAGGAGTTCAATGAGAGATAATTTGATAAAGGAGAAGCACAGTGGTGGATTAGCAGGACATTTTTGAATTGACAAGACAGTGGCTTTGGTAAGTGAACATTACTTTTGGCCTTAGATATATAAGGATGTAAGGAATTTTGTGCAGAGTTGTAGAGTATGTCAAGTGGCAAAGAGTAGTTAAAATACTGGATTGTATAAATCTTTGACAGTACCAAAGAGACCTTGGGAAGATATAAGCATGGATTTGATATTGGGATTGCTAAAGACACATAAAGGACATGATTCTATATTTGTAGTGGTGGACAAATTTTTGAAGATGGCACATTTCATATCTTATAAGAAGACAAATGATGCAGTGCATGTGGTTGACCTAGTTTTCAAGGAGATTGTGAGATTGTGTGGATTACCTAAGAGTATAGTTTCAAAAAGAGACACAAGATTCATTGGATACTTTTGGAGGACCTTGTGGAAGAGGATGAAGACATACCTAAAGTTCAGTTCAACATTTCATCCATAGAAAGATGGACAAATAGAGGTGGTAAATAGGAGTTTGGGAAACTTGTTGAGATGTTTGGTAGGAGAGAAGATAGGAAGTTGGGATCTAATTCTATCACAAGCAAAGTTTACATACAAGAATTTACTGAATAGGAGTACTAGAAGAACACCTTTTGAGATTGTAATTGGAGTAAACCCTAGAGATTTGCAGAGTTAAGAGATATCGGTATGGAGAACAAGAAAAGTGCATAGGTAGAAGAATTTGTAGAACACATGGAGATAGTGCATAACTAGGTTAGAAATCATTTGCAAGAGATGGATAGTAAGTACAAGGAGCAAGTAGATGAGAGGAGAAGGTACAAATAAATTTTTAGTCAGAGATGAAGTAATGGTATATCTAAGAAAAGAGATATTTCCAGTGGGAACATATAACAAGTTGAAGATGAAGAAGTTTGGACCATGTAAGATACTTAGGAAATGCATATGAAGTGGAACTACCAGAGACATTGAGTATATCACCTATTTTCAACATTGCAAACCTAAATCAGTAACATTAGGGAGAATCTGATGACAACATTGAAGATAATTTGAAGAATCAATTACCACATAAACAACCAGAGCAGATAGAAGACATTTTGGACAATAGAATTGGATGCAGTACCAGAGATAAACAATACAAGGAATATTTGGTAAAGTGGAAAGGCAAATTGAAAGAAGACTCATCATAGATTTCTCAAGGTGAGGTGGACCGTCTTGGTTTTCCTCTAGCCCCAGAAAAGTGAGGGACTCACTTTTTTTCAACAACCTCGGGTGTCTAATGCAGGAGCATCCCAAGTTGCAGAACAATCTTGCATCAACCAAAAATATTTGCATTTTCAATTGATTTCTTTCATTTTCCAATTCATTCCAGTTCAGACAGTCAGAAGCAATTTCTATATTTTGTTCTACATTTTTCTATGTTATCATTTCAAAACTTACGGAGCAGGACGTAATATCTAGACATCATCAGCTACATCATATCCAAAATTTAGTTCATTTGGACTTGTCTACTAAAAGTTATCACTATCAGAAGATCACATGTTTTCACAAAGAAGAGCATACAAATAGCCTGCTGAAGGAGAATGTTTCCAGAGAACTTTCGTGACTTGCAGAGCTAAATGAAACATCATTCAAAATAATTTGGGACCTGGCCAACCTTCCTTGAGATATGCATCAAGTTTCCATCATTTGCAGAGGAGTACCAGTTGTTTAAGGCCAACCTATTCATTCCTGCATGTTACACCTTCATTGGATATTGTAACCTCTTTCTAGGCCGATGCAGAGGATTTCATGAGCTTGGAGATTATATATATAGATCTCTAAGATGTGTTAGGAAGTTAGTTAGCATAATTCATATGATAGATAGTTTGATTATTTCCAAATAGGTGCTTCACTGCTATATCTTGCATATCTATTATAACTGGAGAATCAGGCATGTGAGCCCTAATTTATAGCCCACATGTTGTCGGCATATAAGTCTTTTGAATCTATGATGTATTAAGTATTTGAATCTTTCATTGCATCCTATAATTGAGTTGTTTTTGTTGTGTTTACTCTTGTTGCATGGCCTAGACAGTTCATTATGTGGACCCTCCGATCATGACTGCATCAATGAATGAGCCTTAAAAGACTCCATCATAAGCTTCATTTTTTGAGTAGGTGGTAAGGATGGATCTTTTTTGTCTCAGGTAGTTCTTCTTGTATTATCTTGATTGCCTCTTCCAATACTTCAACTCCTTCCACTTGTTACTACAATATCTCTTGTCTTGTAGTGGACTAAAGCATGTCTCCCAATTGTAGCTTCCGAAGGGAAGATATTCAGGACAAGTTAACTTGTCCATCCAGCATAGGCAACTATAATAGTTGTAGAGTAACCACCAGTTGTATTTGCATCTGTTGAGCTAAGAACTCCTTAATTAAGTCAACTGGAGAAGAGGAGAAGGAAGTTTCTTGTTCTTTTTTTCTAGGACCTCTCCTATATCAACATTAACCTGCTCCTCATGATCTTCAGGATTACTTTGTTGCTCAGGATTACTCTGTTTCTCAGTGTTCTTTAGAGGAGGGTTATTAGATTTCTTATCTTTCTTCTTTGGATGAGATGTGCCTTCATCTCCTACTTCTTCCTCTTCACTCTCTTCTACCTCCTCAATCTTAACTTTTTTTCTTTTAGCTGGCTGCTTTTGCCTTGGTTGTTTCTTTTCACTTCTTTTCATTTGAGTCAAAATTTTAGATGCAACCCTTCTTTCGATTGAGGTAGTTTGAGTTGATTTGAAGGGTTGTGGTGCATTTATAGTAGCAAAAGTAGATCTACTAGACCTTCTTTGTCCTTGTACAACTGGAGGTACAATAGGAGCATGTTGTGCTTCCTCCGTAGGGGTTTCTGATGTGGTTTCAGATGAAGTGCCCCAACTTTTATGTAGTTCACTTTTTTTCTTCTCAAGTTTCTCTTCTACATTTTTCTTGTGCATCTTATTCATGATTTCATCATATGTACCAAGCCTTTCAACAGTAGGATCTTTGGGTTTGCTCAACAAAATATCAGTATAGACCCTTATTTCTTCTCTGGAGACTTCATAGGGCAACCTTGGAATCCATATAGTCCTAGGCTCAACTGCCTCCATATAAGTATAATCTTTATCCACAAGGAATGTGATATTTTCCTTGTATTGTTGTACTGATTTGAAAGGAATTCTATCTCTGGCATGCGTGCTGGTTTGTAGATTCTTAAAGAAGCCCCAGTACATTTGTTTGTAGTGATTGGGGTCACTAAAGCCTCTTATGTGACTTTTAATTTGTGTAGCAATAGGAACACTTTGTTGCCAAACGTTTCCTCTAAAGTCAGGTAAATAATTCATGAAATAGAATACAAGACAAATGATTAGAGTACCAAACCTAAAATGGTATCTAGTTTCTTTTGTTCTCCTTAGGTTCTCTAGGAGTTGTTCTTTCATGACCTCAAAGAGATTAAAATTTACCCTCCTTGACCATCTGGTATGGAGTGTGAATGGCAGTACCAGTAGAGGATCCTTCTCTATTAGTAAAATAGACTTTATATGCAATCCCCATAGCAGCATATCTAACACCCAGATCAATTATGTCTCTCACAGTTAGAGTTCTCTTGTCAAATTTCACTCCGGTCAATTCAGTAACCTTCTCATTTTTAATTGATTTCATTACTGTTAAGGTCCAGTGGAGCACAACCTAGTCACTTCCCTAATTACATCCTTAGTAATCCTTTGAGGGTTATCTACATATATGAACTCATCATGAATTTTGTTCAATAGGTATCTAACCCATTCATGCTCATCACAGAAATTGGGGTAATCCTTCCATATGTCTAGTCACTTGGCCCCTACATTTGCAAACTCTGGTTGGTAACTTACATCATTGTCTAAGAGTTGATCTCTGATCTCTTCAAACTTCATGTGGTTAATTTCATCTATCTTAGAATGAATGTAAAACCTAACATCCTCAGTGTACACCACATATGCCAAAACATTTGAAAATGCCCCATCTTTATCAACTTCCATCACTTTGAAAGGATACTTCTTGTATTTCGGTGTAGGTTTTTTAGAGACATCAACTACTTGAGAAGTCTACATATCAAGCTTCTTTTAATTCAAAGACTAGGGTTTTAGCAGATCTGATAAATACCTTTGTTTTGTTAGGGTTTCAAAATCGAGTGCTCAGAATCCAGAATTCTTCTTTAGCTCAAATTGCCAAGTGATCTAAAGGTCTTCTTCTAGATCCTTAGCTCTGAATGCAAAAGCTTTTGTCTCCAAATGAGATTTGATTATTTAGACGAAGCATAAGTACTTTTCAAATTTACCCTAACATTCCTCATTAATGCACTTTTGTATGGTTAGGTAAACATGTTGTTGGATTGCTCTGTGAACTCATAGAGACTCAAAAACCTTCTGCAATCCTCTGCATCATAATATTTTGCAATGGAAATTTGGGAAAAAGAAACTGTTTTGCCTTATCAACATCTTCACCATACTTCTGATCACTTATTTTATAATACCATACTATTGCAATCTCCCTTTGACACCACTTAAACTCTTCCACACTGCAACACACCATACCACCATTGACATCAATGAAAACCCATATGCAACATGTCATAATAGTTAAGAGAGGTTTTAGGACTGATTTGTTGATTCATAGGAGCATTGGGACAACAATTTGGACTTAAAATATTTAGGAGGTTTGATTGCCTCCAATGTTCTCTTGACCATCCTAGGCTTTTAGTAGACTCCTTACCCTACAATAAAACACCACTTTCAAGACCTAAAACTACCCCCACATGGCATTTTAATTGTTTGTTGTTGTAAGCTTGATTACATGACAACATTTTAGTTGGCTTTGGTAGTCTCTTAGAGGTGTGACAACATTTTTACCTTAATGACAAATATTACACTTATTCATAATACTCCTATAACCTCTTGCAAGGATAGTCCATTTATTTTATGAGTGTTATATCAAGATTTACACTTAGTGGGTGCCTCATATAGTAAAGATAGTTCATGGGGTTGTTTATTAATAGTCATAATGCAATTTTATGGATAGTCATTTCAGTTATGACAGTCCCCTCTTTCCTCCTTTGGTCATTGTCCTTGTTAAGAGTCCACCAACCTCCTTCCCTCAAGGAACTCCTTTAGCTTCATATATGACGGCTCTAGTAGTTGAGTAGATAATCTTATAATAGGTGAATACATTTCATGTTTGGATTGTCATCACTGTTGTAGAAACACTCCAAAGAATTTAGGATGGTGACAATCCCTTCCCCACTAGAATATGACAACACTATGATCCCTTCTTAATAACTTTGTAATGGAATAGCACATTGATAACATCCTAGGATTTGATGAAGGCAACATCATCCATCAAGATAGTCCAAGGATTTAGGTTAATCAATATATACAAATATGACCATCCTTAAGTGATTATAGTTATCCCTTGATTGGTGTTTGTCATTGTGTATGAGGAAAATTGATTATGTTTAAATGATAAAATCAAAACTATGATAATAACCAAATCAATAACCCATATCATAAAGAGATCTATCTAAATAAAAAGCCATGATCAATCAATAAATCAAATGAAACAAGAAAGCTTTTACCAAATTGTATTGTTCTCTTTTGTCAAATGTGGATTGCTCAAAATATGCTGTGAAACCATGTTTGCAACAAGCAAGTATAGGTGCTCAAAGTGCTCAAGAAGATCAATGTCAAAAGATCATAAAGTACTCAACGATGCAATGTATGCTCAAAGTGCTGTAAAGAATGCCTGAGAATAAGTGGTCGAAGAGGCTTTGTGAAGGAGATGAGGGGGGTTTATATAGGTTTCAACAGAGATCGATCAACGGTCCAGATAATTTAGAAGAATCAACAGAGGAGATAGAACAAATAACCATGATGAATGTGCACATGACATGTGTCAATCCATAAGGATATTTTTATTAAGATATGATGAAAACAAGATTGATTGAATAGATAACTTAACTTGTAATTTTGCCTTTTTTAGAGTTCTAAAAATAAGACTGATTGTACACGAGTTAACAAGATATTTTAAGAGGAATTGGAAGATAACTGAAATTAAATAAATAAATTTATTTATTTAATTGTGCATGAGAGAGGAACAAAAGATTATAAATAAAATACTTGATTTTATTTATTTTTAGAGGATTGAGATAATTTAAATAAATTTGCATGATTTATTTAAATTTAGAAGAATAATTGATTTAATTGAATAATGTAAATCATTTAATTGTAGATAAGAGGATTTGTGATGAATTAATTAAATAATTGGATTTATTTAATTAATGTGGACTTGAAATTTTGAAAAAGAAAAAATGATTTAATTAAATAATTAAAATTATTTAATTTTGGAAGAATAAGGTTGATTTTGCTGAAATTAATTAAATAAATACAATTTATTCAATTAATGCTGAATTTTGGAGTTTTGGAAGAATTTGATGAAATTAATTAAATAATTAGATTATTCAATTAATGTTGAAATGTAGGTGATGCGACAAATTAGACGAAATGCAAGTGATTCAAAGACATGGTCATTTTAGGGTGTCTACATTTTGCCCCTCTTTGATGCAATGTAGTTTATAGCATTGTTTCAAAGAAAACGATTGTTGAAGACATGATACAATTTTGATGCCCCAGTGTAGCTGGCATAGGATGCCCCCACGAGAGGAAAGACAAGGAAGTGATAGAAGAATTGGGTTGACACTTGACCAGAAGATTGCGTTGGAGATAGAAGAAAGGAGATAGAAGAGAACATGAGAGAAAGACTGTTGATCGATCTATGCTTGAAATACTATATAATGTCATGGCTAAATGGATGAGTGGATGGATGAGCTTGTTGCAACAGTTTCACAAATTTTTATAAAGAGCAATCCTTATTTTTGATATAGCACGTGTGGATAGTTTGCTACCAAGGTATCAAAGACCAAGGTGTTATGATATCCGAGTGCATGGACGTTGACTCTGCAAGCAAACGGTTTGAACTTAGATCCCTTAGACATAATATAACCTTGTTGGATATGTGAATGAGCCATAGTCTTGAACATAAAATAAACTTTAATACATATAAAATGCAAGAAGAGTATTAAATATGTAAGATGCTAGGTCGTAACACACACAAGATAAATATGATGTTAAGAAAGATGCTAAAGATCATTCCTCAAACATGGCACACAAAAGCAACGACTATGCCCCCATTCTGTACTGCATCGCAACATACCAAGATTATAGATAAATCAAGGTAACCTTGAATAGGTAATGGACAAAGGAGCAAAAGATAAACCATAAAGAAAATTGACTAACTTACAAAGTAAACATACAGCCAACATATTCTATTGCCAAAGAGGTTGTGCAGGATAGATTGCATAGGATAGATAATAGCCTTATCGTAGGAAGTATGTGTCCGTTAAAGGGTGCTGTCTACCTAAAAAGATAATGTCTTGCTGCAGGAAATGCTACATGTCGCATGAGACACGTGTTTTGGTCTCAACAATGGAACACTCTGCAGAAGACAAGCTGGTTGATCTAGTGCTTTGGTTAAGCTGTATTTAGCTGATGTTGGTAATCGATACACAGGACAGTAGATGACTCTGGAAGTAAGTTGCTTTGCTTCAGGCTTGTTCAGAACTTTTGCTTTGAAAGGATGCGTTTTGCTTGTTGTTTTGCTGCTTGAGTTAGTCAAGTCAAGGTGAATGGACTTTGATAAACGTAAGACTAGAAAGATGACATGTCAATGGATTGAAATGGGTGAAGAATGATGAATCGTATGTGCCTGAGTACTGGATACATCCTTCGTATTCTAGACTACCTACATACCCTGTATCCACGGGATCAAGGCACATTACGAGGAAAGATGAAAAATGATAATATGTAGTTCTAGATAGAGTGATGAGATGAGTCAAGCTATTTGAGCTTGGGTTGGTAAAATGATGAGATCTTATGTACCAGAGTACTGGATACTTCCTTCGTATTCCAGACTGCCTACATACCCATATCCATGGGATCAAGGTACCTTAAGATTGAGATGAGATGATATGTAGTTCTGGTTGGTGTGATGATGTAAGAAAAGTGTTGGGAAGATAACAGCCTTATCGTAGGAGTGATGTGTCTACTAAAGGGTGTTATCTGTGGAAAGGAGAATGATTGAAGTGTTTGTGAACCACGAACAAGGATCCATTCCTAGACCTAGGTTAAGGAAAGAGTTGCCCCCATTCTGGTAGAGGAAATTTGCATGGGTGACTGATGAAGAAGACATAGAAAGTTTGACCTAGGACAAGACAGTGCTAACTATTGACACAGATCAAGACGTGGGATTGACGATGATGGACACTGACAAATTTCCAAGCTATACTAGATAGGGAGATGGAAATGCAAACAAGGTCAATGGTTTTATTATGGATAGATGGATGAAGTGTGTTGTGAAAAAATGGAATGAACAAGACTCAATAGATGATGGATGCTGACTCTACACATAGCACCTGTTTGACAGGTTTTCACTATGGTACTTATCCAAGGCGCCTGTTTACCAGGTTTTCACCATAGGACAGATTTTATTTTTTATTTTTTGGATACTCTGAGGATCAGGCATAGAACTTCTTGAGATGAACACTATTAAGTGGCTCATCTAGAGGAATGTCGTCAGGTGTAGCTAAAATATAAGCTCCTGATCCATATGTTGTTGTGACAATAAAGGGACCTAACCAATTAGGCTCAAACTTGCCCTTCATTTCTTGATTTGCTTGATTTCTCTGATTTTCTTTTAAGACAAGATCACCAACTTGAAACCGTCTTTCTTTGATCTTTTTGTTGTAATTACGCCGGAGGCAGTTTTGATAGACATGAAGATGATTAAGCGTGGCAAGGCACCTTTCATCTAGTAGTTCTAGCTTAGCTAATCTGGAAGTGCAATACTCCTCTCCAGAAATCAGGTTCTACATGGATACTCTGAGGGATGGGATCTCAACCTCTATAGGTAGGATGGCTTCAGAGCCATAGACCAAGGCATATGGTGTGGCACTAGTTGGTGTTTTGATACTAGTGTGGTAGGCCCATAGAGAAGGATTGAGTTGCAGGTGCCAATCACGACTAGCTTCATTGACTGTTTTCTTGAGAATTTTGAGAATGGTTTTTTTGGAAGCCTCAGCTTGGTCGTTACTCTGTGGATAGTAGGGAGTGGAAAATTGATGTTGGATATTGTATTGTGTGCACAAGGCTCAGACATCTTGGTTCTTGAATGATCTCCCATTATCAGTGACAATGGCTTGGGGAAGACCATACTGGCAAATGAGGTAGTTAAGGATAAACTTGGCTATTTGCTTACCGGTGATATAGGTCATGGGAATAGCTTCCACCCACTTCGTGAAATACTCAGTGGCAGTAATGATGAACTTATGGCCATTGGATGAGGATGGGTGGATTTGTCCTACGAGGTCGAGACCCCATTGAGAAAAAGGCCACAAAGTTGTCACTGGTTGTAGTTCATGAGCTGGTGCGTGAATCAAATCTCCATGCTGCTGGCATTGTAGACATTTCTTAGCAAACTGTGTAGCATCTTGTTCTATTGTAGGCCAGTAATACCCTGTTCTGAGTATCTTCTTAGCGAGATTAGGACCGGTAGAATGTGCGCCACATAAACCTTCGTGTATGTCTCGTAAGGTAGCTTCGACTTCTTCTGCATTAAGACATCGTAAGAGGATACCATCGAGACTCCGGGGATATAGTGTATCACCCAGAATGGTGTAATAGGAGGATCGACGGATAAAGGTTTTGCGTTGGGTGGATCAAAGTTCAATGGGAAAGGTATTGTTTTTAAGGTATTCATAGATATCTTCGTACCATGGGGAATTGGGACCAACAAGTTCGCAGATGATTTCAGTAACTGGAACATCAATGGCTGGTATCAACAACTGCTCGATCAAGAATTCACATTTCTGTGTATTTGCAGGCATGTCGATAAGTGACCCTACAGAAGCCATAGAATCTGCAGCCTTGTTATGCTCTCTTGAAATTTTCTCAAATATGATGCTAGAAAAGTGTGGTTTGTAGGCATCCACTAGTTGCTTGTAGGGGACCAATTTTTCATCTTTTGTTTGGTACTCATCTGTGACTTGTTGAATGACTAGTTGTGAGTCTCCATATACCTGTAATTCTGTGATGTCCCATTGAACTATTGTATTGATACCTATGAGGAGTGCTTCATACTAAGCAATGTTGTTGGTGCAAGGGAATGCAAGCTGATATGACTTTGGGATATAGTCATTTTGAGGTGTGATAATTAAGATGCCGGCCCCTAATCTATGCTGTGTGTAGGAACCATCAAAGTACAACGTCCACATTATTGAGTTGGAAAGAGTGAAGAGATTCTCGTCTGGAAAGTCTGCTACCATAGTGTGTGTATCTGTCATGGGTGCTTCTGCTAGTTGATCTGTTAGGGCTTGTTCCTTGATTGCTTTACAATCCATATACTCAATGTTGAACTCACTAAGTATCATGCCCCATTTAGCTAGTCTACCTATGAGAGCTGCTTTCGCTAGTAGATACTTCAATGGATCAATTTTGGTGATAAAATTTGTGTGTTGGTTCAACATGTAATGCCGCAACTTTTGGGAAGTGAACACTACTGCTAAACAAGCTCTTTCCATTGGTGAATAATTAAGTTTGTATCCCACCAAGGTTTGACTAATATGATAAATTGCATGCTCTTTTCCTGACTCATCATGTTGTGCCAGCACGGCCCCTAGGGCTGAAGTTGTAGTTGAGATGTATAATATTTAAAGGTTTATCAGCAACTGGTGGTACTAAGATAGGAGGTGTAGCCAGATACTCTTTGAGCTGATCAAATTTTGCTTGACACTTATAATCCCATCGAAATGAGACATCCTTTCAGAACAAGTGTTGAAATGGTTGACATTTATTTGCTAGCTATGAGATGAAACACCTAATAGACTGTAACCTTCCTTGAAGGCTCCTTAATGCTTTGAGGTTCTTTGGTGGAGGCATCTCCACTATAGCCTTGAATTTTGCAAGGTCTACTTCGATACCTCTATGAGATACAATGTATCCCAACAGCTTCCCTGATGTTACGCCAAAGACACACTTCTTTGGATTGAGGTGCACTTGGTATTTCTCGAGCCTGTCAAAGATCTGTCCTAGAACTAGTATGTGATCTGCCCTAGAAGATCTAGCTAGTATGTCATCCACATAGTCCTCCATGATATGATGAAAGAGATCATGGAATATCACTGTCATTGCTCTTTGATAAGTTGCCCCTGCATTCTTTAGACCAAACGGCATGACACACCAACAATAGTTACCCCAAGGACAAGTAAAAGTTATTTTATGTTGATCTTCCTCTGCTATCTTTATCTGATTGTAGCTGGAGAATCCATCCATGAGAGAAAGCATTTCATGACCAGTGGTCAAGTATACTATGAGGTCAATGTTTGGTAATGGAAAGTCATCAGTGGGACATGCTTTGTTGAGATCTCTAAAATCATTACACATGTGGATGCACCGGTTTAGACACAGGTACAATGTTTGATACCCAGTCTGAATAATCAATGGGTCGGATGAACTTTGCATCTAACAACTTCTGTATTTCCACTTTTACCAAGAGAGCTATCTGTGGGTGCATCTTCCTCAGCTTTTGCTTAACTGGTTTAACTGTTGGATCAACTGTGAGATAATGAACCACTAGCTTAGGGTCTAACCTTAGCATATTAGCATAGGTCCATGCAAAGTTGATGGTTCTTTGTAAGAAGAATTTGTTAAGATTCTTGTGCTTTGTTTCTGATAATGATGCTGCCAGGTCTTTGGATTTTGCTCTGTGCCAAGGTTTATCTCTGTAGAATCCTCCACTAGGAGAGCTGACTTCTCTTAATACTTAGATGGTAGGGGAAGGTCAAATCCTCCATCCTCAGGTGCCACAATTGGGTTTTCACCTTTGGATACGTCCTTTGTTTTTACTATTTTGTGATCGGGAGGTGCCACAGTATGGTTTTCACCTAGAGATCTTTCTTTGTTTTTACTTTTGCGACTAGAGGATTTGGCATTCTCACCAAAATAAGTTGTTGGCTCTAGTTCCATTACAAAACCTGCTTTATGATCGCCAAGAGGGATACAATCCCAGAGTCCCATGAACTCAGGTATAGCTTCATCATTCTGAAATACATCTATAACAGGGGACCCTTGTTGGTCCCAATCGATAAGTTCGAGGTAGACAAGTGTTACTTTCTGGGTGTTTGTGGTGGACGTTAAGGATACGGATGATAGCATAAATATGGAGGATTCTGTAAATAGGTCAGTCATATGGAGGGAAGAGTCATCGATGATATCCTCATTAGACGTCGAAGCTGCGAGAGAAGTTTCAGCTACCTTGTCAAGGATACCCTTGATGTCCAAGGCCCGTGGTACCTTCCTACCAAATCCTAACCCTTTCTTGTCTAGTTTCTTCGTCACAATAATGGGTTCCATTGTTCCTTGATTCTATTTTCCAAGGCCACCCTTGCCTTTATAGCTCATGTTTTTGATTATCCTTAATCCATTACCATATTGCTTGACTGGTATTGTGACTGGTTCTTTCTCCTTGTAGAGACAAGAAGAAATACCCTCAATAGTTTCCTCTTCCAATAATTTTCCCTGTTGGAATTGGGTCAGAAATGTTGGGGGAGGAATAGCTACTTTTTTAGTTACTTTGGCAATGGGCGGTTGGCCATAAGATTTAGGGGATAAAGGCATCCGCCCTACACAACAAGATTTTGAGATATCATATGTTCCAAAGCCCATATCACGGATGTGAGCTTTCATTTCAGGAAGAGGATTAGGTTCACTTGCAGAGGCTTTTGCCAGATTTTCAGGGTTGACATACAGTGGGGATTCGAGGGCTTTGTCATTTTTAGGCACTTGGTTGCAATTCCTATAACTGACTTGCAAGACACGGCAGAATTCAAAAGGATTAGGGTCACCTGGGATAGTGATCTCTATACCATTGAATGGGAACTTGAGAGACTTATGGTATGTTGAGGAAACAGCTTTCATGGCATGGATCCATGGGCGGCCCAGGATAATGTTGTAAGGCAACTCAATGTCAAGGACCTGGCACCTAGTTTCAAGCCTGATGGGGCTCCGTTGTATAGGCAATTGGATAACACCTTCTAAACGGCATTCATCATCATCATACCCCTTGATTGTAATACTTTGATCAATGTTGACTTGATCCTCAGAGTATCCCAATTGCTTAAGTAACTGTAGAGAACAGATGTTGAGACCAGCACCACCATCTATGAGTATGCGTTTGATTTTGCATTTATGAATGAGAACCTCAATATGAAGGGCATCATTGTGACATGGATCATGGGATGGGAGGTCTTTCTTAGAGAAGACCACATTGTAGGGTGAAGCAATGTTACCTACTATAGCTTGGAAATCCATGACCGCTATGTTGTTAGGAACCGAAGACTCTTGGAGGGCTTTTTCTAGCACCACTTTATGTGCAGATGATGACTGTAGAAGGTCCAAGATAGAGATATGTGCTGGCGTTTTCCCTACATGTTCGACAAGATTATAATAAGAGTGAGTTGGGAGATTGGGTGTAGAACCATGAATGGTGACACGACCACGATGAGTTATAACAGCGCAATCCGTAGAGTTGCCTTTGATTGTGAGGGTAGACACCCAACTCTCTTCAAAATGACCCACAATGGAGTCATAGGAAGTGGAAGCATTATTGACACCTTTACCTTTATCCAAAGGAGGATGCGGATCATGGTTCAGGAATGGTTCCTTGTACATGTTGAGGTCTTTATTGGTGTGGTGAGCTGGTGGTTCATCTTCAAAAGAGATTTGGTTGCCCTCAATGAGATTTTGGATTAGGTGCTTTAGTTTCATGCACAATGCGGTTTTGTGCCCTTTGCTCCTATGGAATTCACAATATTCATTTTCTTTGAACCATGCAGTTTAAACAAGTTCGCCATACAGGGGAGCATCTGGTAAGGTGAGGATCCCTTTGTGTAAAAGCTTTTGTAGGACAGACTCTATGGGCTCTCCCAAAGGACTGAATTGATGCCGCGGAGGGTAATCTTGTTGAGGCCGCTCTTGTTGTCGTTTTTGTTGGTTTTGATATGGTTGTCTTTGTTGTTGCTACTGTTGAGGCGAAGTTTGACTCAGTTTGGAAAGCTGAAGCGGGGTTTGCAATGTTTGGACATGTTTAGAATCGACCACCCCATCGTTGACCACATTTTTATTTTTATTCCAAAACTTTGGTTTATCGTTTGTTTGTTGTTGAGGAGCATTGTCTTTAGTTTCTTTGAAGATTTTGACCCCTCCTTTAGCAATGAGGGCCTTTTCAATGTTGATTCCCTTGTATGTAATTTTGTCAAAGGTTGTAGCACTAAGAATTTGCAAATGAAAACCCAATTTTTGGTTGAGATTCTGCACAAATATGATAACAAGCTACTTTTCGGGTATCTTGAATGGGAATTTACTAGCCATTTGTCTCCATCGTTGAAGGAAAGAAATGAAAGTTTCACCATTTTTCTATTTGTTGTTGCATAGATCGGTCATGGAAATCTCATGCTCTGTGTTATAGGAGAAATGGGTGGCAAATTTCTCTGCTAGCTCGTTAAAAGATTTAATACCCGTGGGTCAGTGCAAGAACCATTCTATAGCTTGACCTCCAAGACTGTGAGGAAAGAGACGCATAAGATATGTGTCGTTATGTGAGAGCTCGAAGCAAGAAAGATAGAATTCCCTGAGATGGTCTTTTGGGTCCCCTTTTCCTTTGTATTTATCAAACTTGGGAATAGTGAAATTGTGAGGAAAAGGGATCATGGGTAATGACCGATCAAAAGGATAAGGACACACTTCTTCTAAAGAGAAGGTCTTCTTGGTGTGACTAAATGTTAAATCGGCTAGCTGTTGTTGAACTTTCGTGATTTTTAGCTCCATCGTGGTGGGAGGGGTTGGAAACATCTCCTAGTGTCCTAGAAGTGGTTGTTGCCCATATGGAAGATTGTAGTGTAAGCCATGGGCATTGGTGTTGTAAGAGTCGTACGATTGGTTGGGGTCGTATGTGTTTTGATTTTGGGGAGGTGGGGGTGGTGCTAGGTAAGAATGTAGGCTTTGTGATGGTTGTTGATAAGATCTTGGTGGCGGAAAGCTAAAGTTTGTTGGGTTTGGTTGCGGATTGAGATAGGTGTGGGTTAGGTTGAGAGTGGAAGATTGTTGCGGTGGAGGAACATAGGTAGATCTGTTTTGCGATGGTTGGGGTTATATGGGAAATGTGTTGAAAAAGGTAAGTGTAGAGGATCGTTGTGGCGGAGGGATATAAGTAGATGTGTTTTGTGGTGGTAGTTGATAAGAGCTTGGTGTAGAAGAATGTTGTGGAGGAGGGACATAGGAGGTGTTGACATTTTGCGATGGTTGGGGTTGCATGACATTGTGTGGATGAAGGATATGAAGGGTTGATGATGTTGGGGGTGGTGTTTGTTGAGACCCTTGTTGCATGGCTAATAAGTGTTTCCCAGATTGTAATTTGGTGGAAAACCCTCTCGTGATGGGGTAGCCAATGTTCCACTTGCGATTGGTGTAGGCAACTTAGGAGTGTTTTGTATGTTTGATTTTGCTAGAGCGGCTTGTCTTGCTAGTTCGGCTTGACGATCTGGAGTCTCTTGTTGGTGTTTGTAAATTTCCATAGGAGTCAAGAGCAGTGATATGGGTCTCTCTGCTGTTGGATTTTGATAAAGGGGATTCTCATATTGTGCAATTTTTCTCCCTTGTGAGCTTTGTTTGTGTAACGGTGTGGTCATAGTTGACATGGTTTGGACTGTCATTATAGTGTCTTGGGTGCTATTAGGCTCGCTAAAGTTTGATAGATCAAAACCTTTGGGTAATTTGGCTCCTTGCTCTGCTAGCAAACAGAAAAAATGGTCTTGGTTCTCATTAAGGATTTTGTCAAAGGTGGCCATGACTCTAGGATCTTGTATGATTTCGTCAAGGTCTTGTCCATCTTCTTGAGAGGATTGACCTTTTTCAAAGTGTCGCTCTTCTTGAGATGGGACTTGAACCGTGGTATAACTAGGTGTAGCAAAATCATGAGGCATGCCAGTAGTGAATTGAGTGAGATCAATCAAAGGGACATTACCTTCTTGAGGATTGTTTGGTTGGTCATGTTGTGGCATGTTTTGAGAGTTGGTTGATTTTGCCATTGGTGTCTTTGGAGTAACCTTGGGAGTCATGTTGGATTGGCTTGGTTGAGGCGTACGAGGAGGCGATTTGCACTTCCTTGGGGTGACTTCTTAGCCTTCATGGTTTGCTGGAGTCTAGTGGTTACCATGGGAGACACTAGGACAATATGCTTTGCCTGAGATGCTTACTAGGATTTTGCTTGTGTTTTGGAAAAGACAAATTTTGATGCACAGTTTACTAGACCAAAGGCATTGTACTGTTTGACCAAAGGCGCAGGACTATGCCACCAAAAGCAAACTACTGTAATACCAAAGGCGATGGACTGAGCTGCCAAAGGCGAGGTACTACTATACCAAAGGCGAGCTATTATTAGACCAAAAGTGAGCTACTGTTATACCAAGGGCGCTGAAGTAGGTTTGCCAGAGGTGAGGTATTGTTATACCAAAGGCGGGCTATTGTAATATCAAAGGCGAGCTGCTGTTATACCAGAGGCACTGAAGTAGTGTCTGTGATGTGTAGAAGGCAAATTTTGAAAGATTTGGATTTGATTTTGATTGGATTTGCTTTGGCAAGAGAAAACACAGCAAACAAAGTGGCAAAAAGGACTGACACAACAGATAATGTATGTTCAAGGCTCACAAAAAAGCCCAATGTTTCCACGGGTATAAGACAATTGCAAACAATATCAAGCACTTTTTATCCCTAGAGACAAGGTTTCATTGCAGTAGATCAGCTCACAACTTAATACTCCGTCGACCAAATGTCATTCCATAAACGTGTCAGACATTTGTATCTTTGCAAGAGACGATAGGTAGGGATATCTCACCCTCCCCTCAGAAATCTCAAGTAGGTCACAAGAGTTTTATGGCCAAGGGAATACTATCTCTTCTCAAGGGATCCAATGGTGAGTATCTTGAGGGCTTAAATCGATTCCCCTTGCACTGATGATTACCGTAATGTTCGGAGGTAGATCAGGTAGTCACTATCTAGGTGGTTCTTAGTAACTTTAAGGGACCAATGCCTTACAAGCAATGTGACAAGCTACTAAAAGCTTTAACCAATCCTACTAAGAGTATCAAACACTTCACTCAATGTGAAAATCATTTCCACAAAGAGCTAGTACACCTCTTTTTAGTTTGGCACCACAAGGTAAGGCTGACGTCGGTTAGGACTTGGCTTTTGCCTTATCCCTCTTATATAGTAGTTCAAAGGACAACTCCGCTTAGGGTCGTCCCTTTTGGATGAAGCGCAATCCAAAAGCAGGTCCTTCTAAAGGAATAACTGAAATGTAAGAGCAAGCATGTCAAACAAAGGTTCAATTGTTCCATTATAAGAAAAATAAGGTGCAACTAAATTAGGCACACACACGATTGTAGTTGTCAATTGTCCCTTATGAAATTGAAGTCTTCGGCATTCATGTCCATTGTCCCTTAGAAAATTGAAGTGTTTTTGCATTCATGTCCATTGTCCCTTAAGAAAGCAAAGTGTTCCTAAGACTTAGATTGCCAAAGTGATTTGTTCAATTATCCCTTAAGAAGGCAATATGTTTCTAAGACTTAGTGCAATAGATTGAGATTTCTTCAACACTCGTCCTACATGAACATGTTAGGGAAACCCATTTGCTCTGTTTGAGTGACAAGAAGCTGCAACAGATCGATTAGTTCCACAAAAACTCACAAGTTAGCAAAAATAAATCAATTTGACCAAAAGCGTTGCACTATGTTACCAAAAGTGACTTACTGTAATGCCAAAAGCGTTGAACTATGTTTCTGGAAGTGAGTTCCTGCAGACCAAAGGTGATGCACTATGCTACCAGAAGTGTTGCTCTGTGCTACCAATAGCGCGCTACTGTACTACCAAAAGTGCTTTACTGCCCCAGATCTAAAAAAAGTTGTATTTTGTCAAAAAAGTTAGATCAACAGTCAATTTCATGTTTGCTTGGTAGATCTGGGATGTATGGTTGATATAATCCATGCCTTGGAATAAAAACCACTCAATGATGTTGCAAAAAAAGATGGGTTAACTCAAAAAAATGTAAATACTCCTAAATACGTCAGCTTAAGCAATACACAAGATAATTGAAAGGACAAATAAATTAACTTGCCAATCAATAAAGGATAGCTATGTGAGTAAAACCCTGCAAAATCACAAAACAAGATTAAAAACCCTATTTTTTCAAAAGAGCTTTACTGTTGTGTTGACCACGCTGCACTGTGTATCCAAAAGCGCGCTACTGTACTACCAGAAGCGCTACAGTATCGCCCAAAGGCACTATACTATGCTACCAAAAGCGCTTTGTTGTTCTACCAATAGTGTTTTTCTGTATTTTTGCGTTGTTCTGTACTATACTTCAAAAAAACAATTTCTCAAAGAAAAAGAGGGATTAGTGGGTCTCACCGAGTGTGCCAGAATGTGTATGAGGAAAATTGATTATGTTTAAATCATAAAATCAAAACTATGATAATAACCTAATCAATAACCCATAACATAAAGAGATCTATTTAAATAAAAAGCCATGATCAATTAATAAATCAAATGAAACAAGAAAGCTTTTACCAAATTGTATTGTTCTCTTTTGTCAAATGTGGATTGCTCAAAATATGCTGCGAAAGCATGTTTGCAACAAGCAAGTATAGGTGCTCAAAGTCCTCAAGAAGATCAATGTCAAAAGATCGTAAAGTACTCAACGATGTGGTGTATGCTCAAAGCGCTATAAAGGATGCCTGAGAATAAGTGATTGAAGAGGCTTTATGAAGGAGATGAGGGGGGTTTATATAGGTTTCAACATTCAGAAGAATCAACAGAGGAGATAAAACAAATAACCATGATGAATGTGCACACGACACGTGTCAATCTATAAGCATATTTTTATTAAGATATGATGAAAACAAGATTGATTGAATAGATAACTCAACTTGTAATTTTGCCTTTTTTAGAGTTTTAAAAATAAGACTGATTGTGCACGAGTTAACAAGATATTTTAAGAGGAATTGGAAGATAACTGAAATTAAATAAATAAATTTATTTATTTAATTGTGCATGAGAGAGGAACAAATGATTATAAATAAAATACTTGATTTTATTTATTTTTAGAGGATTGAGATAATTTAAATAAATTTGCAAGATTTATTTAAATTTAGAAGAATAATTGATTTAATTAAATAATGTAAATTATTTAATTGTAGATAAGAGGATTTGTGGTGAATTAATTAAATAATTGGATTTATTTAATTAATGTGGACTTGAAATTTTGAAAAAGAAAAAATGATTTAATTAAATAATTAAAATTATTTAATTTTGGAATAATAAGGTTGATTTTGTTGAAATTAATTAAATAAATACAATTTATTCAATTAATGTTGAAATGCAGGTGATGCGACAGATTAGACGAAATGCAAGTGACTCGAAGACATGGTCATTTTAGGGTGTCTATAGTCATGTTGTAAATACAATGCTTATCTATTTAGTCTAGCTTAAGTTTGACAAAGATAATTCAAAATTTCTTGAAACACTAAGATAATCAAACATCCTTTCATAGTTCAATCTTCACATCCTTCATGAACCAAATGCTAATCTTGTAACTGCTGCAAGTACACTTACTGAATAGGTTGTCCAGAGCTATAAAATAGCCTCCTAAGGCATAATGACAAGATTTTAATAAGGTAATTTTTCTTATGGTTGACTTATGGTAGGATAATGGTCTTAGAATAGTGAGCCTTTATTAGTCCAACAAGCATTGATTTTGAAAATGTTATCTAGGAATTCAACACTTATCATAATGAAACTCCTCTCCATGGTTGGCGTGGTGAAGTTGAGGGTGGTAACAAAGGATGGTCTTGAGATTTGAGGGTATTCACAATGGTTAAGGATAGTTATAAATTTTAATAGCCCTTCATGACTGCATAACCATTATGAACCTAAGATCTTTATACTCCAAACCCTAGGAGATATGAATGTTACCCTCTCTAACATGACAATATAGTCATAAGTGTGATTGTGATAGTCCTTCAGGATAGCTTATATGACATTTTGTCTCACAACAATGATGTTTTTAACCATCGATGAATCCTCTTTGAATTATGGGAAGGTTGGTATAGACTGATGTAAATGATGATGATAGGATCATGAAATACAACCTTGTAAACACAAAGAGAAAATCAATATATTAGATCTCAAATATATATCCATCACAAATACCAAAGTATAGATTGTTATGCCTAGAAAATGTAAATGATCATAGAAATAAAAGATATATAAGTTAAAACCCTACATTACATTCAAATGTCTCTCCATCATGAAAATTAGAAGAATCAGTCAATGATTACACAACCCAAAGCCCTTGATTCGGAGGGAAATAGTATAAAAATATCATAATTTCACCCATGTCTAATCTGATATGGGTCAAAAATTAGTGAAAATAGACCTTCATCATAAATTATATGCAATGAGAATCAAAGAAACCCTTGTCTAATGGTTGGAAAAGCCTGAAAATTAGAGGTTTCTTCACTTCACCAACAAAAATGAATAGGAATGGAGTTTCAAAGCCTAATACAAATGTTCCAAAGCCTTATATCCATACAAACACACATGTGGGAGAGGGATAGCAGTTGTTTGAAATCAAAAAGTACTTGTGGCAGTTGTGATAGAGGTCAAAAGGTTTTTAATAATAGATCCAATGAAATTAGCACTTATTCATGCTTAACTAGACTCCTTTATCTATACACTTACTCATGTGGGACCTCATAAATGATAGAATGACATTTTTTATCTTTTTATAAGCTTTAATCGCTCAAAAAGTGCTTAAAATAACCCTAGGAGGGTTAGGACAGTTAGGAGGGTTTTCTTTTGAAATGAACCCATCAAATTTTAGATGAAAAGTAATATAAAATTTGAATTTAAATTATTTTTCCCTCCTTTATAATTTGAATTTAGGTGCCAAAATATTTATGAAGGGTTTCAAAGCTTATTAAGAGGGTTTTAACCTTTTGAAGGGTTTTCAAGGTTTGTTCAAAGGGTTTCATGATTAGTAAAAGGGTTATTAAGGAAATTTTGGCTGTTTTATGATAAATCAGCACAATAAAGACAAATAGACCTCACTTAACCCTTATGGTGCAGGAGCACCTACCTGACAGCTGGTCTTGATAAGGCAGTTAGTTGTTTTAGGTCTTGTTTATGTTTCCAAGAAGGTCTGTTAAGACCAAATGCATGTAATAAGGTCATGCTGATCATGATAAGATCATGCTGACCAGGCTTTACTATTTTTAGTTAGTTTGTTAAGACAGTTGTCATGATGTATGTTCGGTTGGATCTCCCAGCCGCTTGGAGAGAGTTCCCAGCCGCTTGGAGTCGGGTCAGTAGTACTCGAAGGCAAATCTATTTAAGCCTGAGATCAGTTGATATTGGAGACATACAGATAGATATCATTGATCAGACTTTGCGAGGGTGAGGCAGAGAGAGAGAAACTGATCATTGTATTTACATCTTTTTGAAATCAAATAAAGTGTTCCTGTTTGTCTTCATCCTCTGTTGCATTCCATTGCTTGATCGATTTGCTGGTTTGGTGGCTGTATGGATTCACTGATCCATTCCACCGGTTGATTCATCTGATCGGTGGAATGGTCATGTACAGTAGGTTAGGTTGTAGGTTGTTTTCTATTTGCATGCAGGTGTGCAGGATCACCGTCGAAAGATGTTGAAGACCCTAGCATGGGTATGTGCTAGGTCAAGCTGATAAGATAGAGTGTGGAAGATCACCCTGGGAGTGGATCGGGTCATCCCTGGAGGATCGGCGAAGTGAAATTTCGCTAAGGCTGAAAGTTCGTCAAACGGCATCATCAGGATATCTTGGTGAATATCCTGCAGTCATATCGAGCATCGTCATCCGGATAAGTGGAGGAGAGCATGATGCTTTCGATTGCTTGAAGTGTAAGTGCGTCGGGGTGATCATCATCAGGAGGGCCGAGGAGGAGCGTATCGGCATCAGGTTGAAGATCGGGTTGATCGCGGGCCGGAAAAACTAAGTTTGGCCAACAGCAGGATATGACATCATCATCATCATGATATACGTCATCAGGATATTTCGGAGCAGCAGGATATTAAGCAGCTGCGGGTGACGTCATCGTCATCAGGATCTACGTCATCAGGATATCAGGTGACGTCAGCATCGAGTGAACGGTGCGAGGAGTTAAGGTTTTGTCATCATCAGGATAAATGGAAGGAACCAGATGTTTGTTATCCTGTTGATTATCATGATGTCGAATATCATGATGCTGAAGGTAGTGAAGACGGAAGTTGTCGCTGAAGTGAACAGTGGACGTCAGGAGGATGTTCGCGCTGGTCGAACATGATGATGCTGCCGAATATGATGATGCTGTCGATAATCGAGTAAGGTGATGCTGTTGACAGGCGAAAGTGCGAAGGCTTGTCTGCAGGAGGATATCGGTCGGCAGGTGAAATATGATGATGATGCTGACAGTGAAGTCAAATATGATGATGATGAGGATGAATATGATGATGATGATGGGCTGCAGACATCCATGCTGTATTGTAAGGTTATAGTGTGGATGCCTCTGCATCACCTTAGTAACGCCTCCACATGGAATATACACCCTATCAAGACAATAATAACACTCATCAAGGCATCCAATAGAATAATGTAACAAAATATAACTCCTATCAAGATGATCATACAATCAATATCCAATGGGAAACCATATCAAACTTCTCCATACAAACCAAGAAAGAAGTTAAACAATGGATTAAATATCATCAACAAGAGGCCATGATACCAAAACAAGCCACATCATCACATGAATAAACAAACACCAAGTACATTCAAATGAGGCATATCAAGGAAAACAAAAACATCCAAAGCATGTAAGCCAACCAAGACCTAGGAGGATATTCAAACATACCTAAAACTAATGCAATCAATCCCAAACTCCGTAACCCAATCAAGAAAATTAGTTATGACCTAGGAGGATCAAAGCAACTCACTAATCAGGACCTATGTCATCTAGTGATGGGGTGGAAACGTACTCAAAAAGCTCAAAGTAAAAAGGGGGCTCCCATGTTTCTCATGCAAAGTATTGGGTGTGCATACAAGGTATAATAACAACATTCATCTATAACATAGATACATATGCATGTTCTAAGAATGAGATCCTTGATTGCTTCTATGATCTTTCTATCTTTATAGATCTTATACTCTTCTCTTCCACGTTTAAATACTTCACTATATTTATCTCCATGGGCCATCAAGATAGTACATTAAATGAGATAGATGATGTTGATGCTCATTATATTTCCTTTCATTCCACTTCTCATATTGTTAAGAATCTTTCTTCTACTTCCAATACCTCTCCCATAGTCCATGATGGTAATGTGTATTTTTCCACTTCTCTTCCTCCTTTGGCCACATATTCAAACTCCATGGATCTCTCACATGATGTTGAGGCCTTCTTCTCTTCCCTCACCACCTATGAGAATGCTATTACAATTACGATGCTCTTTCACCACATGACTCTCAAACTTCTATCAATAATCATTATTTTAGTGTCTTTTATGCCTCTTATTCAAGTGATGATGAGAATAATTACTCTATTTATCCTTTCTCTTAGCAATATGGACTCTACTATTATTCTTCCCCTCTTTATTTAGAAGATGAACTCTCTCTTGTGAATAATATTGAGCATGCTAGTATCATTCACCACTTCCTTAACATCACATTAGTCAAACTCCCTCCTATGATAGATATTAATCATCCTTCTCATGATTCTTTATCTATCATTTCCTCTCTTCCATTTGATCCATCTTGTTTAGACCTTGACCCTTGCCATTATATTTCTCTACCTTTTTCCCTACTACCTTTTCTATACCACTTGATTTTCTAGTGGCATCACCATCTATTTATTTGGAGTTATTTCCTCCTAACACTACTCCTATTGATGCAATATCCATCCCAATTGTCACTCCAACTTACATCTCTCACCCTACATATGAGACATTACTATCTCCTCTTAACTGACATGTTATTCCTTTACACTCTTCCCTTGATCTATATTATGCCTATGCTAAACTCAGAAAACTTTCCTCTTAATTGGACACTTCTCTCTATCCTCTTGTTGGTCCTTCTACACCTACATGGATATGATCTTCTTTGTCTTCTAATATTCTCACATACCACTATCATGTTGGTGTGGAAACTCTTTCTTTTAATAAGTACAATGGTCATGGTGACCCCGTGAACCATGTGTGACACTTCTCCACCCTATGCTTGACTCATACCTGTGACAACTATGCCTTGACCAAATTATTTCCTAGCACAATAACTAATCATGCCTTAGACTAGTTATCTACCTTACTTTATGGTTCTCTGTAGTCCTTTTCTGATGTTGTTCATGCCTTTATATCGCATTTATAACATGGAACCCAAAGTCTCCTTTACCCACTTGGCCTAATGCAAATAAGATGTTCATGAAAGTGTTAAGTGATTTACCTCTTGCTTATTTTCATTGCATGTTTGATGGGGTTATTAAATTCTTGATGACCTTATCCTACCTCATTTTTGTGAGAACTTACTGGCACCTATCCAACAAGCTCTACTTTTTCAATAGTTATATTCTCTTTATGACTTAGTTCTTTGTGCTAGTTAAGTTTACCAAATCTTCCTATAACATCCTCACTTCAAATATTATGAACCCTCTCCTATCCCTCCACCAATGGATCTCCCTTGTGACTTTTCTCAACTTACCCAACCTTCTTCATATCCATCCAAATCTGAACCCAAATCCTATACACCTTTTTTCCACCCTCTCGAGCATGTCTTACCATTCTCTTACATCATCCTAAGCATGACCCCTCATCCCATCTTTCATCATGCATACCATAGGATGTTTGGCCACTCTACCAATCATTTTCAAGCTCTAAAGTCTAAAATTCAAGATCTTGATGAAGGTGTTATCACTCTTTCTTCAAAAACACCTCTCTCATCTTGTCTTGATGACACTACTCCATTAGTAGATGAGATAAAAACATACATGATACATCTCATACTTGTGATAAACCTAAGGGTAACCATTGTCCATTCACCATACAAGCTTTTGAAAACCATTATATCCCTATTCCTTCCATAGATTCACTTGTGTCACCTATTGTTGTTGTGGATGCCACTACCACTTGTGAGCCCTCTCCTATACCTACCATGTCCCATATTTCTATGGTAAAGGATACACTTATCCCTTCTAATATGAAGTTGTTTTAGTTCATTTTAGACATTCCTTCTATAACTTTTGTATTCATTCATGATACACCTCTACCTTTGGAGAACTCTCTTCTTCATTCTCCTTGCAAGGTGGACTTGGATGATTCATTAGATTGTTTCTCCTATATCATTGGTTGAATCACACATTTATTCAATTAGTTATGCTGGTACCTATTATGTGGTATGCATAGCTCACTTTCTTTACTTGTTCCCATTTCATGGTGGCACAATTCAAGTGCAACCATCTTCATTTTTGGTGTCATCTCCTATACTCTAAATACAAACATAATTTCATTTACCTATTTTAGGGGAAACATATTATCGACACTAGGGGCATACATCCTACCTAAGTCCTTCCTAAGGACCTTTTCCTTTTTCTATCCCTTTCATCTACCTTAAAATCAATTGCATACAATTCACATATGCAATTATTTTAAAGGGGTCATACATGTACCATTTGCACATTTTTGCATGTTTTCCTAGCATCTATAACTTTTGTTCCCAAGTATAGAGTATGCTTGGACACAACCACCTTCATCTGAATGACCTAGAAAAAAATCATGCTATTACATGTGATTTAACTTTCCAACTAGTTCTCATGTTCCTAATGATAGAGCAAGCTAGATATTTAATCATGCATTTTTCCTTCATGTCAAGCATTTTATTTCCCTTCATGTACATTAGTTTATTATGTCTAAATCAAATATATTTCTACTAGTTACATTATTCTTGCCATATAACATTTCATCTTTGGTAGTTTCATTATGTATGTTATTTGTCTCTTCCATATACATGCTTGTGATGTTGTAACATAGCTGTTTTCATGTCATGTTTTCTAACATCTTTGTGTTGCAAGTCATGTTTTTACACTTTTGTGTTGCATTTTTTGTTTTTCCTAACATCTTATTTTATCGATCTTAACTTGGGGGCATGTATTCCTCACTTGAAGAATATTGTGTATTTTTTATGTATCTTTATAACATTTAATATTTTCTACATTTTTATTTGTGTACTTTAGCATAGCTAATATCACTTAGTGACATCAACCTGCTAAAGTGGGGGAAATGTAAGGTAAACAATTGCATACCTTACAATTTTGAAACTACAAGTTGTCCTTATTTTAGTGTCCATTCCTATATTATGTTTTAGGGACCATTTTAGCCCTTTTTTCTTAGCCTAGTTCCCAATCTAAATGCCATGTTTTGTGTGTTTATGTTCTTGTTATGTATTTTTAATCTTTCTTGTGTTCGATGTAACCATTTTGTAATATTTTCTATTTTTCTTCTTGGATGATAGCATAGTCACACAGATGTCTACACAAGCACGCTAGCATCCCTCAACCCTATAATCATATGGGCTCCATTTAGTGTTGAAGACAAAGGCATAATTTATGATTCCTATTAGTAACCAATGTCAATCCTAATTTTGTAATGCCCCTAGTAATCATCCTTGTGATTCCCTTTCTAAGCTTATCATTCTTAGGATGCAAGTTTGAATGGGACTTGGCTCTCACATCTTCCATGACTAGTTTTAATGCAAGGCTTCAATCTTCTTGAAATTTCTAGCTTCTCTCCCAATTTTGTACAATACTCTACAATAGTGCTTTGGTCTTGTGAGAATCCTATATTGTCATCGTCAAACTCTCTCCATATTCAAGGGATAGTTTGCTATCCTTTCTTCTTAGCTTTTATTTTATTATTTTGTATTTTGTCGTTTCCTTGGCATCTCTAGATTCTACATCTCCCAAATTTCCTTTTTCATACACACTTGGATAGTGATTAATACATGTGAGGGGGAGAAATGTGGTTAGTCAAATTAAATGAAAACATATAAACCCAAACACCAATGGAAGTTGAAAGCAAAGAAGATTAAAACCAACACAAGTGAATATACTTACAATCTCTTTTACCTATCATTTTCCATTGTTTGCCTATCTTCCTTTGATCTTGATTGTGAAGCCCTCAGAAGCTTTCCTTGCTTGCTTGCTTGTTGAAGATGACAAAGGAAGAATGGTTGTAGTACCTGTTTGTGTTGAATGTGAGCTTCAAACACATGATAATGGAGGACACTTGAAATAGAATGAATAAGAGAAGAAGAGAAATTTGGGTATAGTTATCTTGCCGAATGAAGTGCCTCTCTAATGGCTTAGAAAAGGGTTTTATTTATAGATTTTCAAAAAAGGCAATGGAGGGTGAGGATCAAAAGATGAGATCAATGGCTCTCATTTTTTGTGAATCTTTAATTCATAATGGATGAATTAAAAATTATTTATTTGAGAATGGTGGATTATGACAATTGAATTAAAAATTCAATAGTGGAGGACAGTGGGTTATGACAAGTGAATTAAGAATTCAATAGTGGAGGATAGTGGGGAGCATTGAATTAAATATTCAATTGGTGAAGGCTAGTGGGGAACATTGAATTAAATATTCAATTGGTGAAGGCTAGTGGGGAACATTGAATTAAATATTCAATTTGGTGGAGGATAATTGATTTAAAGATTTATTTTCGAAAATAGAGGATATTAGCTAATTAAATATTAAGAATATTTAATTATATGTGCAACATGGTGAGGTGGAAGAGATGAGGTGGATTGATGAGGTGGATTTTGGACTTTAGACATTAGAAGAATTGAGGGAATTTAATTAAATAAAATGACTTTATTTAATTATGGGATAATGAAACAATCAAATAAATTTTGAATATTTATTTAATTGACAGAAGAAAATAAGAATTAAGATAAATATTAAAATATTTACTTAATTTGACCCGAGCCAATTTTAGGTGTATACATTTTGCCCCTCTTTGTAGCAATGTGTTTTATCACGTTGTTTCAAAGAATAGGAATAGTCTGATACTGATACATGCCCCAGTTTGCCCCTAGTACAGGTTACGGTGATAGGATGCCCCCTCAGGAGTTTGGACGGGGAGAAGGCGGAAGGCGTGAGACGGACAATCTCACGAAAAGGAAGGTGAAGATGGGTTAGGCTAGAGAAAAATGGGCTATGGTTCAGAGAAACAGACATGGGAAGCCGTCATAGGGTCATACAGTCAGATATGTGCCACTTACTATATATAGGAGCTGGGTCCACAAGTATCATTCATTTGTACACTTGTCCATAGTTGATTTGTCCTCTGGAGAGTTTAGGAGAGCATGGCAGCCAGAGAGATGGATATTCTGTGCGAGTAGCATCGGTTTGAGCAGATTCGACGGTTCGATCGGCCAGCAGAGGCAGGACCCCCGGTATGTAGTTCTTCAAAACTTGTCGAAAGTTAATTTTTATGCATATTAATGGCTAGGAAACCCAACTGAGGTAGATGCGCAAGAACACCCGTTTTGCGCATATGCGCTCCTAAATGGCACATTTGTCGCGAGATTGCGCATTTACCCTGCGAAATGGCGCATTTGTTTAGTTTGTGCATCTGAGTCATGAATGTGCGCATTCGTTCTTTTTGCACATTTGAGCATTGAAGTGGCGCATTCATCCTGAAGTTGCGCATATGTTCTATGAATGTGCGCATATGATAGTATTGAGCATGCAATCTATGGAATGGCGCATATGTCGGGAAGTTGCGCATTTGCGATAATAGGTTGCGCATGTGCCAGAATGGCGCATACGCGTCAGGAAGTGGCGCATTCACAATGAAGTTGCGCTTTTGGTATGAAATGGCACATTTGCCACCTGGATTAGCGCATTTGCACTTTTAGGCAAATCAGTTGACTTAACAAAATTAACCCAATTGGCATCTTGATTGATGCGTCAATTGATTAGCGATCTCTGAGATTGCTGAGAATCTAGTTGAGAGATGATATGTTGTTTTGATTAATTTGATATGTTGAGCCAATGATAGGATAGCTTGATTGCTTGGAGTAGGTTTTCGATATGGATTTTGGATTTCACTGACGGTATGCGTTTCTTGGTTGCAGGAGGATATTCAGGATGTTTTGACATCACGAGAGTTGTTCCCGTTGCCATTGTTGCAGCGGTATATGCTGACCGAGATGGAGCGGGAGGCTCTAGGTGCTATGGGTTTGTATCATGTGCTCTTCATGCCCGAGGTTCGCATGAACCAGGTGATGGTGACTGCAGCCGTGGAGTGATTCCATAGTGAGGATGGGACCTTCCATCTTTCGACGGGAGAGATGGCCATTACTCTGGAGGATGTTTATCAGATTCTGCACCTTCCTATTCAGGGAGAGTTGGTTGAGTACGAGTCACAGCGTGACACTAGGCTGGAGGAGTGCAGGTGTGTTTTTGATGATCCCGAGTTGGCAGGGGAGGAGATCTCGTGGCAGGACATGCATGACTGTTATGACTACTTCCCAGGCATAGTGGCTGGACTGATCGGTGGCGTAGTATGCCCCGAGAGGAGAGCGTATGACTTCCCCATTGGCTGGGGATGGGTGCTGGAGAGTATGATCACCAACGGGACCCGGTATGCGTGGGGTGTGTGCATGCTTGCACACCTATACAGAGACATACATCAGGCAGTGTACCACCGAGGCTCTAGTTTAGCCACAGGCGGGTCTCTCTTATAGTTTTGGTTGTGGGAGCACATTGCTATCACACGGTCGATCTGTGTATTTCATAGGCAGAGGGGTGAGCCCTATAGTTACAGCTATGCAAGTGTGATTTCCCAGCACAGGCTGGGGAGGCTTGAGTACTGGAGGCATGCCTTTGATGGGTTAGATGTAGTGGTCTGGTGGCCATACATTGACTGCAAGGTATGGGAGGACGAGGCAGATGAGCTCCCTTATTGTTTCCAGACGAGGTGGCTAATTGGCCGGACTCGATACATTTTGGAGTGACAGATTGCCAGGTGAGTGCAGAGACAGTTTGGTTGTGTACAGGGTAGACCACAGGGTGAGGCATGCTTTGCCAAGACATACGCCAAGCGGTATAGGTGGGGTCCTGTGGCATCTTATGAGGAGGCATTGGCTGATTTTTAGCAGATTCCCTATGCAACCTGGCCGATGCGGAGAGACATAGTAGATGCTGGCATGATGCCAGACTATGAGGAGTGGTTTGCAGCACATCTGTTTCCTCGCTACTCAGGTCCTGGAGAGGTAGCTCCTCATATAGATGAGGGTGACTCAGACGGAGGGGGTGGAGCTGGCAGGGGGAGGGGTGGACAGCAGAGGAGGAGGAGAGATCATGGGGATGATGGGAGACAGAGACATAGGTAGAGAATCAGAGAGGGACTCGTGAGGCAGCAGGCAGTGGGACATGCACAGGTCCAGGTGCCAGTGTAGCCAAAGATAGCACAGAGACAGATGTCGCCACCTCAGCAGGTGGCACAGCCGATACAGGGATAGGTGCCAGTGCAGCAGGTGGCATAGGTCGAGCAGGCTCGACAGCCTGATGTGCAGCAGCAGGTTCTAGTTTCTTTACAGACCCAGACTAGGCAGCTGAAGGCTCATCTGAGAGTAGGGGAGTCACACAGAGAGTCAGATGCGACTCAGATATTAGAGTTGAGCCAGGAGAGAGATGCAGCCTTAGCTAGTATGCGGGCTATGAGGGCAGAGCGGGATGCAGCCGTGATGGCCATGGATACCGATGGGACCTCCAGTTTCTTGGTGGCACAGGTACAACAGTCATAGGCCCAAGTAGCGCAATTATAGAGTGATCTTACTAGATCTCAGGCACAGACTCAGTATTACTGGGGCTTATATCATGGTGTTGTGCCCGTGAGTCAGAGAGCCTCGAGCTTCCGGAGCCAGTTAGAGGCAATGCAGAGAGCAGGTGGGTCTCAGTCTGTGGGCTCAGTGAGGGGCCCACCGCCGTCAGGGGTGGATAGAGGAGAGGCTAGTGCCGGGAGCAGTGTTCCTCGATGGCAGAGTTAGTCAGAGCCAGTGTATTGTGACACCTTTTTTATGATGGCTGAAATAGCCAATAGATGTATTTTTATTTTGAGACATGTATCACCATTTTTTGTATACACTTATTGACTCTGGGATTGGACCGAGTTTGTGATATATTGTACATTTGGACATGTGTTGGATGTTTATATGATGATCTACCTATTTGATGGTCTACATGTATGTGTTGTTACATTTTATATGCTATGGATGCAATTTGATTTTATGATGTGTTTGTATATGTTATGCATACTAGATGGATGTTTAGAATGCTTTTGAGTTATGCAAATGCTAATGTATATGGATATGGTTATGCAATTCGATATGTATGTGACCTATGTTTTTTATTTTCTTTTGATATGATGTATGGATGCACAATGTATATGGATGATCTAAAAATGTATGGAAAGTGATCTCATGGATTTATTATGTATGCAAATGATGTAATCATGCGAATGACTATCTCCTGTGATGTGATATGCAACTTATATGCTATGTGTTTGATATGTCCAGATGTACTCAATTGACATAGAGATGATATAGACGAGTGGAATAGAAGAAGACATGGAGAAATACTGACTTTCATTTGGATATACTGCAGGGGTTGCGTTTATTGTGTGTATGATATGGAGTTGCTGGATATGAGACAGATGTGGATACAGATTGGTCATCTTTGCAAGTTTTTTGCTTTCATCATCGGGCACTTTTTGGTATTTTTCTTTTTTTGAAATGTGGTAATAGAATACAAGCATCTAGGTATAGTTAGACCGAGATGACCTGAGTATCCCTTACCTGGATTTTGATATAGCAAGTTGATACAAGCATCTAGCCAAACTTGAATCTAGATGACCTGAGCACTTCTTGCATTTTAACAGACCAGGATTGCCCCTTTTCATGTTTAGACCTCAGAGTCCTCGATGATCTTTTGTTGATCACGTCTTTAGACATAAGTCGTCACATTACTAAAGTTTAATCCACAAGTAGCAGACAAAGAAAAATTATGTCCCCATCATAGCATCTCTAGCTGTTAGCATCCTTGAGTAGCATAGGAAGACATAATTGATGAAAATTCAAGACATTGTAAGTTAACCTGTTGACAAAACATTCTTGCATTAGATGTGTCTGTTTGCCATAATTGAGATAGAATTGTTTTGAGTGTGTTGATATGGTGCTCTACTTTGTTTTTGTTTTGGACAGGTTGATGTTATGTGTCGAGAACTTTGTTCTAGGTGTCTAGTGAAAGTATCGCAATCCTTTATTGGTATCTCCTTTCAGAACGATGGCATTCAAGAACCCAAATCCGCAACTAGGTCAAGGAGTTGCCCCCAGTTTAGACCAGGATCGACTTATTATGGGTGAGATGACAACAGATGTGGAGAGACAGACCCTAAGGGACTGACCTAGTGCCTCGAGGGCTCATTGCTAAATGGCCTTGCCTACGTGACGATGCAGAGGCAGCGTAGTTCAAGGTGAACCCTGATGGACCTAAGACCTAGGTGATGGTGGATCTGTAGAAGTGGTATGGACTTGGATAGAAAAACCAGATATGGGACTAATGGGACAACAGAGCCTCAAGGGTGCATGGATAATGGCCTTGCCTACGTGATAGCTCAAAGGCGACGTAGTTCGGGATGGTTTAAAGGACAAGTTCGGTGTGATGGAGACAAGAGTCAATAAAGTTGGCATAGATGGAGGGAGTGGTTTGTCGTAGATAGCACCTATTTACCAAGTTTTCACCACTTACTTTTATTTGCACATGCAGCCAAAAGTACACATGACGCCTGTTTGCCAGGTTTTCATCATGGTACCTATCCTTTTGTCATTTTTCTATTTTTTTTATTTTTTTGTTCTATTTTTTATCACTTTTTCATTTTTTTTATTTTTTCAAGACTCCCTTACATCGGGGTTTTCAGGTATAGAATTTGTAAAGATGCATGCTGTTGACAGGATCATCGAATAGTTCACCTTCAAATGTGGTCAATTGATATGCCCCCAATCCATAAGCCATGATGACGACGTAAGGACCTAACCAGTTGGGTTCGAACTTTCCTTTCTTTTCTCTATCTGGCTAATTTCTGGGGTTCTCTCTGAGGACGAGGTCACCAACTTGGAAGGCTCGGGGCTTTACCTTATGATTGTAGCTTCTGGACATTATTTGTTGATATGCTTTCCAGTGATTAAAGGCTTGTTGCCTTCTTTCTTCCAGCAGTTCTAACTCTTGCAGTCTAGTTACTCTGTATTCTTCATCGGAGATGAGGCCTCTTAACGACACTCGCAAGGATGGGATCTCAACTTCAATGGGCAAGATGGCTTCAGCTCCATAGACCAGGGAGTATGGTGTTGCACCTGTGGGTGTGCGGATGCTTGTGCGATAGGCCCACAGCGCGGGATTTAGTTGAACATGCCAATCACGGCTGGCATCATTGACAGTCTTTTTCAGGATTTTTAATATGGTTTTATTTGATGCCCCCGCCTGACCATTGCATTGGGGGTAATATGGGGTAGAAAAGTGGTGTTGGATGTGGAATTTGTCACATAGTTCCCTGACATCCTAATTTTTGAAGGGTCGTCCATTATCCGTGATAATGGACGAAGGGATCCCATAGTGACAAATGATATAGTTTAAGATGAATGAGGCAATTTGTTTGCCGGTGATGTTGGCTAAGGGCACAACTTCAATCCACTTGGTGAAGTACTCAGTGGCAGTGATTATGAACTTGTGTCCGTTGGATAAGGGGGGTGAATCTTGCCCACTAAGTTGAGTCCCCACTGACAAAAAGGCCACGGAGTTGTCAATGGTTGTAGCTCTTGCGCTGGCGCATGTATCAGGTTCCCATGGATTCGGCACTTTTTGCATTTCTTCACAAATTGATAGGAGTCTTGTTCCATTGTTGGCCAGTAGTACCCCATGCGCATGAGTTTCTTGGCTAGGGTAGGGCCACTAGAGTGAGCCCCGCATATTCCATCGTGTATTTCGCTTAGAGTAGTTTGATATTCCTCTCTATCTAGACACCTAAGGAGAGTACCATCAAGACCTCGGCGATACAGGGTGTTAGCGACAATGGCATACCAAGATGCCTGCCGGATGAAGGTTCTTTTCTGGTTATGGGAGAGGTCGGGTGGGAGTGCATTCTCTTTTAGATAGGCAAATATTTTACCATAGAGAGGGGAATCGGTTCCTACGATGTGGCATATGATATGGGAATCTGGAGTGTCATAAGCAGGACAGGAGATTGGCTCTACTAAGAACTCATATCGTGTTTGATTGCCTAGAATGTCGAGAAGAGATGCGATTGTAGCCATTGCATCTGCAGCTTTATTCTTGATCCTTGGTATCTATTCAAATGATATCTTGACAAAATACTCCTTGAAGTCATCTACCATGCGTTTATAAGGAATCAGTTTCTCATCCTTCGTTTGGTAGTCGTCATTTACTTGGTTGATGACCAATTGTGAGTCACCATAGACTTGAAGTTCCTTGATGTTCCACTCAACTGCTAGCTTGATACCGATGACCAGAGCCTCATATTCTGCTAAATTGTTAGTGCAAGGGAACATTAATCTGTATGACTTTGGAATAGTGTCGCCATTAGGTGTGATCAACAAGATACCTGCCCCTGATCCATGCTGAGTGTAGGAGCCATCAAAGTACATTTTCCAGTTTGCTATGTTGACGTGGAAGATAGACTCATCTAGAAATTCAAAGCTCAAGGGGTTGTCATCTGGTAAAGGTGCCTCTGCTAGTTGATCTGCAAGCACTTGTCCTTTTATCACTTTTCTATCCACATATTCTATGTCAAACTCACTGAGAAGCATGACCCATTTTGATAATCTACCTGTTAAGGCCACCTTGTTGAGTAAGTATTTCAGTGGATCAATCTTTGCCACCAGTTTAACAGAGTGTGGCAGCATGTAATGTCTCCATTTTTGTGAGGCAAATACAACAGCTAGACATGCTCTTTCTATTGGTGTGTATTGCAACTCATATCTGACGAGTGTTTGACTAATGTAGTAGATAACCTGTTCTTTTCCATCATAGTTCTGTTGAGCAAGGAGAGGTCCCAGAGCCGTTGGCGTAGCTGAGATATATAGTAATAGAGGCCTGCCCTGAATTGGTGGCATTAATACTGGTGGCTTCATTAGGTATTCCTTTACCTGTTGAAAAGCCTGCTCGCATGACTCATTCCATTTGAAGGATACATTTTTGTGTAGCAGATGAGAGAATGGGTGGCACTTATCTGCCAGTTGGGAAATGAACCATCTGATAGACTGTAGTTTGCCCTGTAGGGATCTCAATTGAGTCAAATTTTTAGGTGGCATCTCCATTATGGCCTTCACCTTAGCGGGATCAACTTCGATACCATTTGCAGATACTATGTAGCCCAGTAGTTTTCCTGATGTGACCCCGAACACACTTTTTTGGATTAAGTCGCACATTGAACTGTTCCAGTCTGTTAAAGATCTTGTCTAGCACTGCTAGATGCCCTTCTCTTGTGAGAGACTTTGCTAGGATGTCATCGATGTAGTCTTCCATTATAGTATGCATCATATCATGGAAGATCATTGTCATGGCTCTCTGATATGTTGCTCCAGCATTTTTCAGACCGAATGGCATGACACACCAATAGTAGGTGCCCCAAGGACATGTAAATGCAGTTTTGTGCTGGTCTTCTGGTGCAATCTTTATCTAGTTATATCCCAAGAAACCATCCATAAGTGAAAGCATGGTATGACCTACTATGAGATCTACAATCATGTCGATATTGGGCAAGGGGAAGTCATCCTTCAGACAAGCTTTGTTTAGGTCCCTGAAGTCACTACAGATTCTGACCCTGCCATCTGGTTTAGCCACCGGTATGATATTTGAAACCCATTCAGGATAATCTGTGGGCTTGATAAACACAACATCTAGCAGTTTCTTCAGTTCTTCCTTCACCATGAGAGCCACATGCGGATGCATCTTTCTAAGCTTTTGTTTAACAGGCTTAGCTCCTGGAGCTAAAGATAAGTGATGCATGATGAGATTTGGATCAAGCCCTAGCATGTCGGCATATGTCCACGCGAAGTTGACTTGCTTTCTTTTGAAGAAATCTGTAAATGCTGATTTTTCAGGTCCTGTGAGGGCCTTAGCCATGTGGATCATCCTGGGCTCATCCTCTGTGTTGACATTGGTAGGTTCTGTTGGTTTTATCAATATCGACGATCTCTCCTGATGTGTAAGATTGGGGAGAGGGTCAAGCCTTCCATCTTTTGGCACCTCAGAGAGGTTTTTGCCGTTGGATGCATCTTTGTTTTTACTATTTTGATGGTCTAATGTTGCCGCGGAGTGGTTTTCACCGTTAGACCCTTCTTTTATTTTGACATTCTTATGACTGAAAGGCTTGGCGCTCTCCCCAAAATAGGACTACACGTTGAGTTCTATAGCATAGCTAGCTCTGTGGTCTCCTGCAGGTATGTGATTTCTAAGCTCAAGGCAATCGATGATCGCGTCAACATTTTCGAAGGTGTCTAGTTTAGGGGTGGTACCTTCGAGGTCCCAGTCGATAAGTTCAGGGTGAACTAATGGTAAGAGACCATTAGGTTGGCCTGGTTCAATGGTGTTGATGGTTAGGATAGAGTTATCGAAGGAGCAGACAAGGTTGGTGATGGTACTCTCTATTAGTGGGTCCGTTAAGGGGGGAAACATTCCTTCCTCGTGATTTTCACTATTGTTGTTATGCGGGTAAGAGTCTAATGGCCTAGTCCTTGGACCTTGTCTCTCGTTGGCATGGGTCGGGTCGTACTCGTGGAGAATGTCAATATCCTTTTCGTCACAAGACATCTCAGAGAGGCTATCCCATTCATACTCGTTAGAATCAGTTTCACTCCCCAGTTGCATTCATTGAATCTGTTCAACCAGATTACTAGTAGAGGTTCCCAGTTGTTTGCCTTTGTTCTTGTTGGTTCTGTTGTTTCTTGGTGCTCCAGTGTAGCCTAGCCCTGTAGTGTCTCGAGTTGTTAAGGTATGAGGCTGGATGGGTTCAGTGATGCCATCTTTTCTTGATCCAAGTGGACCATGTCCTTCATATCCCATTCTCTGTAGTATTTGGTAGCCTTGCCCATACTATTCTGTTGGTATAGTGGGATGGTCATGTTGCGTTGAGGAGCTAGCTTCATCTTTGTATAGCCACTGTAGGACATCTTTTTCATCACTTTCATCTTCTAGGCTTCCCCATTTCACAAATGGTCCTTTGGTTGGCTTCTCTGTTGCGGGTGTTTTTAAGATAGGTCTCCCATAGGATCGAGGAGATAGGGGCAGTTGTGCCAAGTAGAGGGACTGAGACATCGTGTACTCACCCAAGCCATTATCTTTGAGTTGGAGTTTAGGTTGGGGTGCCCCAGAAGAAGAAGCAAGTGTAGCTGGGTCAACATGAGATGATGAGGATGCAGAAGCATGGTTGTTAGGGATTATGACTTCCAGTTTGGGCTGAATGAAGTTGCAATATTGATAGGGGTTAGGGTCACCTGGGATGGTGATCTCTTGACCTTCATGTGAGAATTTGATACATTGATGGTATGTGGAAGGCACTGCTTTCAAAGCGTGTATCCATGGTCGTCCCAAAAGAATTTTGTATGCTAACTCCATGTCAAGGACTTGACAAGCCACATCTTTCACTATGGGGCCCACTCTGATTGGTAGGGTAACAATTCCTTTAGACGTTCTTTCTTCCTCATCATAGGCTTTTATGGTGATTTTTTTTTCGGATCTATAGCCTTCTCTGAAAACCCCAATGTAAGGATTAGCTTCAATGTGCAGATATTCAAACCAGCCCCTCCATTGATTAGGACTCTTTTGATCTTGTGCTTGTGTATGAAAGCTTCAATGTGAAGGGAGGCGTTATGGGGTTGGTTGATAGACATATCATCCTTCTCAGTGAATGATAGGGAGTGCAGTGAGGTGATGTGACCGACCATAGTTTGGAATTGCTCTTCAGCTCGGTTCGTGGGAACGGAGGCTTCTGCTAAGGCTTTATCAAGTATGGACCTATGAGAAGGAGACAGACGTAGAAGTTCTAACATAGAGATGTGTGCAGGTGTTTTGTGGTGTTGATCCATGATACTGTATTGACTAGACGGAGGAGCGGAAGCTCCTCTAAGGGTGACTCTGTTACTACGGGTAGTAACATTGTAGTCTGGATCCTTGTTGATAGTGATCACATTAATGTGTGTCACTTTCATAGATATGGTTAACAACATAGTCGTATCCGATATTCATGTAATTTGTGTTGTTAGAGCCACGGTTATTTATGTTTGAAGGACCTCCTTGCTCATAGTTAGGAAGAGGATCCTTGAATGCCTGATGATCGCTGTTTGAGGTATGTCCTTTAACAGATATCTTGTTTTGATCTATTAAGTCTTGGATTGTATGCTTGAGTGAAATACAATCATTTGGCTTGTGCCCCCTGTTTCGATGGTATTCGCAGAAATCATTATCATTCCACCAGTAGGGTTTGACCTTTGGCTCGTACTCCCGCATTGCGGGAAGTGTTATGAGATTGTTGGCGATCACCTTTTGTAAAGCAATTTCTAGTGATTCATCCAAAGGTGTGAACGTTCTTTTAGGCTGAAAGTTGGTGAACCTAGATTGAGTATTTTTTGGTTTGTTTTGTGTGGGGTTATTTTGGGGTATTGATAGGTTAAAAATTGGTTGTTTAGGTGCCGCATTTTTGGCATCTACTACCCCATCATTCACAATGTTTTTATTTTTTGTCCAAAACCTAGGTTTATCATTATTGGCATAGGTGTTAGGCATGTCCTTATAGTGTTTGATCTGACCTTTTGCGAGTAGGGCTTTCTCTATGATGAGGCCCACCTCAATGACCTTGCTAAACAAAGTAGGACATTGGATTTGAACTTGGTAGCTTAGGTCCGTTTGTAGGTTGTGAACAAACATTTCTAGCATTTGTCTCTCTGGCATGTGGTGAGGGCACTTGCTTGCAAGTTGTCTCCATCTCTGTAAGAAGGTGGTGAAAGATTCTCCCCCTTTCTGTTTGGTGTTACAGAGGTCCAATATTGAGATGTCATGCTCAATATTGTATGAGAAGTGGGTGACAAATTTGTTGACAAGTTCATTGAATATTTTGATACTAGGTGGCAGTCTAGAGAACCAATCCATGGCTTGTCCTCCCAAACTCCGTGGAAATAGTCGCATAAGGTAAGTGTCATTATGTGCGACCTCTAAGCAAGTAGCATTGAACTCCCTAATATGATCTCTTGGATCGCCCTTCCCTCGATATTTATCGAATTTAGGCATTTCAAATCTTGAGGGGAAGGGAATCATGATTAAGGATCTATCAAAAGGATATGGTGAAATATCCTCTAGGGTGTAATTTTTAGTCGATGTTCTCGTTTCCATGTCTGACAATCATTGTTGGAGAGTTTCGACTTTCTGGTTCATTAGACTCAAGGCATCCAAAGAGTCAATTGTTGCTTTGCTCTTATTCGTGGGTACTTCACCCTGTCTACTCCCTTGGAGGATTCTCTCTTCGTCAGTTTCCCTTAGAGCCTCTACATCATAATCTTTGGGAAGTTTTACTCCTAGGCTTGCTAGGTGTAAGAAGAATTTTGTAGGGTCTTGTGCAAGTACTCCATCTAATAGGCATTGAAATTTTGTGTCATGTTGCATTTGGAGGATCTCCTCTACGGAAACTTCTTTATCATTGTCATGAGCATTTCGAATCATTTTCTCAGCCATTTCTAACTATTTTTGTTTTTGTAATCTTGTCAAGACCATGCAAGGTTGTAGAGAGATGGGATGAGGTGAGATTGGAAGATTTTAAGCAAGGTGCTAGGATGAAACAAGGTTTTAGCAAGGTTCCTCTTAGATCTAGATGGTGTCAAACAAGGTGGGTATACAAAAGCGACAATCAAAAGCTAGGATGTTAGGAATTCATTTACTTGACGTTGACTAGCCTTTGCACAATCCACTAGTGGAGTTCCAATAGAGAAGGATAAGTAATCCTTGATACTTGGAGGCTCACTAGGTCTTGTTTGAGATTTGATTTTGATCAAGAAAAATTTGACTATAGCCTTGTTGGAAACTTTGGAAAAAGATTTGGCGAGATTTTGGAAGAACAAGCAGCTATGGTGTGGATAAGAAGGAGAAATGGATGATTTTTGCAAGGTCTTTAACCAAATTTTGAAAACGAGAGTAGGTTTGAATTGGTTTTTGAAAAATATTGACAAGTTTTGCTCTTTGGAAGGTATAGTTTTTTTCTTTCAGGTTTAAATGCGCAACAACATAAGGTATATGCGTAACAGGTCGATGCACATGCGCAATACTGGTGAATTTTCAAATGTGCCAAACTAGGGTTCAGATGCACAATATTAGCAGATGCGCAAAAGGTTGATTCAAATGTGCAAAAATTCAGTACATATGCGCAATTCTGGCTATTTTGCTTGTTTTCTCTAAATTTTAGAAATTTTGGATCATTTTCTAGATTTTTGTTATTTTTTGTTTGAAAGATTTGGTGTTTCTGTTGAGGTTGATGTTCAATTTTGGCAAAAACACAGCAAACACATAGAAGTTTTCCATGATTTTTATCTTTTTATATTTTTTTGTGTTTTTGGACTATTGTGACTCAAAGACAAGCACAACCTAGGCTAGATGTGACAATATTCGTTGAATCCTCTAGCTGTGCCACTCAAAGTGTGTAGCTCCAAGATCTGGTAGCACCGGCTCCCCTCCACGGCACTCACTTCTCACACATACCAGATCTGGGTTTCCTTAGGCTCATACCCACACCGAACCTCAGGATTGTCCCTGCTACCTCTACTAAGAGTCACTTGAATCGAGGCCGCTTCCTTTGCATCAACAAATAGGGGTTTTTGGCTTGCTACACAATTGGTTCTTAGTTAGGGCAACCGTTCGAGTGGTTACACATGCGGTGGCACTACTCTCCGTTATGGAGTCTCCCAGCCTCACAGGGTTGCACCTATGAGGGTTTATGGGGAGGTTGGCCGTCAGTGTAACACAGCAGCACTCGTTGCTTGAGGTTTTCACCCCAAGCACAATTTATTTTAAGTGGCTTGGTAGGGCTTGGCTTTAGCCTGTTACCACTCAGGGTCATTCCCACTTGGACAAGCTGAGAGCATAAGCCTATTGTCATTCGCAATCACAGAAAACACTTGTTAATCCAACCTAGTTAAAAGTAGAAAAACTATATGAGTTAAGCTACTTGTGCACTCACACGATTGTTAACTTGGAAGTGTTTAGATCATAGCATTGTTTATTCCCCATTTGTTAACTTTGAAAGTGATTAAGACATAGCATTGTTCATTTTCCATTTGTAAAGATAGCAGTGACCTACTTTTTAGGAAAAAAGATTCGATAATGCATAGATAACCATTGGGTTCAATTACTTCCTTCCTAGTTTAGAAAACTATGTGAAGTATTTGTATGAGATGCACTTGTTACTTTCACCCCTAGTTAGTCTAAATGGACTAGACAAATCATCTAAATGACCTAATCCAGCCACTACCCCTACAAAATAGATGTTAGCTCAATGTGCAAAATCCACAAAAAATCGTACGACAAAAGCAAAAGACAGATGCACAACACTACAGCCTGAATGCGCAAAAACAGGGAGTGTATGCAACTTTTAAGCAAATGCGCAAAGACAGACAGCAAATGCGCAATAATCCGAGGCATAGTCGCAATAATAGCATATGCGCAATTTTACAGAACAGATGCGCAACGATACAGGGTAAATGCGCAACTCCGACGGATGCGCAATCACACAGAGTATATGCGCAAAATTGTGCTCAGGTGCCACAGTCAAAATCAAATGCACAACTTAGGAGACTGAATGCACAACTACGAAGCTCAAATGCGCAATATAGTCATATGCACAACTGTAGAGGTCAAATGCGCAACTGTGGAGGTCAAATGCGCAAAACTGTTATATGCGCAAATTCAGGAGGTAAATGCGCAACTGCAAGAGTCAAATGTGCAAGACTGCCGTCAGAGACCTATTCTTCACTTGTACGGACCTGCAACTATAAACACTCATTTTTTTTATTAGTAAAAGGGGCAAGAGGCCCACGGTGGGCGCCAAAATGTGAGGAGGAGAAATGTGGTTAGTCAAATTAAATGAAAACATATAAACCCAAACACTAATGGAAGTTGAGAGCAAAGAAGATTAAAACCAACACAAGTGAATATACTTACAATCTCTTTTACCTATCATTTTCCATTGTTTGCCTATCTTCCTTTGATCTTGATTGTGAAGCCCTCAGAAGCTTTCCTTGCTTGCTTGCTTGTTGAAGATGACAAAAGAAGAATGGCTGTAGTACCTGTTTGTGTTAAATGTGAGCTTCAAACACATGATAATGGAGGACACTTGATATAGAATGAATAAGAGAAGAAGAGAAATTTGGGTATAGTTATCTTGCCAAATGAAGTGCCTCTCTAATGGCTTAGAAGAGGGTTTTATTTATAGATTTTTTAAAAAGGCAATAGAGGGTGAGGATCAAAAGATGAGATCAATGGCTCTCATTTTTTGTGAATCTTTAATTCATAATGGATGAATTAAAAATTCTTTATTTGAGAATGGTGGATTATGACAATTGAATTAAAAATTCAATAG